>CM034533.1:48701354-48780795 GCA_020002185.1 Paraescarpia echinospica | reverse complement strand
AGGGAACAAGATTACAACCAGACAGATGCAAACCGTAGAAAGAGCTACACTGAGGCAGTGATTGAGGGGGCAATGAGGAAAGAGAGGGTGTTTATGGGCGATTCGATTATGAGAAAGACAGATAAGACTCTAAGCGAGGGGGAGGACGTCATTGTTTGTCTACCGGGGGCTAGGATAGAACATGTAACTGAAAGGGTAGAGAAGGTACTGGGGCATGGCAAGGGAGGGTCTATACTAGTACATGTAGGGACAAATAACGCAGAGAGGGAGGGAACAACTGGGATAGTTCAGAATTACAGACAGTTAGTGAAGAAGTTAAAGAAGACAAGAGTAGAACAGATTATCCTCTCAGGAATTTTGCCAGTAATGGGAGGAAGGGGGCCGACATATAGAAACTGCAAGAGGATGGCGATCAACGCACTAGTTGAGCAGATGTGTAAAGAAGAGGGGGTGGGATTCGTGGATTTATGGGGATACTTTGTTGGGAGGGAAGATATGTACATGAGAGATGGCCTACATCTAAGTGGAAAGGGGCAGCAGTTTTCTCAGAGAACTTGCTGCAATCTGTTGACAGTGGGACAGGCTGCATCTATTTAAACTAGATTCGCAGGGGGGATTCACAGAGAACCCTGAAACTGGAGGCATAGATAAAGACAGCAGAAATAAATCGGCAAAGAACAGCCTGGAAAACTGTTCTGAATCAGGATATAAATGCATTTGTTTAAATGCAAGGAGCATAATAAACAAAAGAAGTGAACTAAACATTATGGTAGAAGATATTGACCCTCACATAATAGGTATAACCGAATCGTGGGCCACCACTGATATATCAGATGCCGAATTGGGACTAACAGGATATGTAATGTTTAGGAAAGATAGAATAGGAAGAAAGGGAAGTGGAGTTATTTTATATATTAAAGAATCTGTCCAGGCTTATGAAATAAAATTAGAAAGAGAAGCAGATTGCGAAGAAGCTGTTTGGTGTAACATAGTTACAGGAAACTCAACGTTAACAGTTGGGTTAGTTTATCGAAGTCCAAACATAAGCATAGAAGAGAATGAAAAAATACAAAACGCTATAAAGGAAGTAAGCAAACGGAACTGTATTATTATGGGGGACTTTAACCATGGGCATATACAATGGAAATCTCTACAGAGTATGGGGAGTGAGGACCATAAGTTTTTAGTTTTAGTACAAGATAGTTTCCTTTCTCAACATGTGCTAGAACCAACCAGGGGAGAGAATGTGTTAGACTTAATTTTGTCCTCACAGAAAGAATTAGTTGACAATGTCAAGATATGTGAGCCACTGGGGAGTAGTGATCACAACCAGATACATTTTACCATCAAAGTAAAATCAGAAAGGAATAGTAAAAAGCAGTATAGGAGAAATTTCCACAAAGGAAGGTATAAGGACATGAAGAAATATTTAACAAAGATAGACTGGAATAACACACTGAAGAATAAGACAGCAACCGAATGCTGGAATATCTTAAATAGTGAAATTAAGTGCATAGTCGATAAATTTGTACCTTTCAAAAAACAAGGGAAACGGTCTAAAAAGAAACACTTATCGAAAGAAGCCATTAGAAAAATTAAGAATAAACAAATGATGTGGAAGTCATATAGATGTACTGGAAATGATGAAGACTACAACATTTATAAAGAAGCACTTAATCAAGCTACAGCTGAAATTAGAAATTCAAAGAGAAGCTATGACAAAAAAATTAGCTAGTAATATAAAACATGACAGTAAGAGTTTTTATGCGTATATTCGAAGCAAACAGAAAGTTCAGGATAAGGTCGGTCCTCTAGAAGATAGTGCTGGAAATACAATATCAGAGGGATTCTTAATGGCAGAAGACCTGAATGAGTATTTTAGTTCAGTGTTTACCAGGGAAGATATTAGTTCACTGCCAGTACCAGAGGCTAAGTTCAAGGGGGCAGATTCAGACTATTTAGGACAGTTAGTTGTAACCTCGGAAATGGTAGCTAAGAAAATAAGGGCTATGAAGGATAATAAATCACCTGGAGTGGACGGGATTCCGCCCAAACTACTATTGGAAATTGTAGAACAAATTAGCGTACCGCTTGCAACAGTTTTTAATTTGTCATTAGAAGAGGGAGTGGTTCCTTTAGAATGGAAAGAGGCAAACATTATACCGTTATTTAAAAAGGTTCGAGAAACAAGTCAGAGAACTATAGACCAGTGAGTTTAACATCAGTGATTTTACAAATTATTAGAAAGACTAATTAAAGATCACATGGTGGATTTTCTTGTTAAACATAACTTGATAAACCCATCTCAACATGGGTTTTTAAAAGCAAGGTCATGCTTAACAAATATGTTATATTTTTTGGAAGACATCACTAGGTGGGTAGATGAGGGATCACCAGTAGATATCATCTATTTAGATTTTCAAAAAGCTTTCGACAAAGTACCACATCAAAGATTACTCCTTAAGCTAAAGGCCCATGGCATAGGAAATGGTATAATAAACTGGATAGAAAAATGGCTGAATGACAGAAGATAACGTGTAGTAGTTGATGGGGAGACTTTAAACTGGAAATCGGTATTGAGTGGGGTACCACAGGGATCAGTACTAGGATTATATATAATATATATCAACGATTTGGACGATGATATAACAAGCAAGGTGTTAAAATTTGCGGATGATACAAAAGTGTTTAGAAGGATTAAAAGTGATGGAGACAGACAGCATTTACAAGATGATCTTGATAGGTTGATCAAATGGTCTGAAAAGTGGCAAATGCTGTTCAATTTTGGGAAATGTAAATGCCTCCACACAGGTCATGGGAATGAAGAGGTAAAATATAAAATAGAGGGTACTGTTCTAAGTACTACTGTAAAAGAAAAGGACTTGGGGTTAACCATTAGTGCTGATATGAAGGTTTCAGAGCAGTGCGGAATTGCAGCGTCAAAGGGAAATCAAATCCTTGGATTAATTAGGCGAAATATAGCGTATAAGAAAAATAATTAATAGTACCGCTGTACAAAACAATAGTGAGGCCTCATTTAGAATATTGTATACAAGCATGGAGGCCATATCGCAAGAAGGACATAGATATGCTAGAAAGAGTACAGAGGAGAGCGACTAAAATGATACCAAATCTGAGGGATCTTAGTTACGAAATACGCCTAAAAGAATGTGGTTTAACAACATTAGAGACCAGGAGATTGAGAGGAGATCACATAGAAGTGTTTAAAATATTGAATGGTTATGAAAATATTGATAGAAACATTTTTTTCTCAGTTAAGAAAAATAGAAGGACCAGAGGAACTGAAGCTACATTAGTAAAGGAGCAGTGTAGATTAGATATAAGAAAGTTCTCATTCTCACAAAGGACTGTAAAAGAGTAATTTTCTGGATGGCAATCTTGTTAAATCTTGTTAAACTTATGGGCAGCAGAAGCCAATTTGTCAGCAGAAGTCCTCCCAAGCTTATTCACCTCCCCAGCCAGAGGGGGCAGGGTGGTACTGAATAACAAAGGCTTGTTTTGCATAATCCATGGCACTGCAGTTAACTTCAGTTGTCCACTGGCATCTGTCCCCAACATCAGTGCCATGGATTATGCAAATAAGGCAAGTGGGGTATCAGGCTGAGATCAGCAGGGATGCACTGAACAAAGGCCAGAAGCTTGAATTGGGATTGGAGTAATTCAAGGTTTTCTATTATTTCAAAGCCCTGTGGCTGGCCAACACAGCATTAGAGATCTAGCTGTTAATTCCTTTCTGAATCCATTTAGCACACTAAAAGTATTGCAATTATATTTTATTTCCTCATTTCCAGATGTTTGAGCTATTCCCTTTCTGAATGCAGTAAAGCACAATACAAACATTTATATAAATATATATACCAGATTCAAATAAATCAGATTTAAATTTTAAAAATAATTTTGTTTTATAGTTATACAAATTCCTGAGTTTGTTCAACCATGATCACTGTTGTATAAAAACAATGGTATGTAACCAGGGCCTATCTAGATGGCTAGCTCAGTAGGTGACAACAGATGGATAATATCAACTTACAGGTGTGCTTGATCCATGTTGTACTCAAAAGCAATAGTACTTCAATCCACTTAGTCTTACCCTCGGGTGTGAATCTACAATAACAATAAAACAAACAAACAAACAACAACAACAACAACAACACACCTTTCACGGTTTTGAGAAAAAGAGAGAAGAATGTTGTGTTCAGCATTATTGCAGCTACATTTTGATGCTATGTAAGATTTGACGCAGCGGTCAAAAATATACTGCAGACAGCTCGAAACACTGGTAAGATAATTAGGTATCTCTTTAAATATGATTGTAGGTGCCGTATAAATTTCAGTGATTTTTAGAAGTCAAATTATCTAGATATATAGTTGCATGTCCTAAGTTCGTCATCGTCCAATTCAGTGTCTCCTTGATATTGTGTCATATTTTTTCTTGTTTGAATGCTTCTGTGAAACTTTATATTGCACTAGCTGGCAGCTCCTATTGGTAGTTAACTTGGTTGGTATGTTAAAATTATATGTACAGGTTTCTGGTTTGAGAAAACTAACACGATACCGCACTGTCGGGGAATGTTTTGATGTATGGACTTGGGACACTCTGATATAAATGGAAGAGTCAACTATCTAGTTCTTAATGTTTTCAATAATTCAGTACATTTATTTTATATGTTCTTATGCATTGTCTCTTGTAATTAGTTATCTATTCATGTATTATTATATTTTGTTTTATAGGTCTGCTATGCCAATGGAAATAAGAGGATTGCACTTTTGTAATTTTTTAGTCCTCCTATTTGATCAATTATGGCATAGAAGTCAGTGTACATTGTGATGTTGTAAATAAAATACTAATGCTTACTTAAATGCTATTGACAGTGCTTTCCTTAATTAGCCCGATCACTGCTGTATACAAAGACGATATATTGCCCACGGGTGTGTATGTACAATTACAGGAACATAATTAAAACAACAAGATTACTGTCAGTGTTTGAACAGCAAACCAAGTTGAAACTTGTTTTGAAGTTCGAAACCGTCTTCGTTTACCGAACACGTAAACAACACTTACAGAGTCGATAAGAAAGACCGCGACGTCTACAAAGATTACTGCATGTGTTTTGACAGCAAACCAAGTTGAAACTTATTTTGAAGTTCGAAATCATCTTCGTTTACCGAACACGTAAACAACACTTACAAAGTCGTTAAGAAAGACCGCGACATCTAGCCTAAAATTACATCTACATACTATAGCAATAGTAGATCGGCGTATACAACTAGCCTCAATGTATAAAGGAACTGTGGTCAAATGATCTGGCTTTGCTTTGCTTGCTTTGATCATAAACTCAAAATCTCAGTCGAGTTTAGTCCACTAGAATTCACTCCAATGGCAATGCTCACACATCGCAAAAAAATATGATTTTTTAATAATTCACCGCCATTAGTTTCAACATGTGGCGAAATAATTTACTGATTGCTTGTATAAAGAAATAGTGAAAAGGAAATGATTGTCATTATAACCGTTAAAAATAAAATTCGTTATATTTTTATTTTTAAAATGCTCTTAGATTCACATTAAAAGTGGGGACGCACACACGAAGAATAAACACAATGACACTTTCTGCCGCTTTTCCGGTGCGCCATGCGTGCGCACATTAAAAGTTAATTCCGCTTCCCATTCACTTATTTCCGCTTCCGAAAGGTAAGACGAAATTCAAGGATGTGCGCCCTTGCGGTTAGCGCCTACTTTCGGCCCGCAGCTGTATGGTTTGGAAGGAGGTTCCGGTCTGAGAGTAAGTTCCGGTTCCGTTTTGCGTACACACAGTACAGGGGTAAGACCACATTAAGGATTCGTCCGCCATTACCGACCGAAAGAGTGCCCTTGAAAATACCGTTTTGGTGGCATGTATGAATTTTGTTCGAGCACTTTGGCATGGCACATGTCAGTCCAGTGAATACTAAATGTACTACTACATTAGATCTTTCACGAGGTAGCAATAAACATACGCTAGTCGCTCGCGTATTCGCACAGTGGCTATTTTGCAGAACGCACCAATATTTCAAAATCCGTCACCAGATTGGGGCGAAATTGAGGGGTGTCAGGTTTGGGTGGATTTGTCTGAAAACTGAGGTATGAGAATTTTACGAGTTTTCCATAGCACTTGTGTCAATGGAGGTTAAATATGCTGTGAAATTTTCAAGAAAATTGTTTGTCAAATTTAGCAGGAAATGAAGGAAACGTTATAATGGCCGCCTATGTAAAATTTAAATGTGGTCTTACCCCTACATGTCAAAGGTTAGCGCCTATTTTTGGCCAGCTTAACACGGTGTTTGCCGAACGAATGTGTGATCCAGTTATATTATAGTTTACGTTAATAAGACAGTTACTTTTGTAATTGTTAGTATACATAACAAAACCTCATAATTAGCATAACTTGTAGTTATTTGCAAAAAAATTGTATTTTATTTTGATGTCATTGTCTCAGAGCGTTGACGTTGTGTATCTTACGACTTCGTCACACAGAGCTGCAGTTTTCAGCGATGTTTATACGCACAGCGGATTTTGTGGTAAACACAAATATCCGCTTTTTAAATGACATGACACATCCTTATCTCCGTCAGTTTGGCATGTATGAAGCTGAAATTTTGTGTATAATCTAGCAGGCCCATTGGGGGTGGTTCGTAGATTTATATTTTTAAAAATTCGTCGGGGGTGGGAATCTTGGGGGGTAACAATTTATAAATGACACATATCTCTGTTAATTTGACATATATGAAGCTGACATTTTTGTGTGATCTAGGGTGTCCATTGGAGTAGTTTGTACATATAGGTTTTTTTCTCGAAATTCATCCAGGTGGTGGGGGTCTCGGGGGAGGTCACAATTTTAAAATGCACTTATCTCTGTCATTTTGTCATGTGTGGAGTTGAACTTTTGTGTTTGATCTAGCAAGCCCATTGGGATCTAGATATTTTTATTAAAAAAATTCAAAATGTGGTGGTAACAATTTTAAAATGGCACTTATCTGGGCCAGTCATGCCTGTATGGGGCAGGCATTTTTATGCGATCTAGCGTACCCTTTGGGACAGTTCGTAGTTTTATATTTTTTTCTAAATTTGTCCGGGGTGGCGGTCTGGGGGTCACAATTTTAAAATAGCACTTATCTCCATCAGTTTTGGAAATATGGGGCTGACATTTTGTGTGCAGTCTAGAAGTCCCATTGAGGCACTTCAAAATTCGTACGGAGGATGGGGATCTTGGGGTCATCATTTCCAAACAGTTTTTCCTAACGCAACTCCGAGTAACT
Organism: Paraescarpia echinospica; assembly: GCA_020002185.1. Taxonomy (NCBI): domain Eukaryota; kingdom Metazoa; phylum Annelida; class Polychaeta; order Sabellida; family Siboglinidae; genus Paraescarpia; species Paraescarpia echinospica. The sequence goes on along the minus strand of CM034533.1, from coordinate 48,773,478 downwards.
CACCTATTCTTTAATAATACATTTATGGAAACGGGTCATGCATTCACGACTTACATAAGTAAACATTTATTATCATGTCAACGTGTATAATTATACAAATAGTATTATTAAATGAAATATAAAATGCAAAAAATGAATTTATTTACACAGATCAAAACTAGCCCTTTGTATAATACTGTGATGTTTCATCAGACAAGTGATCAAATGCAATTATTAAAAAATAAAACTATTGTTACAAATAATTATTAACTCGTAGATAACATTAACCTTTCTGGTCATACATATTTACGTCACATTATACGCAATCTAATGTAATGTAAATTAAACTGAGGTGATCCTTATGAAACTAAAGCTGTGATTGTTATTACGTTAAACAAAGTAACATAAAACGACAGGAATACACTAAAATTATTGGCATACATTTACAAAGAACCAAACCACATAGCCCGTTATATAACGCTGCACTCGCTTGCAATACAACATTGCTACAAATAAAGTATATCATAATATTTAATCAGCCAAGTAATATAAAATTCAATTATTCAGAAATCATTGTCACAAGTAATCATTAATTCTCATATAGCATGACTGTAATAATAATAAATAAGATATTTTTATAAATTACACTAAGAGCCATCACATAATAGGATGAGGTGGGATTAAAATAGTAAGATGACAAACTAAAGTATATATTCAGTGACTGCATGTGCCATTACTGTTTCTTGTATTGCAGGAACTCTGCTAATACTGCCTTTCTGAAAGCATCGACATGGCACTGGCGTATCTTGTGAGGTGGTACTCCAACGCTGATGGCCTTTGCATACTGGAATACAGATACACATTAATGTTAACATTTCCTTACATAAATAATACACTCATCTGAAAACATATCATCCCTTAATAACATACATAGATACAGGTCACAATTTTCCTTTGCTATTTCTGTGAAGTATATAACTTTACACAAACCTACTTGGTAATGTGATAACATGCTCAATGTTACTGTAATCGAGCTGGCAGTTAGTGTGTATCATGTGAAGTTTTCATCCCTACATCAGCGAGGGACGTTTTATGTAACCAGCATTGCGAAAAACTGTTCAAATATATAACATAGCAAATGTCATGTAGGAATATGCCAGGAAACAGACTATTGTGTCTCTGTGTATATAGCACCATGTGGAGGATTGGCACATTTGCTGTTTTTTTTCTTCAAATTGGCAGGAATTTATTGTCTTAATATATCCTAAATTACAATTAATGGTAAGACCTAATTGTCTCTCAAATGATGCTCACCATCATTGTGAACACACCACAACCGTGGCTGAGAGCAGAGGAAGCAGGTTCGAATCCTATGCGGCAGTATCAAATTTTGGGAAAGTTCATTTACTCTGCATTGCTTCAGTTCATTCAGCTGTATGACTGAGTACCTGGCTATAGACAGTGGTGGATATTTGTGTACGAATAGTCTTCACGCATTAATCACAGCGTGGCTGAATACTTCCAAGAGAAGTCGAGATGGTGTTCGATTGAACAGGTCTGCCAGGGAGTAAAGTGTAAAACGCATCGAGCAGTCCAAAGGACTGCGCTATATAAGAATTTCCAATTTTTAATGTATAATTATCTTATTTGTTAAACAATATGGATGCCAAGTCGCCACATTATGGTATTTATAAAATATAACACAACACAATAATTAAATACCGAGTATAAACTATTGTTCTATGATCAATCACTTTTATTACAACAAAGTAACTCAATATACTATGAAGATTCCTTCACATAAAACAGGTTGGCATGCTTGGATACCTAAACTTATTTAGTGCTGGAAACATCAAAGAATATTTAAAGCAGGCATGGGAAACTAACTTTGAAAATTATTTAAAATACATCAACTCAGATATTTTCCAGTTAAATTAATTAATATCATACGTTTATCAGGTCAATTAAATAAAATTAACCTCCCAATGTTTTTCAATAACATAAAATTAACAAATAACTTTCATTTAATTAACATTCAATTTAAACTAACTTCAATTTAATTAGAAATCAACTTGAACTCACCTGACGATTAATTTTAAGACAAAAAGAACACATTATCCGCTAAAGAGGCTAACTGGAACTAATGTCTGTAACAGGCCAAGCAAGCTAATAAAGCACAATGACATTGTACAAACTTATCTAAAACTTGAAAGTACAATATGAGAATTTAAGTTAAATACTGTATAGCTGGATTGTGTTCACTTTCAAATTTTTAACCCAGCCCTGCAGTGCCTTATCACCCACTGGACATTCACAGTTCACCCAGCTCAGTCACTGACTGTCCCTGGCTGGAGATTTGAGATTGTGCAAACAATTGCCTGAACCTAACTAATTGCTTTCATGTCAGTTGGGCCACTGGCTGCTACTAATGTGCACTTAGAATTTACATCTAATGACAACAGGCCTGTGAAAACCAGCATAACGTTGACTTAGAATCAAGCTTGCATATTATGCATGTGGGTAGTTTTCATCTTACAGCTTGAACCTGGAGCACCAAACGTTTAGGAATTAATATACGACCCCCACAATAGGGTCGTTTCACGATACTCCATATATTTATATATGGGAAACATCAACAGTACATATCATGTATTTAGATTTTCAGAAAGCTTTCGACAAAGTGCCACATCAACGATTACTACTTAAAGTATAGGTCCATGGCATAGGAAATGGTATAATTAACTGGATAAAAAAATGGCTGATTGACAGAAGACAATGGATAGTAGTTGTTGGGGAGGATTCAAACTGGAAATCAGTTTTGAGTGGGGTACCACTGGAATCAGTACTGGGACCTATATTATTCTTAATATATATCAACGATTTGGACGATGATATAACAAGAAAGGTGTTGAAATTTTTGGATGATACAAACGTGTTCAGAAGAATTAAACGTTATGTAGATAGACAGCATTTACAAGATGATCTTGACAGGTTGATCAAATGGTCTGAAAAGGGGCAAATGTGGTTCAATTTTTTAAAATGTATATGCCTCCACACAGGACATGGGAATGAAGATGTACAATATAAATGGGGGTACTGTATTAAGTATAACTGTAAAAGAAAAGGACTTTGGGTTAACCACTAGTGCTGAGATGAAGGTTTTTAAGTAGTGTGGAATTGCAGCTACAAAGATACATAAAATCCTTGGATTAATTAGGTGAAATATAGTGTATAAGAAAAAAAAAAGATAAATTGTACAAAACAGTAGTTAGGCCTCAATTAGAATATTGTATACAAACGTGGAGGCCATATCGCAAGAAGGACATAGATATGCTACAAAGAGTACAGAGGAGAGCGATTAAAATGATACAAAAACTGAGGGATCTTAGTTACGAAATACACCTAAAAGAAGATGGTTTAACAACTCTAGAGTCCAGGAGATTGAGAGGAGATGAGTCAGAAGTGTTTAAAATATTGAATGGTTATGAAAATATTGATAGAAATACTTTTTTCTCAGTTAGGAAGGATAGAAGTATTAGAGGACATGAAGTTATATTAGTAAAGGAGGAGTGTAGATTAGGTATAAGAATGTTCTACTTTTCACAAAGGACTGTAAATGAATAGAATAGATTATCTGCTGATTGTGTGGGTGTTTGCTGCGTGAATATGTGTAAACATACAATCGACACACCTCAGAAGTGCAGGATGCAGAAGGGTTGGGCTCTCAATAAGCCAAAAGGCTTCCTTGTCCACCTGCCATCTAGAGTTAATTCTCTGTGTGGCAATCTTGTTAGGTGGACAATGAAGGTATGGTGTAAATCAGTTGTTTGGATCTTTTTTCAATGGACTATATCTGATGCTTCAACTGTTGCATCATTGAAAGTCATTTTAATTAAATATCAACATAATCATACTCGCAGATGCAATGTATCGGTCAATAAGCCCAGGCCAGGGGTAATTGTGCACAAAGGTTTGTGCATTTACCTGGCGGATTTGAACCACCAACAGATACCGAGACATTAGCATCTACAGGTGTACTCTTAATTTAAAATAAACAATGTTAAAAAGGAAACCACTGTTTCAACTAAAAACAGACAACTTAATAAAGGCCATTTAAAAAATGTGCAGATGCTGCAAAATAGTACTGTTCACTTGTTACAATTATCAGTAAAGCTTACTACATAAATGATGGATGAAATTACCAACACAAGTTACCTGATGCTGCACTGCCATAGTCTAGGGCGGTAGGGGTCTAAATTCTAGTGATAAGGGCCTGAGCAAACTATGCAGAGAATGTCATAATTCACTTGATACAATTTAGCACTACAAAGTGTACCAAGTCAGTATGATACAATTAATTAGTAAATTCCTTACTGTCATGTAACAGTATTCCCACACACTGTCAATAAGCTTATGTGTCACCGTGTCTACTTCTGAGAAAGGAAATATCACTTTATTCATACACAAATACAGTACAGTGTGACAATAACAATGTAAGTACCTGTGCTAAATGCAATACTAATAGCGAGTGATTGTCCATGATTTATTAATCTATTTCATTAATTAATTGCACTATATATGGTCAAATACATTGGTATTTAGGTTGGTGTACATTTTAGTGGTAGGCCCCTAGGCTAGGCCTATACATTTTTAGGTAAAACGATTGTTTAATAGCGTTAATAATTTTAATTTAATAAATTGTTAGTTTATTATGAAGATGTTTTTTTTTTTTTTTTTTTACACGAATCATAGATTTCATTGCATATATGACATGAATAAGGAACACAAGCAATGTGTTGCTTCGTTCCATTTGATACGTAATGGATACATGTTTCATATTACTGCTACATCTGTGATATACTTAACATTATGTATCAATAAAGATTATTATTATTATTTCAGCTGAAAGAATATTCACAAAATATAATTCACAATTAACCAATTTCAAGTAGCACTTATCGTGGGGGCCAGTGTATTAAGGTTTGGCTCCCATGGGCATGGAATGTAAATTTTATGTGACACAAAGTAGTGACAAACTAGCAGTACATTTGGTCATATAAGACTGAAGCCATTTGACATCTTGGGTTGAGTGCAATTTTTATTAATATTTGTCAAAAAGTAACCACCAACCTGTAATGTCTGTCATGCGTGTCTGTTTTGTCAAAGGAATATGTATTTATGGTTCAGGAAATCAAGAGGTACAACCCACAGAAAGATAAGAATAATAACCATTCTAGGTAATAAATGGTGGGCCTGCAGAGCAACTGTGTTAATAGCCACGTCATTGCGTCCAGCCATCGTTTCATAGTTATACTTCTGTAAAAAAATTAGGCCCCTATTCATTTAAGAGACCCATATTAATAGACTGGCTTATGGCATAGTATACTATACGCTAGGCTACAGACTATTAGCCTGGGGCTGGACAGTGGACTGTCTACTCACCGTCTACTTGATTGATATTTGCCATGCTGCGTAGCTTTCAAGACAGCATTGCGCATTCGCTTTTCACACACCGAGTGCTTTTTGGTGACTAGGTAATACCTTATGCATGCCATGTACCGTCGGTACTCATCTCCTATTTTCTCCCGCTGCATTACAGGTATTTTCTCAACAAAAGATATGTGAACTAGCTGATACTAACTAATGTGCCTGTGGACAGTAGTCACACGCAGATGTACGATCCTGTTCAGCAACGTAGGGGGCAAATAGGTCGGTGGAGTAACGGTCGCTACAGCTCCTTCCAGACCAGTACACCGGGACACCGTAACCGATATAACCTAGTTCTAGTGTTTGTTTGAACTCACGGAATAAAAACTAGGTACAAAATGATTTCGTTTGATTGCCAGCAGTGAAAAGTTATGTAATCCTGCTGGTTGCCTGATGGGGGTTTTAGGTAATAGTAAAGATGGTATTTCTACAATATCGGACAGAATAACAAACCAGCAAACCAGCGATTTAAAAAAAACTGGCAGTGACTAAGAGAAAGGACGAGCCCAAGTAAAGTCTTACTTATGCCATCCACTTCGAGTGGTGACAGGACGAGCTGTTTCCACTGTTTTCTCTCTGTCATTGTGGCAGCCAGTCAAGTCCCACTGAGGCCGGTGTCCCTCTCAGTGGTGTCTGTCATTGTGGCAGCCAGTCAAGTCCCACTGAGGCCGGTGTTCCTCTCAATAGTGTCTGTCATTGTGGCAGCCAGACAAGTCCCACTGTGGCCGGTGTCCCTCTCAGTGGTGTCTGTCATTGTGGCAGCCAGTCAAGTCCCACTGAGGCCGGTGTTCCTCTCAATAGTGTCTGTCATTGTGGCAGCCAGACAAGTCCCACTGTGGCCGGTGTCCCTCTCAGTGGTGTCTGTCATTGTGGCAGCCAGTCAAGTCCCACTGAGGCCGGTGTTCCTCTCAATAGTGTCTGTCATTGTGGCAGCCAGACAAGTCCCACTGTGGCCGGTGTCCCTCTCAGTGGTGTCTGTCATTGTGGCAGCCAGTCAAGTCGCACTGAGGCCGGTGTCCCTCTCAGTGGTGTCTGTCATTGTGGCAGCCAGACAAGTCCCACTGAGGCCGGTGTCCCTCTCAGTGGTGTCTGTCATTGTGGCAGCCAGACAAGTCCCACTGAGGCCGGTGTCCCTCTCAGTGGTGTCTGTCATTGTTGCAGCCAGACAAGTCCCACTGAGGCTGGTGTTCCTCTCACTGTGGCAGCCAGACAAGTCCCACTGCTAAAATCCTTCCGCCTATTCAAATCATCTAGAAATCCACCATTTTACAATCAACAACATCTACAATCACACATGAAAATCTCCCTACTCAAATGCACTTATGTCACAGCATGTGAATTTTGTTAAAAAAATCATTTCTCAAAAAATACACTGCACTTTTCTTCGTGTGCAACGGACCGGAAGTCTAACTAGAACATGACCCCATATGCATGTGTGGCTTTGTGTGTGTTCTTAGTGCACCTTCCACTACCAACTCTTCCTCTTTGTAGCGCGCCCTGCATTGGTTGAGTTTTTTTTGTAGGCAATGCGTCAGCAAAGTGCTGTCATACATGGTGAGGCGCAAGATCGGTGAGACAAGAAACAGTTATACTGTATATGTGTACCACTGATGTCAAAAAATTGAATGGACCGCGTGTGGGAATGCCGGTGGGCAATGACAAGAGACTTTTTTCAGCTGACTTAACATTAGCAGGGTGTGAATTTAAAACGTTGGTGCCGTAACCGAGATAACCTAGTTCTAGTGTTTGTTTGAACTCACGGAATAAAAACTAGGTACAAAAAGATTTCGTTTTATTGCCAGCAGTGAAAAGTTATGTAATCCTGCTGGTTGCCTGATGGGGGTTTTAGGTAATAGTAAAGATGGTATTTCTACAATATCGGACAGAATAACAAACCAGCAAACCAGCGATTTAAAAAAAAACTGGCAGTGACTGAGAGAAAGGACGAGCCCAAGTAAAGTCTTACTTATGCCATCCACTTAGAGTGGTGACAGGACGAGCTGTTTCCACTGTTTTCTCTCTGTCATTGTGGCAGCCAGTCAAGTCCCACTGAGGCCGGTGTCCCTCTCAGTGGTGTGTGTCATTGTGGCAGGAGTCAAGTCCCACTGAGGCCGGTGTTCCTCTCAATAGTGTCTGTCATTGTGGCAGCCAGACAAGTCCCACTGTGGCCAGTGTCCCTCTCAGTGGTGTCTGTCATTGTGGCAGCCAGTCAAGTCCCACTGAGGCCTGTGTCCCTCTCAGTGGTGTCTGTCATTGTGGCAGCCAGTCAAGTCCCACTGAGGCCGGTGTTCCTCTCAATAGTGTCTGTCATTGTGGCAGCCAGACAAGTCGCACTGAGGCCGGTGTTCTTCTCAGTTGTGTCTGTCATTGTGGCAGCCAGACAAGTCCCACTGAGGCCGGTGTTCCTCTCAGTGGTGTCTGTCATTGTGGCAGCCAGACAAGTCCCACTGAGGACGGTGTCCCTCTCAGTGGTGACTGTCATTGTGGCAGCCACACAAGTCCCACTGAGGCCGGTGTTCCTCTCAGTGGTGTCTGTCATTGTGGCAGCTAGACAAGTCCCACTGAGGCCGATGTCCCTCTAAATGGTGTCTGTCATTGTGGCAGCCAGACATGTCCCACTGAGGCCTGTGTCCCTCTCAGTGGTGTCTGTCATTGTGGCAGCCAAACAAGTCCCACTGTGGCCGGTGTCCCTCTCAGTGGTGTCTGTCATTGTGGCAGACAGACAAGTCCCACTGAGGCCGGTGTTCCTCTCAGTGGTGTCTGTCATTGTGGCAGCCAGACAAGTCCCACTGAGGCCGGTGTCCCTCTCAGTGGTGTCTGTCATTGTGGCAGCCAGTCAAGTCGCACTGAGGCCGGTGTCCCTCTCAGTGGTGTCTGTCATTGTGGCAGCCAGACAAGTCCCACTGAGGCCGGTGTCCCTCTCAGTGGTGTCTGTCATTGTGGCAGCCAGTCAAGTCCCACTGAGGCCGGTGTCCCTCTCAGTGGTGTCTGTCATTGTGGCAGCCAGACAAGTCCCACTGAGGCCGGTGTCCCTCTCAGTGGTGTCTGTCATTGTGGCAGCCAGACAAGTCCCACTGAGGCCGGTGTTCCTCTCAGTGGTGTCTGTCATTGTTGCAGCCAGACAAGTCCCACTGAGGCCGGTGTTCCTCTCAGTGGTGTCTGTCATTGTGGCAGCCAGACAAGTCCCACTGCTAAAATCCTTCCGCCTATTCAAATCATCTAGAAATCCACCATTTTACAATCAACAACATCTACAATCACACATGAAAATCTCCCTACTCAAATGCACTTATGTCACAGCATATGAATTTTGTTAAAAAAATCATTTCTCAAAAAATACTCTGCACTTTTCTTCGTGTGCAACGGACCGGAAGTCTAACTAGAACATGACCCCATATGCATGTGTGGCTTTGTGTGTGTTCTTAGTGCACCTTCCACTACCAACTCTTGCTCTTTGTAGCGCACCCTGCATTGGTTGAGTTTTTTTTGTAGGCAATGCGTTAGCAAAGTGCTGTCATACATGGTGAGGCGCAAGATCGGTGAGACAAGAAACAGTTATACTGTATGTGTACCACTGATGTCAAAAAATTGAATGGACCGCGTGTGGGAATGCCGGTGGGCAATGACAAGAGACTTTTTTTCAGCTAACTTAACATTAGCAGGGTGTGAATTTAAAACGTTGGTGCCGTAACCGAGATAACCTAGTTCTAGTGTTTGTTTGAACTCACGGAATAAAAACTAGGTACAAAAAGATTTCGTTTTATTGCCAGCAGTGAAAAGTTATGTAATCCTGCTGGTTGCCTGATAGGGGTTTTAGGTAATAGTAAAGACGGTATTTCTACAATATCGGACAGAATAACAAACCAGCAAACCAGCGATTTAAAAAAAAACTGGCAGTGACTGAGAGAAAGGACGAGCCCAAGTAAAGTCTTACTTATGCCATCCACTTAGAGTGGTGACAGGACGAGCTGTTTCCACTGTTTTCTCTCTGTCATTGTGGCAGCCAGTCAAGTCCCACTGAGGCCGGTGTCCCTCTCAGTGGTGTGTGTCATTGTGACAGCCAGACAAGTCCCACTGAGGCCGGTGTCGCTCTCAGTGGTGTCTGTCATTGTGGCAGCCAGACAAGTCCCACTGAGGACGGTGTCCCTCTCAGTGGTGTCTGTCATAGGGGCAGCCAGACAAGTCCCACTGAAGCCGGTGTTCCTCTCAGTGGTGTCTGTCATTGTGGCAGCCAGACAAGTCCCACTGAAGCCGGTGTTCCTCTCAATGGTGTATGTCATTGTGGCAGCCAGACAAGTCCCACTGAGGCCGGTGTCTCTCTAAATGGTGTCTGTCATTGTGGCAGCCAGACAAGTCCCACTGAGGACGGTGTCCCTCTCTGTGGTGTCTGTCATAGTGGCAGCCAGACAAGTCCCACTGAAGCCGGTGTTCCTCTCAGTGGTGTCTGCCATTGTGGCAGCCAGACAAGTCCCACTGAAGCCGGTGTTCCTCTCAGTGGTGTCTGTCATTGTGGCAGTCAGACAAGTCCGACTGAGGCCGGTGTTCCTCTCAGTGGTGTCTGTCATTGTGGCAGCCAGTCAAGTCCCATTGAGGCCGGTGTCCCTCTCAGTGGTGTCTGTCATTGTGGCAGCCAGACAAGTCCCACTGAGGCCGGTGTCCCTCTCAATGGTGTCTGTCATTGTGGCAGCCAGACAAGTCCCACTGAGGCCGGTGTTCTTCTCAGTTGTGTCTGTCAGTGTGGCAGCCAGACAAGTCCCACTGAGGCCGGTGTCCCTCTCAGTGGTGTCTGTCATTGTGGCAGCCAGACAAGTCCCACTGAGGACGGTGTCCCTCTCCGTGGTGTCTGTCATTGTGGCAGCCAGACAAGTCCCACTGAGGCCGATGTCCCTCTAAATGGTGTGTGTCATTGTGGCAGCCAAACAAGTCCCACTGAGGCCGGTGTCCCTCTCAGTGGTGTCTGTCATTGTGGCAGCCAGACAAGTCCCACTGAGGCAGGTGTCCCTCTCAGTGGTGTCTGTCATTGTGGCAGCCAGACAAGTCCCACTGAGGCCGGTGTTCTTCTCAGTTGTTTCTGTCATTGTGGCAGCCAGACAAGTCCCACTGAGGCCGGTGTTCCTCTCAGTGGTGTCTGTCATTGTGGCAGCCAGACAAGTCCCACTGAGGACGGTGTCCCTCTCAGTGGTGACTGTCATTGTGGCAGCCAGACAAGTCCCACTGAGGCCGGTGTTCCTCTCAGTGGTGTCTGTCATTGTGGCAGCTAGACAAGTCCCACTGAGGCCGATGTCCCTCTAAATGGTGTCTGTCATTGTGGCAGCCAGACATGTCCCACTGAGGCCTGTGTCCCTCTCAGTGGTGTCTGTCATTGTGGCAGCCAGACAAGTCCCACTGTGGCCGGTGTCCCTCTCAGTGGTGTCTGTCATTGTGGCAGACAGACAAGTCCCACTGAGGCCGGTGTTCCTCTCAGTGGTGTCTGTCATTGTGGCAGCCAGACAAGTCCCACTGAGGCCGGTGTCCCTGTCAGTGGTGTCTGTCATTGTGGCAGCCAGACAAGTCCCACTGAGGACGGTGTCCCTCTCAGTGGTGTCTGTCATTGTGGCAGCCAGACAAGTCCCACTGAGTCCCACTGAAGCCGGTGTTCCTCTCGATGGTGTCTGTTAAGGTCATGTTAGGGCGACCCCTTTTCTGATAGCCCTTTCCAAATAATACCCTTTCCAAAACAACTGCACACATTTAAATGCGATATCCTTAAGAACGATATTGTGAAAACGGGATTACATTTAGCATGCACCTAGTATATCAGACCTACTAACAAAACAAACAGTTGCAATAGTTTTGTTTGCGAGAGAACGCGACAACTACCGTAATATATGGTAAATATCAAGAATATGATAGAAACTGCAACAACACTTTAACAAATATGCTGTATGAAATTGATGTCAAAGATAACTCTTTACATTCCCTGCAAAGGCTACTGGCGATGTGACATTTTGGCTGAAGAAGGTTTTCACAAAATTGCTGTCCAAAGAAGATAAAGCTCACGTGGTTAGTGGAAAGGGACGCCATTGGTTTACTGAGAGTCCACAACTAGGATTTATATTTGTGTAAATTATGAGACCCTCCACAAGGGTCGATTGTTGATTGGCGACGAAAGGTCAGCCACGTCGACAACTAGGTGTCCACACAACTTGATGTGTGTTTTTTCTGCTTCCTTCTGTCTTTCTTGCCATGCGTGAGTGTCCGCAAGATTTATCTTGATACTGGTTCTTCTCTTAGTCGAATGCAAAATAGTATGCGTTCTGTGTGTTTTCGTTGAAACCATATATCCTGATAAAGACAAAAAGTGTATCTAGTTTAATCAGATTTCCTCATACATTCTCCCGGTTTGTTCTTGAACTCGCTAAGACAAGCTGAAGGAAAGAATGTGTTAAAAAATGTAGGACCGACGTAAATCCTAGAGTACGGTACGCGAAGTAGTGACTGACGACCTCTGGTGTTTGCAAATATGTGTCTTCGTGTTCGTGGCGTGTTTTCGCTGAACGTGTAATGTCGACAATTCTGTTTATGACGCTGTATATTAAAAACCATGTCACACGTATGTCGTGTATATCATGTCAGTAATATAAATTTAAACATTGTGCCAGCCCGACCCAGCCTCTGACATAATTTATTATTTAAAACGTTGGGTTTTCCATACGCAGAAGCTCCATATTTCCGAACCAGTTGGCTTGGGGCATCTATTCTGGGGTCTACGTATAGGATTTCAGAATGGTAGAGTCCAGATAAAATAGTATTGAGTAAAAACATGGAAAACTCAATATCGTTGTGTGTGTATGTGTGTGTGTGTACGTGTGTGTGTGTGTGTGTGTGCTTGCGTGCGTGTGTGGGGTGTATAGGATATTTATGTTTGGCCAACAAGATAACAACGAGAAACGTTGTGTGCGTGAGAGCGTGTTTGCATGCGTGCGTGCGTGCGTGCGTGGTGCGTGTGTCAAGAAACTCCAATGTTGTTGTCCTGGCATACTGAAACATTACGACGGCCGAGCTGGACATTGATTGGACAGGTGACCGTGGGTGACACGTCCGAGTACGGTGGTTACAGTTCATATAAGTTGCCGTTGTTATAGTTCATATAAGTATGTACGTATGTACACACCAGTAATCGTATCATCATACATTCACTTCACATGTTCCACTTTGGTTGACATAGTGTCGTTGTCGATTAAAATAACGTCTTCTTTTGTTTGTCTGTTTACTGCACTGAGTGCCGACATGCAATGTTTCCTTGTTTTGTTTGTTGTTCTTGGCGTCTTCCTCGTTGTGGACAAATGCGCCGGCTAGGGTTTGATTAAGCTACACAAAAATAGCAAATATTATATAACACCATCATCGTGATGTTAGGCCAATTTGTTAAGGATTTTTTAATGTTCCTGTCTATATAATAGCAAATGTTTAACGCATATGGACTGAAGCGACTGCCATTTTAAGACCGCCGATCGCCATCAATCTTCTTTGTGCCAGGCGCTTCTCGCTTATCGATCGAAGGACAAAAAGTAATGTCGAGTTAACGTCAGTTCGTTAAAAAAGGCAGAAAAGCCAAACTTTTAAAGCGTGATTTGTCGACTGACGTCAACAGAAATTTTACTTTTGCCGTTGGGCCTCTCTACCTGTCTGTCGTGCGTGCGTGTGCGCGTGCGTGCGTGCGTGCAAAAATGTAGGTCTAATTAGGTTTGCGTGTGTGCAGGGCTGTTATACAAACACATAAACATGTACAGGTTCCTACACCATGTTATGATCGAGCATTCATTTCTTGTTAAGTTGGTTGGTTTGTTGGGGACATAAAAGACTCGCAAAAGAAACATCCAAGGACTGTTACAAGTAGGTCGATACCAACTCTACATTATCTCGCAATAGAAACATTCAAGGACTGTTACAAGTAGGCCGATACCAACTCTACATTATCTCGCAATAGAAACATTCAAGGACTGTTACAAGTAGGTCGATACCAACTCTACATTATCTCGCAATAGAAGCATTCAAGGACTGTTACAAGTAGGTCGATACCAACTCTACATTATCTCACTTTTTGCTGACGTTGCCTATTCGCCTGTCTTGTGCCCTTAACGGCCCTAACTGTCCACCACTGTCCCGGTCGCTACAGGCCTAATAGTCAACGCACTCGCAAGCGGCAGTAGTTTGACCACACTCGCTCGTTGTCAGCCGTGGTGAGCCGTGGGCAGCAACATCACGCACGAGTCTTCTGTCTAGGACTCGACTTCTTGGACGTGACGGAATTCTCACATTGTCTTCTGGAGACGGCGGCGAGCGGACAGTTCGGGCGGCGACGTCCCCAGGCGCCGGCCGTGACCATGCATCCACTGACGTCTCGCTCAACGACACATGTTTGTCCTTGTCCTAGACCAAGATCACTACAAAGGGAAGACAGTGTCTCCAACGAGAGCGACTGTTATATCTTAATATGAGTATCTGATCCCTTTAATAAAAAAACAGCATGGCGCTTATTTATAGTCATATTTACGCACATGAACGCACGCACATTGTAATATGGAATGTTCGACCTGTTGTCGTCTAGTTCGTTAGAGTTTGTCTGTGTTTCCTATTAATTACTGGAGGGTCTTGGGAGTTTAATGGTCGATCGCATAACAGTGCAACTAAAGGATGTTGCCAAATCAAGGAACCAGAAACAGTTTTCCAAATGTTCACTCCCATGCTCATAATAGTCCTATTCCTCTACACATTTGATGATCCTCAGATCAGCGAAGTAGTTTCCTCAGCCGTACTCTTGCAAAACACTTACTGTCGGACAATGTTCGGTTTGTGTCTTGCACGTTCTACTTCCATCGGGTCATACCTTTCGACAATGGACATTCATTTTCTTACACCTCTAAACAAATAGCAATTGTCGCCAATGCAAATCTCTGTTGTATTCACAAAGTGTTGCACTACGACGATAGCTTCAAATCCTGTTCGACGACAAGTCATGTTACTTCAAGTAGCCATGCAGTGTAAACAAGTGTGTTTCCTCCGATTAGAATGTTGACATTATGGCGTACACGGCCCAAGTATGGCGACGCCGGTTCTCTATCCAGCTGCACGCTCGCGTGGCCGCCGATGGCCGGGGGCCTGTGTTCGCCCGAGCGTGGCCTCTGCGGCAAACACAGTGATACGTGTGTGTACCGTGCGACATGTATAAGAACTCTTGGCGCCTGACGCGTCACTCCACTCCCGTCAGACCGTCGGCTCTACGTTTCTCATTCGATCAGTCTTCATCTCCATCGCACCAAGGTAAGAGGTCCGGTGTATCATCGTCTGTACAGGGTTCATCTATCAGCTCTCTCTCTCTTTCTCTCTCGTGTCTACACTTTAGTGTCACGGCGTTACTTTCAGCCGTAGCCACCGAGTCTGTATCGACTATGGCCTGTTACTGTTGGATATGGTTCCTGTGTTTATGGAACTAATGGCACTGACATTTTTAAAGGTTTGATTAATTATTAGAATGTTAGGATATGTTGTATTACCATAGTCATTGTGTTTTCAAAACAAAATGGTTGCCCGGAATATAATATTGTTTTTTAGTATATAGAATTAAAATATTAGTTAAAGCAACTTTGTCTGTTTCGTTACCTGTAATCACCCTCTCGCTCCAGGAGGTGGTAATAACATTACACTACTCCTGGTGTATTGTCAGGACACATGAACAGAGCTTAGCTGAATAAGTTTTATTACATCTCGTTGTCTTCGCCTGCATTGACCAAGTGAACCAGGCATGCAAAGATCGATTGAAGAAACCTGCGTTTAACCCCGGCGTGGACGAAACATGAAATCGCGAAAACAGCTAATAATGAGGAAGAGATAAGGTCATTTTAAATACATCGCGTGGGTTGTATCAAAGACATTTACACTGTGCACTGACCGGTGTATTATATGGAGCACTTACTCAATGGTGCAAAGCAATAGTCACTGGACAAATTTAACTGAGGTCAGCCACTCGCTAACCCAGCTCAGTAAACTTAGGAAATGTGTAGCGAAAATGATCACCGTTATTATCATCACCGCCATAATCATCATCATAATCATGACATTAATAATACTTATAATATCATCCCAACAAGTGTCTTCGTCGTTATAATAGTAATCATCGTCATCATGACATGCGAAGAGTCATGTTTATTAATGTCACTACTGGCGACATAAGACCACGTTAATTAGCCATATCTTATAACGCGTCCGTCGTATATTGTATATCGTATGTTATCCGTGAATATTTCGATAGTGTAGCATAGAAAATGTAATGCGTAAAGTATACGTGTATTCCCTTCAAACATCGGCAACGGCCAGTCAAGTGTTGCTCGAGTAACAACACAGTGGCTAATCGAACAATCAAAATTACTCAAGGGGTCATTATAACATTATAAAGACCACTGATAAGAACTGTGTAGACCTATGTATAGCCTCCCCACTACGTCATAGAACGTGTAAACACGGTGCGGGGTTGCACCGTAAGAAACTGATGTTATAACGAGGCCGTCAGCTTATCAACTTAAGGGTTGTCATTGTAGCATTGGACCCGATGGTGGGCGGAACTTTTATAATTGCACTTCGAGTCTACAGAAAATTAAAGGTTAATTTATTGACGAGTCAGTTCACAAATAGCCTCTAAAGTAGTAATTGGCGTGAGTACGTCATAAACCCTGGTGACCCCACAAGGACAGCAGCGTGTCGTGCATGCACGCACGTAAAGCAAGTAGGGTGGGTCTTTGCCGCCCTCGCAACATTACAGGTGGGTCTTAAGCTGACACGTTAGTGCATTGAGGTAGAGGTCAATATTGTGAAAGGTTTTTTTTGCAGATACGTCCACGACAAGTGCTAACAATACGCTTAAGGTGAAGCGACCATTCGATCAAATCATGCTGACAATGCGGCCGTTGAACACGAGGCTCCAGTTGCCTCGCATTCATTGAGTTTCGTGTAGTCCGTTCGTCATTTTAGGCGCCTATAATTGAACAGCCGTGGGCAAGAACTATTCGTCGTCGCCTTCTATGCCGCCGACGCCGCCGATGTTGTTATCACCAGTCACCACCACCATCATTGTCATGATCAACACCATCGCTATCGTTGTTTATAATTATGTATACCACTTCACAGTCATTAAAACAATCATCTCCATGTCGTAATGGCCATCTGTTATCGCAACATGCACAAAATGAACATCGTACGCCGGCGCGTTATCATTACAAACATATTTATTTGCGTCCACCAATCTCAGTATTAATGCGGCTGTTGTTTTCCCCGAGTCATCGCGTGAGCCGGCATTGTGACATAAGACAATATCACGACAATAAACACAACGCCACCACATGGAACTTTTATCACACGAAGGCATAAGAACATAATCTGATAACGCCAACGTATGGCGGCAGATGGCGCGGCGACAAACAAGATACAATACACCCCTTCGCGTCAGTCAAACTACCCATCAATCCTTAATAGGCACACAAACATTCTCTGTAGACGCCCAGATCAAATATAATAATAACTTGTGAGGTGCGGATTTACTACGAATTTATTCAATAGTTGAATTGAACAGTGTTGTTCAAAAACAAATAAAATTCAAATGAAAATAAATTCAATGAAAATAAAATCGAATACAATCGAATAGAATCGTCAAATCTGAAACGAAGATTAATACAGTTCAGATATGTGACCAACGTACGTGGAATAGTGATACATGTCTAAGATTTAAGCGCGGGGTGGCGCCACTGAGAACGACTAATATAATTATAAACATAAGTATTGTAGAAGTGCTCATAATAAATGACATCCAGTCTAAAGATTCAATACAATACTACTCGTAATCAACGAACTACATGTACATCACATAGCCTAACGATATAATTTACGGGTCGTTACAATATTATCATCTAAACTGACATCCAACGAAGCCATAACAGCATAGCCACAGGCCGTAGCCGGCGGAGGCCGCAACGACAGCAATGTAAACAAACACGCAATTTACGCAAAATAAACACACAACTTATTCCAAAGTGCGCTACAAAACATCTAGAACATACAATTATTAACGCTATGATTATTAAATTACCTGTAGCCTCTTGATCTGGCGCTAAATACAACAATACGGCAGTAAATATAGCCGCTGTTTCAATATCGAAAAAGCTGTCTAAAAATGCCCGGATGGACGCGCTCGCATCTGAGCCCGCTACGAAAGGTAAACAAATCAAACGAGTCACGTGACTCACGTGGGCAGCAGCATACATGCAGTTACACTCCCACCAAACCCAAAAAAAACATTCTAAATGTCTACGTAAAGAGGAGTGAGTTTCCCATAATTAAACACGGAAGCGCGCATAGACGGAATTGTCTGACCTTTAAGCCGAGAGCAGAAGGACAAGTTTCTGGATCGGGCGTTCCAGAATAGTATCACGAAGACATACCTTGACTTTCCGCACTAGACCGTCTTTGCCTGGAGTGACTTCTACCACTCGGGCAAGCGGCCACTCACTGCGTGCAGTGTCCTCAGATAGAATGACTACGTCACCCACCTGGAAGTTTCGTCTCGGCCTGTTCCATCTCTGTCTGCTGGTGATATTCGCCAGATACTCTCGTTTCCAGCGACTCCAGAAACTTTCTGCGAGAAACTGTACTCTCCTCCAGCGTTTCCTGGCGAAGACGTCTTCTCGAACGAACTCACCGGGGGGAGGAAGTGCGACTCGTCCCTTCATCGTCAGCAACTGATTCGGTGCAAGAGGCACGGGACTCATCGGATCGTTGATGTTCTCGACTGTCAATGGACGACTATTCACAATCGACATAGACTCGTAGAGGAATGTTCGTAAAGATGCGCTATCCAGTCGACCCTGGGACATGTCAATGATGGATGTGAGGATGCTCCGCACAGTTCGAATTTGACGCTCCCAAACTCCTCCGACATGACTGGAATGAGGCGGGTTCATCACAAATTCGCACTGCTTCGCATCAAGAAACACCTTGATCCTGGCCGCATCTAGCTCCCGCAAGGCCTCCTTCAACTCATTCTTCGCACCGACGAAGTTGGTTCCTTGGTCAGAACGTAGTTGTTGGACTGGCCCTCTGATGGCTATGAAACATCGCAATGCATTCATCTCGATGTGCACGGCTCTCGAGCTCATGCACGTGAACAATAGACCGTAACGTTTATGCTCCTTCCTGACGTCCTTGACCAAAAAGGGTCCAAAGCAGTCCACACCGCAGAAGGTGAAGGGGGGAGAAGGCTCCACTCTGTCCTCTGGAAGATTGGCCATCTTCTGTTCTCCCAATTGTCCTCGCATCCTTCGGCATCTCACACATCGACTGATGTAGGCGGCTATGGCCTTGCTGCTGTGCACAATCCACAGGCCGTTCGACCGTAACTCGTTCAGCGTGATTCCTCTACCTTGGTGTTGCGTGGCCGCGTGGTGGTGGCCAATGATCAACGATGTCACGTGGCCGTTCGGAGGTAGCAGGATGGGACATCGTAAATCGAACGACAGTGAAGAGCACTGGATCCTGCCACCCACTCGAAGAATGCCATCGTCGTCAACGAATGGATCGAGACCACACAGCCGACTGTTCGACTTCAGCTGGGTCTTCTCTCTTGCAGCTGTGATTTCTTCGGAGTAAACGCTCCTCTGAACCTGTGATATTATCCACAGCTCAGCGTCTCTTCTCTCTTGGACAGAAGACAGGCCATCCCCTGTTGTCACCTGTTTCTGAGCGATACGTCGCAGTCGTGCCACCGCTCTCACTGCCTTGTCCCAGCTGGAGAATCGGGACATACGTTCTAGCAGGCAGAAGGTCTGGGCGTACGTAGCAAGAATGTGAACGTGTCTCACTTCCGGGTCGCCAACTGCTAACTCAGGATCTGACTCACGCGTGCCGAAAGTGATATCGCTTTCCCAGAGGAACTTCGGTCCCACGAACCAGTTGGACACCTGCAGTCCTTCAGCGGTCAGCCCTCTAGATGCGTGATCCGCTGGATTATCGTCTGACTTTACGTACTTCCACTGTTGAGGTGTAGTACGGTCTCGGATGCGCTGGACTCTGTTGGCAACGAACGTGTGAAAACGTCTTGCCTCGTTGCTGATATAGCCGAGCACTACCTCCGAATCTGTCCAAAAGTATTCGTCTAGACGTTCGTAGTCCAACTCGTCGGCAAGTAGAGCACTGATCTTAACTGAAACTACAACAGCTGTAAGTTCCAGTCGAGGGATAGTCGTCACCTTCGTAGGTGCGACTCGGGATTTTCCCATCACCAAGCTACAATTGACTGAGCCACTGTCATCCTTGAAACATAGGTAGGAGCACTGTCCGTAACCTACACAGCTTGCATCCGAGAAATGATGCAACTCTACGTTCGTGACGGTTCCGAAGTTCCGAGGATGATAGCATCGCAGAATTGTCAAGTTCTGTAGACGCATCAGGTCGTTCCTCCAGCACTCCCACCGAGGACGCAGTTCGTCTGGGAGGGGTTCGTCCCAACCAGTTCCGCGTCTGCACATCTCTTGCAGAACTCGCTTGCCCTCAAGCACAAAGGGGGCGATGAATCCCAAAGGATCGTAAAGCGAAGCGACCGTAGAGAGAATGCCACGGCGAGTCAGGGGTTGATCCTTCAGTGTGATGCGGAATTGAAATTGGTCAGACTCGACACACCAGTGTATGCCAAGGGCTCTCTCGACAGGCAACTGATCAAAGACGAGGTCCAGGCCCTTCAGGTCATCTGCTCTCTCCGCAGGCGGTATACTCGCCATGACAGCACGGTCGTTGGAAAGGAACTTATGTAAGTGGAGGTTACCTCGGCTGCAAAGTTCTCTCACCTCATTAGCCAGCGCGATTGCTGATGCTGCATCCGACACACTGGTGACACCGTCATCAACGTAAAAGTTTCGTCGGATAAACTTAGCCGCCGTCGGAAACTCTGCCTCGTGTTGTCCAGCAAGATGTTGCAGACCGTAGTTCGCACAGCCGGGCGAAGACGTGGCACCGAAAATGTGCACCTTCATCCGGTACTGTGCAGCTTCTTGAGTCGTGTCGCCATCCTCCCACCAAAGGAAGCGTAGGAAGTCTCGATCTCCTGGATCAACGCGAAATCGATGGAACATCTTCTGGATGTCGCACATCAGAGCCACCGGTTCCTGACGAAAACGAAGGAGTACTCCGGTGAGCCCGTTCGTGAGGTCAGGTCCAGTCAGGAGGTGTTCATTGAGGCAAGTGCCTCCATATCGGGCTGAACAGTCGAACACGACGCGAATCTTGTCTGGCTTCTGACTGTTGTAAACACCATGATGGGGAACGTACCATGTTCCTCCCTCTGGGCCTTCCGTTGTTACCTTCTCAGCATCTCCATTCTCAATGACGTCACTCATGAACTTTATTTTTGTAGTAATTATTTATTCGCCACAAAAATGAAAATATGGTCATTATATATAACGATGTTTTTAAATTTAAATTTTATGACTCATAAGTGACGTCACATCTCGGCATCCCGAAAAGCGCGCAAAAATATGCATATTCGAAAATGTCTGGATGCACAGCATAAAATGTGGAATTTCTAATTCATTGAATTTTTTTGATTTTTTTGGCTTGGTGGACATGGAAATAGATAGCAGGATGTAATATAACATGAATTCAAGCAATAGGAGCGAAACATTCAGTGGGTTGAGGGCGAAATGTTGGCTGGTTAACTGGTTTGGCAGGTTACAAGATGGCAAGGAGGCAACATAAAAATCGATTTAAGCAGCATGTTTATTGGTGTCATTTGCTGCAGTGCACTCGATGACTGCATTTCGCACTCGACAAAGAAATATTGTCCCCGGGAATTGTACGTGGCAGTAGCAAATGTTGGTGGTACGTGACAACTTACAGGGGCACCATAAAATTCTCTGTCTACCCATACCGTCACAATTGGGCGCCTTCTTTATTGTTATACAATATTGTCTTTAAATTAATCCACACTGCCATTGGCAGAGGTAATTAAGTATTTAAAGACATGTGGAATAAGATGTCTGTTAACAGGGCCATGTTGATTGCGTTGTTGTTTAGTCAAGTAGAAATATAATCCATGACAATGTTTTTTTTATGGAAAAGACAAAGGAATGTTGTTTGGCAACAAACAATCAAGCATAAATAATATTGATTAAATATGCTAAGAGCATTTACCATAATGCCAACAGTTTCGTAAGACATTATGCGGCAGTGTTTTTGGCCTGTCGCTGCGAACAAGTGCCACTTCTGACCGCGGGACTGTCCCTGTCACGTCAATCTGTTGCCGAGACAACGCCGCTAGAACGTGTCATACTGCGAGGTGACACGCTACGTTATTCAACCTTCAGTTTACACTTCTTTTACAACAATTAATTTGTCTGCGACCCGCGGAAGTGCGATTCTTTGCGATCGACGAGCCAAAGTAAGACAAACACGAACCCCGAGTAGACGTAAGCAACAGTCGTCTAGAAAGAACATGACGTTTAAAGTGGACGCCTTTTTCTCAACTATGATCACCGTGCTCATTGCAACCACATATACTTGCTTAAATGCATCATCCCTTATACAATGTATTATTACTATCTACAGGATGAAGTCAAAAAGCAATAAGGAAAATACCAGACCTATTTGCTAACAAGACGTGAGTCACGTAATGCCGTAAATTCTTCTGCAATAATGCTCTGACGTGCTTTCTAGAGGAAGTACGACATGTGATATTATCAGCAGAATGGGTGCGTCATTCAGCCCACTTTAAAAATAGCATCGGGCAAACAACAACAACAAAAGAGTGCGTTGCTTGAAAAGATACAACTCGGGCTGTCTTATTGTGACGATGAAAGGATTCGTTAAACGAAAGCATAGCAAACAGATTGCAT
Organism: Paraescarpia echinospica; assembly: GCA_020002185.1. NCBI lineage: Eukaryota > Metazoa > Annelida > Polychaeta > Sabellida > Siboglinidae > Paraescarpia > Paraescarpia echinospica. The sequence continues at coordinate 48,751,102 of CM034533.1, read as the reverse complement.
ACATGAGACATCCGTGAGTAAAGCACGCAAAAATCAATACACTGTAAGACGTGCTCGTGTTCACCTTGCAGAAACATTTTGACCGTGTGCTAATTTGACCACATTATCTTCATTAAAGGAAATAAAAATAAGGCATTAGCTAAAATCCTTTTCCCGTATGTACACAAAGTTTAACATTGTATGTTACATTTGACAACATTAAAAAAATACAGAAAAATACATTTGTAGCATAAAATCGATTTTAAACCCGTCTGTGAGGCGATTCCCGCGGAAAATTCAATTTTAATGAGCTAGGCGATCACGTGGTATCGTGACGTCACTTGTGCCACACACTCGCATCAGGCCGACCCTTTCCATTCATTCAGAGCATGTTTACAAGTATAGCTTTTGGGTCGAAACGAGCGTCAGAATGAGTTATTGTGCAATATACCGATGTAATACAAACACTAGTCATCATAGAGGAACAAGCAGTTATCTTACGGTTCCACATGAATCGAATTTTATTCAAAACAATGAATGCGAATGGGCCTACAACTACAAGTCGACTAGGATTCGCCGAGCTTGGGCTCGTTTTCCGAATAATTATATCGAATGCAACCAACGGGAGATAATCTACACCAATAAACATACATAGCAAACATATATTGTATGCAGCTATAGAAAGTAACGTGTATAATCTCATAATATCACTAGAATATCGATATATGAAGGAGTTGTACAATTTATCATAACAACTTAAATCAGTCAGTGAATTTCCACTGGTGCCGCTAGCTCAGTTGGTAGACGCGTTGGTTTCTTGTCATTCGTTTTACAATCGGGCGACGCCGGTTCAATCCTGACACTATGCAAACCATTGATTTTCTTTTTTTGTTTATGTTTTCTAGAAGTAATATAAACCAAATCGTTTTGTATACCATGATGCACTGTTTGTAAATATTTTTTTTTTGTAGTAATTATTTATTCGCCACAAAAATGAAAATATGGTCATTATATATAACGATGTTTCTAAATTTAAATTTTATGACTCGTTAGTGACGTCACATCTCGGCATCCCGAAAAGCGCGCCAAAATATGCATATTCGAAAATGTGTGGATGCACAGCATAAAATGTGGAATTTCTAATTCATTGAATTTTTTTGATTTTTTTGGCTTGGTGGACATGGAAATAGATAGCAGGATGTAATATAACATGAATTCAAGCAGTAGGAGCAAAACATGCAGTGGGTTGAGGGCGAAATGTTGGCTGGTTAACTGGTTTGGCAGGTTACAAGATGGTAAGGATGCAACATAAAAATCGATTTAAGCAGCATGTTTATTGGTGTCATTTGCTGCAGTGCACTCGATGACTGCATTTCGCACTCGACAAAGCAATATTGTCCCCGGGAATTGTACGTGGCAGTAGCAAATGTTGGTGGTACGTGACAACTTACAGGGGCACGATAACATTCTCTGTCTACCCATACCGTCACAATTGGGCGCCTTCTTTATTGTTATACAATATTGTCTTTAAATTAAGCCACACTGCCATTGGCAGAGGTAATTAAGTATTTAAAGACATGTGGAATAAGATGTATGTTAACAGGGCCATGTTGATTGCGTTGTTGTTTAGTCAAGTAGAAATATAATCCATGACAATGTTTTTTTATGGAAAAGACAAAGGAATGTTGTTTGGCAACAAACAATCAAGCATAAATAATATTGATTAAATATGCTAAGAGCATTTACCATAATGCCAACAGTTTCGTAAGACATTATGCGGCAGTGTTTTTGGCCTGTCGCTGCGAACAAGTGCCACTTCTGACCGCGGGACTGTCCCTGTCACGTCAATCTGTTGCCGAGACAACGCCGCTAGAACGTGTCATACTGCGAGGTGACACGCTACGTTATTCAACCTTAAGTTTACACTTCTTTTACAACAATTAATTTGTCTGCGACCCGCGGAAGTGCGATTCTTTGCGATCGACGAGCCAAAGTAAGACAAACACGAACCCCGAGTAGACGTAAGCAACAGTCGTCTAGAAAGAACATGACGTTTAAAGTGGACGCCTTTTTCTCAACTATGATCACCGTGCTCATTGCAACCACATATACTTGCTTAAATGCATCATCCCTTATACAATGTATTATTACTATCTACAGGATGAAGTCAAAAAGCAATAAGGAAATTACCAGACCTATTTGCTAACAAGACGTGAGTCACGTAATGCCGTAAATTCTTCTGCAATAATGCTCTGACGTGCTTTCTAGAGGAAGTACGATATGTGATATTATCAGCAGAATGGGTGCGTCATTCAGCCCACTTTAAAAAATAGCATCGGGCAAACAACAACAACAAAAGAGTGAGTTGCTTGAAAAGATACAACTCGGGCTGTCTTATTGTGACGATGAAAGGGTTCGTTAAACGAAAGCATAGCAAACAGATTGCATACATGAGACATCCGTGAATTAAGCACGCAAAAATCAATACACTGTAAGACGTGCTCGTGTTCACCTTGCAGAAACATTTTGACCGTGTCCTAATTTGACTACATTATCTTCATTAAGTCCTACCCTGGACAAATACAACGCACCTTTCCCATATAGCCTCCACGTTCACGGTCCAAAGTACGCCGTTGTTAAAAATTTCATTTGTACCACCAATGACCAGCTGAGGGGTATTGTGTATTCGAATAATTGCTTCTACTTTCTAACCATTGCATGTAACACTAGCCACGGTCGGTTGCCGCCATCCATTGATCTACTGGGCGGTTTCATAGGCTGAGCTTAAATTTAGAGTTTCGCAAACCGATCAGCCAGGGGGTACTGCTGGCTGACACTGACGTAATCAGCAGCAGCGACCCCTGACGCGCGAGGATGTTTGCAGTGAAACAATAAAATAACTATTGAGGAACAGAAAGTATTATTTATAAAGACAAGGACTGAGACACTAAGTACGGAAAAGTCAGTACATTTATTATTGCTGTTGTCTGTTTCAGTAATGGGTTGGTTCAACGCGTTCCGTGAGAATGGCTGGAACACCTACTACTCGGGTCGGGATCAGAGCCCCGTCTTCTTCGACGTGCAAATCATCATCGTCGCCTTCTTCGTCTCCATCATCTCAGTCGCCTTCCTCCTTGTCGTCGTCGGCAGTCGGGGACGTGACGTGAGTTATCGTGTGATTGAACGCTGAGTTGAAATACTAGGCACTTGGCCTAAAGTAACTTGCAATGGTTATAATGTAACCAATCCGATGATGTAGGTAAAACTTAATAGTTATTGTCCATTGGAGTCAGTTATAGTCGGGATTAGTTACGGTTGTGGATAATTTTAGTCTTGCAACGATTCTGCAGTCGACCGTTGTCTACACATTGAAACAATCCGTCGTAAATAGGCGTATAACATGAAAGATGTGCCATTTTGATGAAACTTGCAGGACGGTGAGTCGACATAAAAACTTCCTGTGTGACGTAAATGACATTACAACTTTGTATTCTTTTCAGCGTTGGATGACGTTTTGCAAGTTCCTTTTTACCTTCCAAACGGGGGCGATCATTTTAGGTACGTAAACAATTACGGGTGTAATCATTGTCATTTTGGAAACGAAACATATTTTAATTCCGGATATACGGTGTTATATTTGCATTAACGCGACAGCAAATACGGCGTTATATAAATAAAAGTTTTATTATTATTTGGACATATTGTTATTATTATTATTATTAAGATTATTATTAATTACATGTAATACACAGCAATGTCTCTGTTAGAAGCGGAATGTTCATCACTTTAGCACATTTACTAAAGGTGTCCTAGGCTAATCCAATTACGAACTTTACGAAGCATTATTTGCGGCCTAACACTAAAACGACAACAGACGGGTTTAACAATTGACGTATGCGACCGACTGTTGCAGTGTGTCTGACGGGCCTGAGCTGGCAGGACGGGGCCGTCCGGGCCCATTGCTCCTATATAGCCCAACCCGGCTACGATGACGTCACCGCCACCGTCGGAGTCCGCATCGGACTCAAGAGTGTCAACATCACCATGACAGGTGAACACTGAAATAACACAACTCGTAATGTCAACATCACCATGTCAGGTGAACACTGACATAAGACATGTCGTAATGTCAACATTACCGTAACAGGTGAACACTGACGTAACACAACTCGTAATATCAACATCGCAATGACAGGTGAACACTGATATAAGACAACTCGTAATGTCAACATTACCGTAACAGGTGAACACTGACATAACACAACCCGTCAAACAACATCACCATGACAGGTGAATGTAATCCGTAATGCTGATAGCTGGTGCGTGTACTGGGATATTATGCGAATGCATGCGCGTTGGTAGATAAACGATGGTTATTTTACGCAGTAGTAACTTAACATTATCCTAAACCGATATATCTACCTCGGTTATAGGGCCTACATATAACATACCTGATGCGAACCTGTCTTAAACGTAAAAAATCAAATCTTGCTGAGTGTTAATGTATATCTCGGTAACTCTTGTTAATTGTCGTCATATCTGGGACGGATTAGGGAGATCTATCTACACAAACATTATATCATATAACTATAAATTGGCGCCATGCTGTTTTTTTTCTCGTTAGGATGCTACATATAGGCCTATTTAATGTTTCATAAATAAGACTCTCTAAGCATTGTCACAAGGTACTTATGTCGATGCAGTTCGAGATGTGTGGACGTGTTCTGTGTGTGCTTGCAGGAAGTATCGAGGAGGGCGCCTACAACTACAACGAACGGTTCAGCATGAAGGAATGTAAGCCAACTGAATCGATTTGTTGCATGTGCACAGCGTACTGGTTCATAACTGATTCACAGATACTTCACACGTATTGAGACAGATTATTCAATATGTTGTAGTATCCAAGTGTACTGTTGAGCATACGGAACACCTTAAGTGAGAAATGACATACATTTAGATGTGTATAATTGGATGTTAGGTTTACCACCGAACTTTCGAAGATACTAACGTGCATGTTGCTTGTTTACATTTGTAAAACCACCAACAAGTCTGTTCCTCGTGTTATAATATAATGTTCTTAATACTATAATAGATATGTTGTTTGCCGCTAAAGTGTGTTTAATAAGCCATAAACATTGTTCGCAATTTGAATGTTGTACCTGCGAAGCGTTCAAATTGTATATCGCAAAAGCTTTAAGTTGTTATTTTGTGTTCGGAGAGTAGTTCGCATTATCAAGCCCGAACGTAGGACGGTGTAGAGCTGATTGAACGACCTTCCAGTTCATAATATTCATACATTGTTTGCCGCAGTCACCGACATGGACACAGCGTACCGCGATGCCCGCAAGAGAGGACTACCGGAAACTATTCTCTACGTGGCCGAATACTTCCAAATGGACGAAGGCGGTCTACGCTGGACACGCAACATCCGACTGGCCGGACATTTCGCCTACATACTGCTCTGGTCAGTGATGCAACTTAGCGCTTACGACACTGCAGCAAAAGACTATATGTTATTTGGCATCGTAGTCATTATGTTTTATTGCCGTCGTAATTAAAGACGATGATCGTACAATTAAATTAATGTTCGAAAAATCTAATTAATTATAAACTTAGTTAATTAGGTCTTATACGCAGCTACAGACAAAGATAAAGTGTACGTATCTATACACCAACATGGGACATTTAATTAGCTGATAGTTGACTTCACAACATAATTAATTTAGTTTTAGAAAATCGTCGGGAGAAATCGGAAGATCGGTTATAATTAGTGTAATTCTTGAACGCACTAACGTTCCGGTTTTTGCCATTCCAATTCTGACATCGTTTTACCTCTCAAATGAAACCATACTTCTGTCATCGACTATAAAGACGGAATTGTCCTTTTCTCTTCACTCTTCCTTCCTTCTCCCGCCGTCTTCCCCTTGCCATGATCTGCCGAGGGATGCTGAGATAGTCGGCCGAAACATTCAAAGAAACACGGCGTCGTCGTTTGCAGGTCGTCGTTCGCGTCGTGGATTGTCGCCAACATCACGGTGTGTTTCGACGTGGCGCGAGGCTCCCTGCTCTTGACTCTCACTGGCGTCATGATGGTGGCGGCGTGCGTCATCTACGCCCTGTGTCAGCCGTCCTCCCCCCTCGTCGTCCGCTTCGTCGATGCGTATCTAAGTCTGCACTACGGCTGGTGCTTCTGGCTCTGTTTAATCTCAGGTAGGACATTCCCGTGAAGCAGGCTAACTAGACGAATTCGGTAAATTAAAATGCTATATCCCTCCGCTGACGTCTATATGGGCCTAGGCTACTCATTATTGATTAATTTCATTCATTGATATCTACCATCAGAGCAGAGCATTACATCTGTTTAACATTTATATGATTAAACTACAGTGAATGGTATGTGAATAATTCTTTTTGATAATCCCTGTGATTAGAACATGACCAGCTGACGCCTGTATCACGATAATCCACCAATATAATAATTACTCGTGTGGTATGATGCTTTTAGTCATCTACAGCTGCCCCCCCCCCCAAGAAATTCACCAAAGTTTTCGCCGTTTTCAACAGTGCGTAGACAAAAGCGACGCATGGTGGCTGACTGCTTTGCAAATAACAAAAACAGTTTATATTTTTGTTTAAAAACAGTAATAGTAGTAATGCCGATTTGTTTCCAATGACACCTGAACACTTCCCTCCGCCTCGTCAGGTGTGCTGACTCTAGTCGTGGGCGCGGCCGTGTTCGTCTTCTACGTTGTCACGCCCCGAGTCGCCGGCAAGCTCTTTCTCCTCGACTCGAGCTTCATGACCGAGGAGGAGGCGAGGGACGACGGCGAGACGGCGGGGCCGCTGGAGCTCGACACGGTACGTCGAGAAGCTCTAGGCGGACCATGACACACATTTATACAGTTTGCTACCTTGTTTATAAAGGTTGCTTTCAATCATATAGTTATCGCCCTCTGCTCTTTGCTTTTCGCTACCATCGGCCCAGTGGCGTTGACGTGCTAAATATTATGCACACATACTGGAGTACATAACACTTATTCATTTTGTAAGCCTGTAATCTTTCATGAAGTATCTATATACTCGCGGCCACGGGCCCGACGACATACACCATACACGTACACACACACGTACACACACACGCACACGCACACACACACGCATACACACACACAGTAATAGTAATATGGGGCCTTAGGCGCCACAAATGCGGCACAATTCCGACATTGCTACTTTAAACGCGGACAAGAACCTGTACATTTAATTGAAGTAATGCGAATATTTCACGCGATCAAACCACAACCATGCACATGAAACGAAATTTCATTTTTCATTTTCCAGACGATATCAAAGCTGTACAGTCACAACCAATATGTAATTTAAATGATACTTTATCGACGTTTTTTGCGATGATGCAATCGTGGAATTTATTGAATCGTGCTTTAATACCACCTTGATATATTAACGAACACATAATGCATAAGGGATGATGCATTTAAGCAATGAGCACGTATGATCATAGTTGAGAAAAAAGGCGTCCACTTTAAACATCGTGTCATGATGAATGGTTCCTGTCACGGGATGAGCAAACAAACGACTGTTCTACTCGGGGCTCGTGTTTTTCTTACTTTGACTCGTCGTTCGCAAAGAATCGCACTTCCGCGGGTCGCAGACAAATTAATTGTTGTAAAAGAAGTGTAAACTGAAAGTTGAATAACGTAGCGTGTCACCTCGCATTACGACACGTCCTAGAGGCGTTGTCTCGGCAACAGATTGACGTGACAGGGACAGTCCCGCGGTCAGAAGTGGCACTTGTTCGCAACGACAGGCCAAAAACACTGCCGCCTAATGTTTTACGAAACTGTTGGCATTAAGGTAAATGTTGTTAGCATATTTAATATATATTATTTATGCTTGATTGTTTGGTGCCAAACAACATTCCTTTGTCTTTTCCATAAAAAACATTGTCATGGATAATATTTCTACTTGACTAAACAACAACGCAATCAACATGGCCCTGTTAACAGACATCTTATACCACATGTCTTTAAATACTTAATTACCTCTGCCAATGGCAGTGTGGCTTAATTTAAAGACAATACGCACACACACACGCATACACACACACGCATACACACACACACAAACACACACACACATAAACACACACACACACACACACACACACACACACACACACACACACACACACACACACACACGCACACACATGCATACACACTCTTTCTCTCACTCACACATACACATTTGTCTGTCTGTCTGTCTGTCTGTCTGTTTGCCTGCCTGCCTGTCTGTCTGTTTTTTATGTGTCACACTGTTTATTTTGCCATAAAGGATAGGATATGAAAAATTGACAGAGCAATACCACGCACGTGCGCACTAAATCAAAAGGACGGCAGCCTTGCGAGAACTTATAGTGATCACTTACAGCGGAATGATTCCAAAGGTGACGACACGAAAGGACAAACTATTTTAGATAGTTTATGTCCACACACAACTATCGTAATTGTGGAATCGTAATTACAAGATTGATAAAAAAACTACGGTTCCAACGCAACATATAAGCGCTGTGCTGTAGTGTTATAGGTACGTGATATATTGACATCAGCCCATGAGTTGTTATCGCTCATATTATGAACGACCTGTTTGTAGCCGAACTTCAAGCGCAAGATGGCTGCGACCGTGGCTTCCGGCGGCAACATGTTCGACAACATCGCCTATGACAACACGGACGACGACTGCTGCCATGGCGCCGCGACGGCGGACTGCAACGGCTCAGCGCCGGACTACGACGACGTCCGCAGCTCAACACCACCCGTCAATTCCACCGTCATACAAGTGACCACTTGATCTACCGTCATACAAGTGACGGCGTGATCCACTGTCATACAAGTGACGGCGTGATCACCGTCATACAAGTGACAGCGTGACGAGAGGCACGTGTGATGAAATAGGAACGTTACGGACAGTGACCAAACACGTCAATAAACACTAAGACGTGTCAAGAAATATAGTCTCTTTATGAAATGTGTAACTTAACATTGACTTTCCACACACACCAAGTGTTAGTATAGTATGTGGAGAAAATATGGTTGATTGGCGTAATTCGACAGATCTATAAAACTAGGTAGAGGATGGTGGACGTCACTTGCCGATGGTTTCGTTCTTCTTGTGTAACCTTCTACATATAACTGGAGTGTATATGTAAAGTGATTTTTCGTTCTCATAATGATGGCAAAATAATAACCCACTTTTTTAATATGTCATTTGTACCAACGTTATGTGTTCTGACGGCAGACACAGTCATTATATAGGTGTATCGTTTTGGTGTGAATATGGGCCGGTGTCTATGCGACTGTATGCGCAATGTGTAACCGATATATTCTGAAACGAAGAGTGCTTCCTTAGATAATAAATTAAAGATAATATTATATCAGTTGAATGAACTAAAACCCTGTATTTCGTGCTACCTCTAGATGCTGTATTTTGATCTATTCAGTGATTAAGTGTTATGTTTTTTGCTTCTTGTCAATTTTCATTTTTTATTATTATTGTTAATTATTCGTTCGTTCGTTCGTTGGCGCTCCCGCGTGTGTGTTTGCATATATTCATATGTGCATACATATGTGCACGCACGCACGCACACACGCACACACACACACACATACATACACACACGCATTATTCACACGTGGGTGCGCACATATACACACAGCGCATGCAACTCACGTAGGCACACGCACGCACACGCATGCACGCACACACTATATAAATACAATTTCGAATTATACTGTAACTTGTGCATATTCTACACACAGTGTGCATGGTTTGGAAATAAAGGTAATTGTATTTAACATTTGCAATATTTCTCTCTCTCTCTCTCTCTCTCTCTCTCTCTCTCTCTATATATATATATATTAATACACTAACATTGGATCATAGTTAATGCATGCATCTGCTCTGATGCGCAGAGGTCCACCCTTGTCTTTGCGGGCCGCTATTTGTGGACATTTGTGGGCCACCCACCCCATAACCCCTAATAATATAAGTCTATACAATTAAAAGTAAGAAAAGCATTGGTAGGTTTACATTTAAGTCGACACGGATCACAACGTTTGATCATATTTTCGTGACAACCCATAAGCCTTGTTCACTCTATTCAGCCACAATTTAATTCAAAGTTGATTTCGATCTGTTTGAATGAACGCAATCGGACTGAAAGCAACCGCTGTTGAGGGCAACAGGCGAGTTTACAGGGTACAAAAAGTGCACCATGGTAGCATTACGTAAGTGACTAGCTCTACCTCACGCATATGGCCACCTACATCGACTGGAACAGATATATTAATATAAAACATTAAGTCTTGACACGGAATGAAGATAGAATGATTTTTTAATTCATAAAAATAGTACAATTTTTGTTGCCCAAAATGTAGAATGGGTCTTACTGGCTAAAATAATACTGAACTTTTTTTAGCCAGAACCCCGTTTCCATCGTAATAAATAAAATGTTCGTTATTTTCAGCATTGGAAAATTTGGAAACACTGTTATTCTTTATAGAAAACTTCCATGTTCAGAATACATTCTATTCTGCAATGCCCAGTGCTTAACTGCTAATTTTTTGTCTTTTATGTATTTTTATAATTGTTTTGTAAACTGTGAAAAAAAATTGTAATTGATTACTAGGTATCGACACACTTGATTCATGAATAAAAACAAAAATAGATAAACGAGCGTCAAACACGTTCCAAAAACGCCTTTTTACCGGTTGCTAGTACCATTACGGTTCGTCGGATCCCAACAATATTGATGTCGTTTGAAAGTTTAAGCTTTCTGCTATTTATATATTTATTCTCTCTCTCTCTCTCTCTCTCTCTCTCTCTCTATATATATTAATACACTAACATTGGATCATAGTTAATGCATGCATCTGCTCTGATGCGCAGAGGTCCACTCTCGTCTTTGCGGGCCGCTATTTGTGGACATTTGTGGGCCACCCACCCCATAACCCCTAATAATATAAGTCTATACAATTAAAAGTAACAAAAGCAATGGTAGGTTTACATTTAAGTCGACACGGATCACAACATTTGATCATATTTTTGTAACAACCCATAAGCCCTGTTCACTCTATTCAGCCACAATTTAATTCAAAGTTGATTTCGATCTGTTTGAATGAACGCAATCGGACTGAAAGCAACCGCTGTTGAGGGCAACAGGCGAGTTTACAGGGTACAAAAAGTGCACCATGGTAGCATTACGTAAGTGACTAGCTCTACCTCACGCATATGGCCACCTACATCGACTGGAACAGATATATTAATATAAAACATTAAGTCTTGACACGGAATGAAGATAGAATTATTTTTTTATTCATAAAAATAGTACAATTTTTGTTGCCCAAAATGTAGAATGGGTCTTACTGGCTAAAATAATACTGAACTTTTTTTAGCCAGAACCCCGTTTCCATCGTAATAAATAAAATGTTCGTTATTTTCAGCATTGGAAAATTTGGAAACACTGTTATTCTTTATAGAAAACTTCCATGTTCAGAATACATTCTATTCTGCAATGCCCAGTGCTTAACTGCTAATTTTTTGTCTTTTATGTATTTTTATAATTGTTTTGTAAACTGTGAAAAAAAATTGTAATTGATTACTAGGTATCGACACACTTGATTCATGAATAAAAGCAAAAATAGATAAACGAGCGAAAAATGAACAACTGTCAAACACGTTCCAAAAACGCCTTTTTAACGGTTGCTAGTACCATTACGGTTCGTCGGATCCCAACAATATTGATGTCGTTTGAAAGTTTAAGCTTTCTGCTATTTATATATTTATTCTCTCTCTCTCTCTCTCTCTCTCTCTCTCTCTCTCTCTCTCTCTCTCTCTCTCTCTCTCTATATATATATATATATTAATACACTAACATTGGATCATAGTTAATGCATGCATCTGCTCTGATGCGCAGAGGTCCACCCTCGTCTTTGCGGGCCGCTATTTGTGGACATTTGTGGGCCACCCACCCCATAACCCCTAATAATATAAGTCTATACAATTAAAAGTAACAAAAGCAATGGTAGGTTTACATTTAAATCGACACGGATCACAACGTTTGATCATATTTTCGTGACAACCCATAAGCCCTGTTCACTCTATTCAGCCAAAATTTAATTCAAAGTTGATTTCGATCTGTTTGAATGAACGCAATCGGACTGAAAGCAACCGCTGCTGAGGGCAACAGGCGAGTTTACAGGTTCCAAAAAGTGCACCATGGTAGCATTACGTAAGTGACTAGCTCTACCTCACGCATATGGCCACCTACATCGACTGGAACAGATATATTAATATAAAACATTAAGTCCAGACACGGCAGGAAGATAGAATTATTTTTTAATTTATAAATATAGTACAATTTTTGTTGCCCAAAATGTAGAATGGGTCTTACTGGCTAAAATAATACTGAACTTTTTTTAGCCAGAACCCCGTTTCCATCGTAATAAATAAAATGTTCGTTATTTTCAGCATTGGAAAATTTGGAAACACTGTTATTCTTTATAGAAAACTTCCATGTTCAGCTAATTTTTTTTCTTTTATGTATTTTTATAATTGTTTTGTAAACTGTGAAAAAAAATTGTAATTGATTACTAGGTATCGACACACTTGATTCATGAATAAAAGCAAAAATAGATAAACGAGCGAAAAATGAACAACTGTCAAACACGTTCCAAAAACGCCTTTTTAACGGTTGCTAGTACCATTACGGTTCGTCGGATCCCAACAATATTGATGTCGTTTGAAAGTTTAAGCTTTCTGCTTTTTATATATTTATTCTCTCTCTCTCTCTCTCTCTCTCTCTCTCTCTCTCTCTCTCTCTCTCTCTCTCTCTCTCTCTCTCTCTATATATATATATATTAATACACTAACATTGGATCATAGTTAATGCATGCATCTGCTCTGATGCGCAGAGGTCCACCCTTGTCTTTGCGGGCCGCTATTTGTGGACATTTGTGGGCCACCCACCCCATAACCCCTAATAATATAAGTCTATACAATTAAAAGTAAGAAAAGCATTGGTAGGTTTACATTTAAGTCGACACGGATCACAACGTTTGATCATATTTTCGTGACAACCCATAAGCCTTGTTCACTCTATTCAGCCACAATTTAATTCAAAGTTGATTTCGATCTGTTTGAATGAACGCAATCGGACTGAAAGCAACCGCTGTTGAGGGCAACAGGCGAGTTTACAGGGTACAAAAAGTGCACCATGGTAGCATTACGTAAGTGACTAGCTCTACCTCACGCATATGGCCACCTACATCGACTGGAACAGATATATTAATATAAAACATTAAGTCTTGACACGGAATGAAGATAGAATGATTTTTTAATTCATAAAAATAGTACAATTTTTGTTGCCCAAAATGTAGAATGGGTCTTACTGGCTAAAATAATACTGAACTTTTTTTAGCCAGAACCCCGTTTCCATCGTAATAAATAAAATGTTCGTTATTTTCAGCATTGGAAAATTTGGAAACACTGTTATTCTTTATAGAAAACTTCCATGTTCAGAATACATTCTATTCTGCAATGCCCAGTGCTTAACTGCTAATTTTTTGTCTTTTATGTATTTTTATAATTGTTTTGTAAACTGTGAAAAAAAATTGTAATTGATTACTAGGTATCGACACACTTGATTCATGAATAAAAACAAAAATAGATAAACGAGCGTCAAACACGTTCCAAAAACGCCTTTTTACCGGTTGCTAGTACCATTACGGTTCGTCGGATCCCAACAATATTGATGTCGTTTGAAAGTTTAAGCTTTCTGCTATTTATATATTTATTCTCTCTCTCTCTCTCTCTCTCTCTCTCTCTCTCTCTCTCTCTCTCTCTCTCTCTCTCTCTCTCTCTCTCTCTCTCTCTCTCTCTCTCTCTCTCTCTCTCTCTCTCTCTCTATATATATATATTAATACACTAACATTGGATCATAGTTAATGCATGCATCTGCTCTGATGCGCAGAGGTCCACTCTCGTCATTGCGGGCCGCTATTTGTGGACATTTGTGGGCCACCCACCCCATAACCCCTAATAATATAAGTCTATACAATTAAAAGTAACAAAAGTAATGGTAGGTTTACATTTAAGTCGACACGGATCACAACGTTTGATCATATTTTCGTGACAACCCATAAGCCCTGTTCACTCTATTCAGCCACAATTTAATTCAAAGTTGATTTCGATATGTTTGAATGAACGCAATCGGACTGAAAGCAACCGCTGTTGAGGGCAACAGGCGAGTTTACAGGGTCCAAAAAGTGCACCATGGTAGCATTACGTAAGTGACTTGCTCTACCTCACGCATATGGCCACCTACATCGACTGGAACAGATATATTAATATAAAACATTAAGTCCAGACACGGCAGGAAGATAGAATTATTTTTTAATTTATAAATATAGTACAATTTTTGTTGGCCAAAATGTAGAATGGGTCTTACTGGCTAAAATAATACTGAACTTTTTTTTAGCCAGAACCCCGTTTCCATCGTAATCAATAAAATGTTCGTTATTTTCAGCATTGGAAAATTTGGAAACACTGTTATTCTTTATAGAAAACTTCCATGTTCAGTATACATTCTATTCTGCAATGCCCAGTGCATAACTGCTAATTTTTAGTCTTTTATGTATTTTTATAATTGTTTTGTAAACTGTGAAAAAAAATTGTAATTGATTACTAGGTATCGACACACTTGATTCATGAATAAAAGCAAAAATAGATAAACGAGCGAAAAATGAACAACTGTCAAACACGTTCCAAAAACGCCTTTTTAACGGTTGCTAGTACCATTACGGTTCGTCGGATCCCAACAATATTGATGTCGTTTGAAAGTTTAAGCTTTCTGCTATTTATATATTTATTCTATCTCTCTCTCTCTCTCTCTCTCTCTCTCTCTCTCTCTCTCTCTCTCTCTCTCTCTCTCTCTCTCTCTCTCTCTCTCTCTCTCTCTCTCTCTCTCTCTCTCTCTCTCTCTCTCTCTCTCTCTCTCTCTCTCTCTCTCTCTCTCTCTCTCTCTCTATATATATATATATATATTAATACACTAACATTGGATCATAGTTAATGCATGCATCTGCTCTGATGCGCAGAGGTCCACCCTCGTCTTTGCGGGCCGCTATTTGTGGACATTTGTAGGCCACCCACCCCATAACCCCTAATAATATAAGTCTATACAATTAAAAGTAACAAAAGCAATGGTAGGTTTACATTTAAATCGACACGGATCACAACGTTTGATCATATTTTCGTGACAACCCATAAGCCCTGTTCACTCTATTCAGCCACAATTTAATTCAAAGTTGATTTCGATCTGTTTGAATGAACGCAATCGAACTGAAAGCAACCGCTGCTGAGGGCAACAGGCGAGTTTACAGGTTCCAAAAAGTGCACCATGGTAGCATTACGTAAGTGACTAGCTCTACCTCACGCATATGGCCACCTACATCAACTGGAACAGATATATTAATATAAAACATTAAGTCCAGACACGGCAGGAAGATATAATTATTTTTAATTAATAAAAATAGTACAATTTTTGTTGCCCAAAATGTAGAATGGGTCTTACTGGCTAAAATAATACAGAACTTTTTTTAGCCAGAACCCCGTTTCCATCGTAATAAATATAATGTCCGTTATTTTCAGCATTGGAAAATTTGGAAACACTGTTATTCTTTATAGAAAACTTCCATGTTCAGTATACATTCTATTCTGCAATGCCCAGTGCATAACTGCAAATTTTTTGTCTTTTATGTATTTTTATAATTGTTTTGTAAACTGTGAAAAAAAATTGTAATTGATTACTAGGTATCGACACACTTGATTCATGAATAAAAGCAAAAATAGATAAACGAGCGAAAAATGAACAACTGTCAAACACATTCCAAAAACGCCTTTTTAACGGTTGCTAGTACCATTACGGTTCGTCGGATCCCAACAATATTGATGTTGTTTGAAAGTTTAAGCTTTCTGCTATTTATATATTTATTCTCTCTCTCTCTCTCTCTCTCTCTCTCTCTCTCTCTCTCTCTCTCTCTCTCTCTCTCTCTCTCTCTCTCTCTCTCTCTCTCTCTCTCTCTCTCTCTCTCTCTCTCTCTCTCTATATATATATGTATATATAATATTAATACACTAACATTGGATCATAGTTAATGCATGCATCTGCTCTGATGCGCAGAGGTCCACCCTCGTCTTTGCGGGCCGCTGTTTGTGGACATTTGTGGGCCACCCACCCCATAACCCCTAATAATATAAGTCTATACAATTAAAAGTAACAAAAGCAATGGTAGGTTTACATTTAAATCGACACGGATCACAACGTTTGATCATATTTTCGTGACAACCCATAAGCCCTGTCCACTCTATTCAGCCACAATTTAATTCAAAGTTGATTTCGATCTGTTTGAATGAACGCAATCGGACTGAAAGCAACCGCTGCTGAGGGCAACAGGCGAGTTTACAGGTTCCAAAAAGTGCACCATGGTAGCATTACGTAAGTGACTAGCTCTACCTCACGCATATGGCCACCTACATCAACTGGAACAGATATATTAATATAAAACATTAAGTCCAGACACGGCAGGAAGATAGAATTATTTTTAATTAATAAAAATAGTACAATTTTGGTTGCCCAAAATGTAGAATGGGTCTTACTGGCTAAAATAATACTGAACTTTTTTTAGCCAGAACCCCGTTTCCATCGTAATAAATATAATGTTCGTTATTTTCAGCATTGGAAAATTTGGAAACACTTTTATTCTTTATAGAAAACTTCCATGTTCAGTATACATTCTATTCTGCAATGCCCAGTGCATAACTGCTAATTTTTTGTCTTTTATGTATTTTTATAATTGTTTTGTAAACTGTGAAAAAAAATTGTAATTGATTACTAGGTATCGACACACTTGATTCATGAATAAAAGCAAAAATAGATAAACGAGCGAAAAATGAACAACTGTCAAACACGTTCCATAAACGCCTTTTTAACGGTTGCTAGTACCATTACGGTTCGTCGGATCCCAACAATATTGATGTCGTTTGAAAGTTTAAGCTTTCTGCTATTTATAGAATTCGTAAGTGAGTCGTTTTTGACAGACGCTGGAGCATCTTTATTCAACATAAACATGACATTGACATCACGCGTCGTATCCCATCATGCTTTGGGATAAATGCAAACATGAAGTATGGTGGCCGATATTGGCTGTTGCTACACTATTCAAACATATAAATGGTTTCCTGATAATCAGTCCTAAAATTAACTGAAAACGGACCTACAACCGGGCCCGTTCCGGTGTCTTAGACACTGTGAACGATGCTGTTTCGTCGACACAGTTCACCAATCTACCGATTGGAGCTCCACCCACTTTCAAATGGCTGCTAAAATGACATACGCGAAGTAGGCGTGACGTCACAATCACGTATATCAACCAACCAACGCAACGAATTTAGACCCGTTGGGTGGCGTACGTTATTGTGACGTCACGCCGAGATATATCGGTTTCGCTGCGATCAAAGCGCATCAGTTTCGCCGCGGTTTAAAAGTGGGTGGAACTTATAACATAAGAAATGGCGAAGTGCGCATGTCTGAACCTATGCAAATGAGGAAAACAGCGCCGCAATTGGAAGATTAGTGTACTTTGTACCCGCCGCCAACATCGTTTGGAACCGTATAGAACACCGAAAACGGCATGATTGTAGGTCCATTTATCGGTGTTCTTTGAACGGTTACCGGAAAATCTAGATGACGATAGAATAACAAAAAGTGCATCCTTTCAAATGATACCAAGATCGTCCGGACAGGACGAGCCGTGAGGGTGCTAGCCACCATAGAATTTCATGTTTTAGACGTGTTCTGAGTTGTTCATTTTTCTCTCGCTTATCTATTTTTGATAAAATTCATTCATAGAGATGTATGCAATTATTGTAATAAGAGTGAACTTTATTGATAGTAAACATAAAAAGCTATCACTCAAAATCATAAGTCTAACACAACGAATTAGTAGGGGTGGGTGTGGTTTTAAATAATACGAAACGCTATAGGTTTTTCGGACTTTGCATATGACAACTTTTCGTTTAATTGCGTCGGGAACACGTGACCTGGCTGTTAAATGACGTAAGAATGGCGTCGTCTCATTCGACGCGTTGCATTGAGTAAACTCAACTTTAGGGCAAAGCAAGCATAATCATTCAGCGATCCGCCATTTAAAATTGGATGGTGGCGCCATCTACTGGATAGCGTATACAGCGCAGTAAATGACCTTAAAGTGTCCTTGTGGTGGCTCGTGTTGTGCCGTGTTGGGTGCAACAACCGTTCATCAAAAACAAAACAAAAATGTCTTTACATTTCCGAAAGAAACAACAAGGTAAGGAAAATAGGTATAATTATTGTAACGGTAGCCGTCTATTTATTTGGGCCGCCAACTAAATTGACACTGGTGTCATGTAATCATATTCATAATATTACTGAGTCTGAGTTCCCATCTACATACTAATTTGAATAAGCTGTTTAAATAAAAATCGGAACCAGTATTTGTTTAAAAGTGTCAGTATTCGAAATCAGTAACATTTGTTTGATCGACTGAATTAAAACAAACGGTTAGAAAGGTTGTTTTAGACAATGAAATGTCGGTGGCACTAGTTAAGTTTAACGCACCACGGGCACGGACGCCGCCGGATTTTGTATATATACTGGACCACTCGGTTTCTGCCTCATCGTGTTCAAAATCATCAGACACTGTGCGACAAATCGCAATGCATTCACTGTATAAACGCCACGTGCTGTTCATTAACTTTCCTTTGGTGATTAGGGTGAACAGTTGCTTACAATTTCGCCCGATAAATTTAAATATTACGGTTGTTTACATCACCGTCACCGATATGCTGCAATGTAATCACGTGGTCTGCGTTCGCTATCAAAATACCTGTCAAAGACTTGTTTGCCTCGTTTTAATTTGAGACAAATAACGTTGTTGCAAGTTTGTATACATCCTTGGCTCACTGTGTCCGATATATCTGACTAACGATGTATTTAATATGAGATCCAGCTATATAATCGTAATGAGGCAGAAACTTAGATAGGGCAGAAACCGAGTGGTCCGGTATATGTTCAAAACTCTTCACTATGCGGTTAGAATACTAGGTGGAACACATTGCATGTGTAAATATTAACAGACAGTTAGATAACTTTCCTGTGGCGATTACAACCATATAGTTACGTACAATTCAGTCCAAAAAACAATACATTTGTGCGTTTGTTTACATCGTTGTGGTGTATTCTGCTGCCACCTATCGTATTAGTTAATAAACCATTTCTGAGAGGTCTGTGAGGCTATTTGTTTATAAATAGTAAAAAAGTATTCGTTGTCTGACATGTATCATGTTCTATTGATGTAATAGCATATTTAATATATATATATAGAGCATGTTGTAAATGTAATAATATAAACCATAAATGCCTTGATCAGTTGTAGCATCATTCATTTTATTGTGTGACAAAACGCAATACATTAAACACCAGTTATACCTCTCAAGTATCACAATTATTATGAATTTATGTGTGACATAATGCATTATAGAATGTCACACTGCTCTCTTGAGTAACAGAGGCAGTGATATGAAAATTATTTCACAAGATTTGCATGTAGAATCAAAACAGTTATCATTATATGATGCACGATGCCGTCGATGGCCTTTTATTTCAGATATTGTTCGCAATTACATGCAGTGACACTGATCTTACGCTGATCTGTGTCCAACGGTTAACTGTGAAGGTACCAAGCCACAGCGTCGTCTGAGTATGACACCCATCACTTGCCTGCATACGTACACATTTAATCTGGCTGATTATATACCTGATGTCTACATTCAACAGTGTCCACTCAACATGACACGAACATTACGTATATACATCATGTTGAAGAACACAACGTTATTTTACAAGATACTGAACTCTGCACCTTGCTGCACAGATGTTGCAGCCTACTGGCATTCAATTATGAGACAATTAACTTCCAGTATTACAAAAAGACTGTATTATGAGCAGAGCAGACATCCTCGTGGCTTGCCTCCCATGGGCCATGGGGAGTAACACAGAAAACAGTCTTGCATTTGGTGCATTTGGATTCAGAGACGGAATACTGTGAACAATTAAAAAACATTACTTTATCAAGTTCATGTTAATATGCAGAACATTGCATTATGAAGCAGTGACAATTGATTATTTGTTTGTACGGAGCCTGCAGTATTCACCCAACCTGTCATGACACAGTTGCACATAGACACTGTGAACTAGGAGTGTGAATATTGTATTTCATTGTCATGCATTGATCAGTTGAATTTGTATTCTATGTAGCCAATATTTACTTATTAATAACGTTATTGTTAATGCTATATGAATGGCTAATGTATATTTATTATAATGTTTAATGTGGTTGTAAACATTGCATAAATTATATAACTGTCTTCATAATTATGGACATTCCAGCCTTTTATCGAAATGTAGCGGTCAGTCGTTAGCGTGC
Organism: Paraescarpia echinospica; assembly: GCA_020002185.1. Classification (NCBI taxonomy): domain Eukaryota; kingdom Metazoa; phylum Annelida; class Polychaeta; order Sabellida; family Siboglinidae; genus Paraescarpia; species Paraescarpia echinospica. The sequence goes on along the minus strand of CM034533.1, from coordinate 48,730,523 downwards.
TAATATTAGCCATTATTAACTTATTAATTAAGTTATTGTTAATTAATAAGTTAACAATGGCTAATTATAGCACGCTAACGATTGACCGCTTCATTTGTATAAGTTATTGTTAATGTGAAATGACTGGTTAATGTATATTTATTACCATAATTAATGTGGTTTACTGCTTTCATAAATTATACAAATATCTTCATAATCATGGACATTATGGCCTTTTACTGCGCACTAATTAGCCAATATTGACATATCAATTAAATTATTAAATTATTTGTTAATGTATATTTATTATCATTATTAATGGTATTAACAATTAAATATTAATAAAAAATAATAACAAATTAACACATTGCACAATACGTATATCTTCATAATCATGGGCATTATGGCCTTTAATTGGAATGAGTTGGTCTGTTGAGTTTGCTTGCTACATTACTAAAATTAACTAATTAATTGCATTAATTTGGTTATAATTAGTACTAAAATTATTAAATGTTGTAAATTTATTACTTTAGTCAATCAATGGGTTTGAAAACCCTGAAAACAGTATTTAAATATCTATATAAATAAAAAAGTTGACATTTAAAAGCAAATATCCCAACGTTCTACCATGATATTTACATTGTTTACTACATGTACCTACCAAAATATAACAATTTTTAATATGTAATAGAAAATAGGTGGTATAATAGCGAAGATTAGACTAAATTACATACAAATCAATATATATATATATATATATACACGGTGGAACTGCCAACATTAATTAAATACGCGTACTTACCATGTGCTCACCAGAACAACATCGACTGACAGTGTCAACAACACTGTCACTGTCAACACTGACAACAGCCATCTGATTTGATTCATTGGCAGTGTCCCGGCGCCTGACACTTTTTCGGCGGTGTTGATAATTACATTGATCGTTGTTGCTATTAAACTCCATTAGTCATCAGTTCACCTCCCTGATTCATTGGGAACGCGGTTAATCCATCGACGCCAGACGGCGTCACGCACATAAAAATCAATGGCCGCCCCATGTTAATGCGTACAGTGACTATGTTTAGGACTAACGTTTATTCAGAACACCCGGCCAGTGCCTCTAACCGTTAATCGAGTTAAGCAATTGGCAGTAATTATAAATCTTATAGTGTTGCTGAGCCGATAGTCGTCCGGCCGCGTGATCTCGCACGCTAAGAGAGAATCTCGCAGCAGACGTGGTTCGACGTATAGACGAGTAGGTTTTTGCCTACAATTAGTATAACGCTATAGGAGAACTTTGAAGTGTTTTGTAAAAACCAATTACGTTTCTGGTTGTTCTACTGAAAGAACGTATCGGTATAGAAGTGTACACAAATGTTTAAATTAGGCCTACTATTAATTCTAAATGTTAAACCAGCGACCCGATACGTTACCGGCAGTGTTCGAAATTACTGCCGACCCGGAGGCCCGAGACCGTTAAATATTTCGTCGGGCCGGTAACTTTTAAAAAGTGCCGGTGTAGTAAGTTGAAAACACTACCCCTCGGAAACACTACGGTAGTGTTTTGAGCGTACCCTCAAAACACTACCGAAGTGTTTTGAGCGTACTTTCAAAACACTATCGTAGTGTTGTGAACGTACCCTCAAAACACTACTGTTAAGTTCAAAACACTACCCCTACATATTTTCTCGTTTTACAATTTCTATGTGTTTGGGGCCATCTAAAAAGTACGTATCGCTTGGTGGGAGGCCGTGAGATATTTACATGGGGTAGGGTATGTTGGCAATAAGGGATACGTTAAGTTTAAAAACAAAGCCATTGACACCAGACTGGTGTTAGTAATAAGCCTCGTCGGGTCATCGATATGTTCACGGAGTGCAAGAGTGCGAGCAGTGTCATTGTAGTTTAGATTGCTTTATGGTCGGCGTGGGAACGTCTGGGGGAAATATCCATATATGTGCATATTCAAAATATTGTGGGGTTTGGACGAAGGAAACTAGCTGTGGAGATTTGAGGTTCATGTATGGCTTTGTTCCCCCAGAGATCCTAAGTACATCACTGCAACTTTGTAGGCTTAATGATATAATGATGTTAGTGTAATATTATACTGGCTGGATAGATATAGGTTAGTAAAATTAAAGAGATACAAGTACAGGCATACAGGGCGGTCGTCAGTGTAATGGTTGGGAGCTTAAACAAACCATAAACAAACCTAGTTATTACCAACCCCAACTGATAGCTGATTCCAACCACAACTAATTATAATAATAACCTTAACATTAAATAATAATGACATTTCACACTAGCTATTTAATCCCGTCATCTGATTGGTTCCAGCTATTACCCTAACCCAAATCATAACTAACTCCAATCATAACTGATAATAATAACTTTAACCCACATAATAAATAATTATATTTCACACTAACGATTTATTCCCGTCGTCTAATTGATTCCAGTGATTACCATAACCCCAACCATAGGTAATAATAATAACCTTAACTTAATTAATAAAGATATTTCACACTAACTGTGTATTTCATCGTCTGATTTGTTATAATGATTATGTGATATATATACATATGACCCTAATGTATAGGATGATTCCCAAAGGTGACTAATGTAATTGGTTGGTAAGATATAGCCCTACTGACGGTAGTGTTTTGGAATTGGGTAGTGTTTTGAACGTACGTAGAGGTAGTGTTTTGAACTTAACAGTAGTGTTTTGAGGGTACGTTAGTAGTGATTCAGGCGCCGCGATCAACGGAAGTGACCTAAGATCAAAGGCTTTTGAGTTTTTTAAAAGTAGAATTCCGACGTTTTTTAGCACTAGAGATGAGAGTAAACGTCAAAGTGATTGATGGGGGTCATGAGAAAGAGGGTGTCGCCATCTACTAACTAATGAGGCACTAATAAGGAAATAGATAGGGTGATTGTCGACCTCTAGTGACTAATCAGGTACTAATTAGGTAAAAAATTAGGGTAATTAATTAAGTACAATTAGGGTAATTAATTAAGTACTAATTAGTAACAAATGAGTAGCGCAATTAGTGGAGGAGAACGTTAGCAATGACTAAAAATAGTAAATAGCGACCAATTAGTATTAAATAGGTGCACGGGGGAGGTGGGAAATATTTTAGAGTGAAGTGACGTCCCTGGGGATCAGCGAGGTTAATATAATGACGCGCGGGAAGGTTCTAGAAGGTTCTAGAACCTTCTAGAAGCTTCTAGCCCGGTGCGGTGGTGGGGGTGGGGATCATCGAGGTTAGTCGACCGGTTTAGATTACGCCCGGCGCGCTGGAGATCAGGAGGGCAATTGAGTGGCCTGGTTTTCACGACTCACTGGCGAATGGGGGTTTCGTATGTCAGGCTATAGGAGTTTATGTGCATTGTTTGACGGAAGGCCGGATCAATGTTTTTCGTGTCGCATAGGCGCGCTTGTATTAAGGTTGTGGCTGTCAGTGCTGGCTGCGGTACAGCTGATTTTTGGTAACAGCTGATGCGCGTGCATCGGCGGTGCAGTATCGTTATAGCGGCTGGAGGCCGGCGCTGTCAGTGCGCTTGTATTAAGCTTGTGGCTTTGGCGATCGCTGGTGTTTGGTGTTGCAACGACGAATAGGTGGAAATATAGGTATTATTCGTGTGTCAGTTGGTAACAGCTGATACGCGTGCATCGGCGGTGCAATATCGTTATAGCAGCTGGAGGTCGGAGCTGTCAGATTGGCCTGTGCGCGTGTATTAAGCTTGTGGCTTGGGCGATCGCTGGATTATTCGTGTGTGAGTTGGAATGCTGGTGGAATACGGAAGGAAACACAGTTGGTAACAACTGATACGCGTGCATCGGCGGCGCAATATCGTTATAGCAGCTGGAGGCCGGAGCTGTCAGAATGGCCTGTGCGCGTGTATTAAGCTTGTGGCTTTGGCGATCGCTGGTGTTTGGTGTTGCAACGACGAATAGGTGGAAATATAGGCATTATTCGTGTGTGATTTGGAATGCTGGTGGAGTGGGTCAAATGTGTAGGTGGAAATATAGCCATTATTCGTGTGTGAGTTGGAATTCGAAAGGAAACACAGAAACAGCAATAAACGGTGAGAAATAAATTTTATTGGTATACAGATGAATTTATTATGAAGACGGAAAGGGGTCATGGGGGTCGGGTGGGGGTGGACCAAAGCCGTGGCGGCCTGGGGGCTGTGGAGGAAAACTTAAATGAACGGAAAGATGTGCTGGGATGGGTGGCGCAAATGAGGGGAGGAGAATTTGAGGACGTGGAAAGATGTCAGCAAATGAGAATGGTTGTGTGAAAGTCTCTTCTGGTAGGGGGTTGTCTGCAGCTAGAAATTGTAAATCGGGGGTGCCACTGTAGCCGTCGTCGAAGTTTTCTTCTGTGTCGTCTTGTTGTTGTTCGTCGCTGTCGTATTGTTGTTGTTGTTCTTGTTGTCGTCGCGGCTCGACGGCTAAGAGGGGCCGGTGGTGGCGTCGTGACGAGGTGAAGCTGATTGTGTGAGGGTCAGGTCCGACGAAGTGAACTGTAACCCCCCGTCCGATGGCGTATCATCGATGCGTTAGGCCAGGGTCGATCACGAAGATGTGTCTGCTGTGGGGGGGAGGAAAAGTTCAATTAGCGTCGGGGTGGCGACTACTGGCGCGCGGGCCTCGCCCTGCCGGGTGGCCATTCCGATGAGTGTGGTTGGCGAGGGTTTGTCCCATAAGGAGCCGATTGACTAGTTCGGGCGTCACGATCAATAGGCGATATCTGTGGAGAAGGAAAAAGTGTTAAGGGGTGTGATGTGGTCGGCGACGTCCAAGGTACAATGTGGCCCCAGGCCTATCGGCGCGCGGCCTTCGATCAATCATAATCAGATCGCCTGGGCTCAAATTTATTCTAGATCTATTAATGAAGCCGTTTCGGTGCGAGGGCCTCGCAAGGGTTTGCCCGCGCCCTATATGCAGTGTATCGAAGCCGGCGATGTTTCGTCTGCAAGTATGAAAAAAGTATTAAAGTAACGGCGCGTCTCTTTTTAGGTGGGGGCCTGTAAAAAAAAGCATTAAGTCTGTAGCGGGGCGTTTGTAAATAGTGGGGCGCACGGAAAAGCAGCTATAGGCTTTATCGAAAGTCCGTAATAGGCGTCTGCAAATAAAGGTAAATTAAAAAAGCGCTATTTAGTTAGTATCGTTAAACGTACCTTTCGCCGGGGCGGTGTTGGGGTGGAGGTAGACGCATAGATGGTGGCGGCGGAACAGCACTATTCCCGGCGGCTTGGGGAGGCGTATTCACGGCGACTTGGGGAGTCCCAATTCCTGCGTTTTGGGGAGGTAGCTCGCTGTAAAAAAATAGTTAGTTAGTGAACGTTATAAAAGAAAGCAGTAATGTGAGTGAGGAAAGTCAGTGTTAGTTGAGTTAACAAAACGTACCTGGTTTGTGCTTGTTGAGAATTGGCCGCATAACTGCCAACTTGATCGGTCGGCTCCATAGTGAGAAATGAATTGCGCAGTTGTTGCGCCGCTGTTTTGCGCGCGGTAACGTGTTGCGGCCTAGACACGTACGCCATAGCCTTACATAAGGGGCTGACGTCACTGTTTATATAAAGCGCTTATGTAACTGTTTGTAAGTCTTTAAAACGACCGTTAAAGGTGAAATGTGAGCAAACTAAGCGGCCTATAATAGTCAGTGGGGACTAGAGAATCTTATGGTAACTTTATATTAGGAAATAAAAGTGGCGTTCTGTTAGTGCACTAGGCTGACCGAGAGTTTTTTTTCAGTTTTAGTAACCTTGTAAGAGTCGGCTGCTTTGCGGCTCGCGTGCGCTCGCTCACGGGGGCCGCGTGCGGGCCGCGTGCAAAGCGCTTATATAGGGACTGGGCGGAGAACGTCTAAGTATCGTCGCTGTCGTGTTGCTACCGTTGCAGTAACTTTGTGTGTTGCAGAGCGTTGTTGATCATGTCGCCGCCTGTCGCGCACGGAGAGGCGCCGCCAAAGAGGGGCAGCAAGCTGAGGGAGGTGCCAACGGTGGCGTCTGGTGGCAAAACGAAGCCGGCGTCGGAGGCCAGCGCGAAGGCGCTTCCGACGGCCGACGTGGCGCCTACTTTCGAGGCCGCGGTGAGTGCGTCCGAGGTATCGTTGAAAGAGTTCGTGCTGGCGTGCGATGGCACGTATAAGATTGTTACGCCCGTAACAGTCGTTGGCGTGGCTTGGAAAAGCAAATGCACGTACATCGGCTGTGGCGTTTGCAAGCGCAAAGTGAGAGGTCTAGAAAGCGGTGGCCGGGTGTGCGCTGTACACGGTGTACAGGCAAAGGCGAAGACGTATTTTTCGGTGCGCGTTTTGGTGGAAGACGAAAAGGACGCCGACACTGAGGCCGGCATTTGGATCACCCTGTTCGACGAAGCTATTTCGGCGATAGGCGATTACAATGCCGATCATGTGTCAGGCCTGTTGCCCGACCAGTTGCGCAGTAGCTTTGTGGCGAGCCTGGTTGGCACAGTCTTGGAGCTGACCGTGCACAAGGTCGTGTGGGGTGGCATACTGGACACGTATACGGTCCGTGAGGCGCGGGTCGTGACGAAGAAGGCGAGCGAGGCCGGCGTGTACGTTTGAATGACTAACGTTTGGCTAGTGTTCTGTAGACCGTTGTAATTGCTGCTTTGGTTATTGTTCTGTAGGACGCTGTAATTGCTGCTGCGTTGCGCGGACTTATCGACGCTGCTGACGAGTGCGCACCCCCTGCCGAGAAGTGCGCTAAGAAGGAAACGACGCCACGCCTCGCCGGCTCCAACGTCCATCCACCGCTGGCGAGAGAAGAAGAAGAAGAAGGGATATCGTACTGGCCTGAGGCGGAAGACACGCAACCCATGCCAGCGCACGACCTGGTGAGCGACGCCGGGACGCCCACGTACGTTGCATTAACCCCAGTGGTGGTTGTGGTGGCGCCAGACGAAGCAGCAGCAGCTGTGCCATTAACCCCGGCGGCGACAGCGGACGCCGCAGCAGCCGTGCCATCGTCGCCACTGCCTCTGGCCGTGCTGTCAGTTTCGTCGGAGGACTTCATACTGTGGGCCCGCAACAAACGCCCTGTGATCGTGGGCACACTTCAGGGCGATTCGGAGTGGAGCGTTCTGCACTCGTACGCCGGCCGTCAGCGCTGTATGATGGCCACGTTTGCCGAGCTAATCGGCGAGCGCGTGATGGACACCGCGCGCCAAGAATGTGGTGAGTGCCCCCCTGAGGAGGGGTGCCCCTTCGTTCACATGTGCGGCTACAGGGGAAGGAAGCCGAGCCGGCGGTACAACATTCTGTACGAAAACGTGGCGGCCCTGAATGTGTGCTTTTTTTCAACATCACTCGACAGCTTTCTACAGCAGACGTTGTTGCTCCCCGCTATTCGTATACTCTCGGTACTGGAGGAAAGTTGCGTGCGCGGCGATCGCGCTTCGGAGGGCGCCCTCATGCGCCAGGTGGCCGACTGGCTCATGGGAACGGATTGGACGGCGCCGTTCGACCGTGCTCTGTTGGAGGTCGCCGTGCAGTATTACCTGTTGAAAAGGGCATGCCTCGACGTCTGACGTATTCTCCGCCGAACGCTTAATTTTTGCCTATGAACATTTAGTAATTGAACATTGCATTTCGCTATGGCATAAAGCCTTATAATTATTAGTAGGTACGCCGATGAACATTAACAGGAAATTGAATAGTAAAGCCGGTGAACTTAATCGGGCGGCCTATAGTCCACTGTTGCGCCCCTAAAGCATTATTATTTACTCCGCTGTGGCATAAGCCCCCGCCGAACACTTAGTAGCGATGAACATTTTCATTTTGCTATAGGCCGTTGTTGGAGGCGCAAAGCCTTATTATTTATTCTGCTGTGGCATAAAGCCTCTTTACTCTTTACCGTGGCATAAAGCCTTACTGTGGTGATGATGTAGTAGTACGAGACTGCTTAATAAAACGTATTAAAACAAAATCAATTCCCGCCTACTGTTGTTGCCATCCAAAAAAAAAAACACGCACGTCGCTGACATTCAATGCCTGTCCAACTGCTGCGCACAAAAAAAAAACACTCCGGGAGCAGCTGACAGCCGAAATTTCTACTACAAAACGTAAAAAAAAAATTTGCCGCCGTATCAGGGCGCCGCTGACAGGCGAACCGGGAGCAGCTGACAGCCGAAATTTCTACTACAAAACGTAAACGAAAACTTTGCCGCCGGGCGACGCTGACAGGACAGGCGAACTGCAAAACGTAAAACTATCCCTCGACGGGGGCAGCGCTGCCACCTGTCGGCCACCACAAAAACGTTGCTCCCCTGTCGCCACCTCGGCGGCCCACGGACGACGGGGGCAGCAGTGCCGCCACCTGACGGAGACCAATTGTCACATTACTCTACCAGGAGAAAACCGCCGCCGCCGTCGTTTAGAAAGCCCCTAGCGGGCGTTAGGGCGGCCATATAAGTGGCGTCGACGCGCCTCGTCGTAGTTAATAGCGCGCCGCCTAGACCGACGATGCACGTGTGTCCGAAATGCGATCGATCGTTCGTCCGTCTTTGTCATTTGTCGAAGCATCTAAAAACATTCGGCAGCGATGAATACGTAGTATGCCCGAAATGCGATCGATCGTTCGCGCTGCGCGCCAATATGTTGCGGCATCTGCGAAATTGCGGCGACGCCGCTGAGGTGTGTCCAAAATGCAATCGACCGTTCGACGGTCACGCCGATAGCCATTTATGTCGCGATGACGACGTCGTCGACGACGACCTACAGAGCGTTGTGCGCGACTACTGGGCGAGCATCCGTACGTCTGTGGCGCGCGGACCCGTTCAATCTAGGTATAATTTCCATTTGTCCGGCCACGGGGATACGGCCGCGCACGAAGCCCAACTACGACTGATGTTCGAGGCGCAGACTCGGGCCTTTAAAATAAACTTATCGTACGGGTTTATTCTGCTGCACAGGGAGACGGGCCGACTACGTTACTACCATTCTTCGTGTAACTGTTGCGGCCGCTATCTCGAGTCGCCCGTCCTCGTTTCCGACGCCGCGTCATTCGAACGCTTCCTCAACGCCACCCGACAGCCCGACGTTCTGCAGTACGTGATCGCGCAGCGCCCCGACTCGGGGTAGATCGCCGAGTTGGTAACGAACGTTACATACTTCCTTAACGCCATCATCCACCATCCTATCGGGTGCGCCCATCAGCAGCCCCTCCCCGCCTATCTGCGCCGCAACGCGGGGCTCGTCAGCCTAGTGAACGATCGCTACGGACATCCGTACGCCGACAACCTGTGCCTCTTCCGCTGTCTGGCGCTGCATCGGGGCGCCGACTTTCGCGCTGACGATTTGACGGCCGCCGCCTTAAGGCTCTACGCCGACTACGGCGACCAACCCTACTGCGCGTTCGCCGGCGTCCCGCTGAACGAACTCGGCCGGGTGGAGGCGGCCTTCGAAACGAATGTGACCGTGTATCGGCTGTCGGCGGAGGACGCCACCGCCGAAGTGGTCCGCCGCGCCCTCCATCGCTACCCGACCACCATCAGGGTCAATCTGTTCGAAACGCACTATTCCTTCATAGCCGACGTGTCGCTGTTCTGTCGTTCGTATCGATGCGGCAAGTGCGGCGCTGCGCTGTGGCGCACCGCCAATCGGCTGCGGCGTCACGAGGCGACGTGCGAGGGCGGCGTTCGCCACGTCTTTCCCGGCGGCGTCTACCATCCGACGCCGTCCGTGTTTCAGCAGCTGGAGGACGAGGGCGTCTACGTGGACGAACGCCTGCGCTACTATCCGTACAGGGCGACGTACGATTTTGAGTGCTACTTCGACGATCACGATCTGCCGGCGGACAGCGCCAAATGCCGGTGGATCGCGCGACACGAACTACTCAGCGTGAGCGTCGCCTCGAACGTCCCCGGGCACGAGACGGCGCGCTGCTTCGTGACGTCCGGCGATTCGGGCGACCTCGCGAAGCGCCTGATCGACGCCCTGGAGGCCATGAGCGAGGCGGCGTGCGCGGCTCTGCGGCCGTCGTTCGACGCGACCTTCGAGGCAATCGACGCGCTCGACGCCGAATGGCGGGCGCACGCGACGGTGGCGGAGGCGGCGCGCGATAACAGCCAGTACACGGTGCTCGGCGACCGTTTGTGGCAGCACCTGCGCCGCCTCCCCGTCCTCGGCTTCAATTCGGGGAAGTACGACTTGAACGTCGTTAAGAAATATGTGACGCCCCTGTTCATGACCGACGAGGCGCAGAGCATCTCGTCGGCGTTCACGATCAAGCGTCAGAACAACTTCATGTGCCTGGCGACGGCGACGCTCAAGTTCCTGGACATCACCAACTACCTGGCCCCCGGCGTCAGCTACGCCCGGTTTCTGAAGGCCTACGGCTGCGAGGCGACGAAGGGGCACTTCCCCTACGAGTTCCTCGACGACCCGCGTAAACTGGCCGAGATCCGGCTGCCGCCGCGCGAGGCCTTCTACAGCCGCCTGAAGCGCGAAGGCATCTCCGCCGCCGAATACTAGGGTTGCGCGCGGGTATGGCGCGACGAGGGGATGACGACGCTGCGGGACTACCTCGTGTGGTATAACAATAGGGACGTGGCGCCGTTCCTGGAGGCCGTCGACAAGCAGTTCGCCTTCTATCGGCAGCGCCGCATCGACATGTTCAAGGACGCCATCAGCGTGCCGGGCCTGACGCTGCTGTATCTGTTTAACGATCTGCCGTCGTCGCTCCACTTCACGCTCTTCAACGAGCCGAACAAGGACCTGCACCGGCTCCTACAGTCGCAGATCGTCGGCGGCCCCTCGATCATTTTCACGCGCTATCACGAGGCCGGCGTGACCGCCCTTCGGCGCGAGGAGTACGGTGAGTCGGCGCGCCCCTGCCGCTCTATTGTCGGCTTCGACGCAAACGGCCTCTACCTATGGGCGATCACGCAGGAGATGCCGACGGGGTGGTACACGCGCCGGCGCGCGGACAACGCCTTTCGGCCGGAGCGCGTACACCGCTACGGCCGCCTGGCCGTCGAGTGGCTGACGTGGGAGGAGGCGCGGACGGGGGCCCACATACGTCACCAGTTCAACGGGCGCGAGAAGCGCGTCGGCAAGTACCGGGTCGACGGCTGGTGTGGCGCGACGCGGACGGCGTACCAGTTCCAAGGGTGCTTCTTCCACGGCTGTCCGTGCACGGGGAGGGAGACGAACGCGGTGAACGGTAAGCCGATGAGCCAACTGTACGCCGAGACGATCGCCGTCACGGCCTACCTTCGCCGCTTCGTCGCCGTCGTCGAGATGTGGGAATGCCAGTGGCGCGCGACGAGACCGCCGCCGCCGCCGCCGCCGCCGCCGCCGCCGCGGAGCTGGACCGGCGGCGGCGCCGTGACGCGGCCGACGATCCTGAAGGCCGTGCTCGACGGCACGCTGTTCGGCCTCGTCGAGTGCGACATCGCCGTTCCGGCGGCGCTGCGCGACGCCTTCGCCGAGATGCAGCCGATCTTCAAGAACGCCTACATCGAGCGCGACGATCTCAGCCCGTTCATGCGTCGCTACGTCGAAACGCACGACCTCCTCGTCCGGCCTCAGCGCACGCTCGTGGGGAGCTTCTTCGGCGTCAAGATTCTGCTCGCGACGTCGCTACTGCGGTGGTATCTGCGGCACGGCCTCGAAGTCGAGCGCGTCTACCAGATCGTCGAGTACGAGCCGGTAGCGTGCTTTCGCCGCTTCGGCGACACGGTCTCCGCCGCGCGACGCGCGGGCGACGACGACCCCGACAAGGCCATCATCGCCGACACGTTTAAACTGCTCGGCAACAGTTCCTACGGGAAAACGATCACGCGCGTCGACCTGCACCGCAACATCAAGTTCTTCACGGCCGCCGGCGCCTCGACGCTGATCAATAATCGTCGCTTCCGTCAGCTCGACGTCGTCGTCCCCGACGGTCTCTACGAGGTGGCGCTGAACAAGCGAACCGTCCGGTACGCGCTGCCCGTCCAGATCGGCTACTTCGTCTATCAGTACGCCAAACTGCGCACGCTGGAGTTTTATTACGACTTCATCGCCGCCTACATTCCGCGCCCCCTGTTCCAGTACTGCGCGATGGACACGGACTCGGCGTATTTGAGCCTCGCGGGGCGCCGACTCGACGAGCTCGTGGCGGCGGCCAAGCGCGAACACTACTTTCGACACCGCGGCGAGTGGTTCCCGTCGGAACACTGCGACGTGCACGCGGAGGCGTACTTGCGGTGCCGGCTCGCCGGCCGAGCGTGGGACGCGCCCGACGAGTGTTGCGCGCGTCGGCGCCGGTACGACAAGCGAACGCCGGGTCGCTTCAAAGAGGAATGGTCCGGCCGCGGAATCGTCGCGCTCTGTAGCAAGACGTACTACTGTTTCGGCGGCGACGACGGTGACAAGTACAGTACGAAGGGGCTGAGCAAGCGTCAGAACGACGTCGACAAGGACGCCTTCCTCGACGTGCTGCGCCGCCAACGGAGTGGCGGCGGCCGGAACCGCGGCTTCCAAGTGAAGGAGTCGTCCGTGCTGACGTACGTTCAGGAGCGCGCGGCGTTGAGCTACTTCTACGCCAAACGGCGCGTGCTCGACGACGGCGTCACCACGGCGCCGATACTCGTATAACGAGGGACCTCCCTCCCTACCCCCTAGGGCTAGGGACCTACCTAGGGGTAGAGACCCCTACCTAGGGGACTATGTATGTATGTGTGCGTGCGAATAAAAATGCGAACACTCGGTACAGTTTTCATCGTTTATTTAACTTCGGTAATAGCAAGCGATAGCGCAATAATACAACCTCACTACTTCGGTCTTGCCTGCCTAGCGCGGCGAGGAGCCCGAGACCGGCGGGTCCGACAAAGTCGGTTAGGATTCTCGGTCGTCTAATAATAACAACAAGCGATAATTGGCAGCGTTCAATGAGGCTTTAGCCAGTCAAATACGAGACAGTCGTTGGCCACCCTATCGGGGCCGAACAGGCACTGGAAGCCGCTTAGCGGCATTCCGCGGCACCGCAAGAGCAGGTAGGTGACGCAATATTGTCCGCACACGTTAGATACGCCGCTCTGCAGTCGCTTGTCGTTGTGCGTCCACGAGTCGCAGTTGCGGTTCAGGAAGTCGCGGAAGTCGGCGTGCAGCGGCGGACGGCCGTACGAATCGAAGTACTCGCCTCGCCGGTCGGCGCCCACGTAGACGGCCACCCAGTGCTCTCCCGGTTCGTCGCCGTCGTCGGTGTTGCACACGAACGCCGTCGGGTAGGCGGTGAGCCGCCGCCCCGGCAGCTCGTCTTTGGGCACGACGCCGACGACGATGTTTTTAGTGTACGCGTCGATCGCCAGGCGACGCATCAGCTGAAACGTGTCCATCTCAGAAGTCGTACACGACGTTCCGGTTCTTGTCGACTTCGAGCACCGTCTCGAACTCCCCGTACACGACGACGTTCACCGTCCGGGCGAGCGCGAGCGCGAAGTGGATCTCGGCGCGCAGGTTCCCCGTACGCACGACGTTGAAGTGTTCGCCGTCGCAGCAGTCGGGCGACAGGTCGAAGCCGAATATGGTGTAGCCGCTGCCGAACTCGCCGCGCGTCACATCGAACCACTCGTCCTCGTACGCCTTCCCCGTCGCGGCGAACAGGTTCATATAGCTTCGGATGTAGCGCCGATGCGCGAAGTCCGGCTGCAGCGGCTTGCTCGGCACCTGGCGTCCGTCGACGTAGAGGGCGAAGAAGTTTATGTCGTTGTGCTTCGCGTTGAACGGGTTTTTATCGTAGGCCCCGTTGTAGGCGTCGTTGTCGATCAGGCACATGAACACGCGCCTCGGGAGCGTGCCCAGATAGACGTTCTCGTGCGTGTGCGAAATCGTACCCTGCGGTATCGAGAACACCTTGCAGTCGACGCGGCGCATCGGGTACTTGGCCGTCCCGTGCGTCAGCGCCTTGATGTGACCGAGCTGGACGGCCGGGTTCAACTTGACCTTGCGCGCCTGCAGTTAGGCCTCCAGCAGAACGATCTTGAACCCCGGATCGACGACGTCGCCCATGAGCGCGAAGGCGTCCTTGCTTCGCACCAGTCGCATCTTCAGGTCGACGCCGTTCACCAGGCACCGGTTTTGCATGAGCACGTCGACGTTCAGGCGTCCTATCATGTCGAACTCGCGGCTAGCGTTTACGAAATCGTGCCGATACGCGAACCCGCCGTTGTTGTTGTTGGTCGCCTCCATGCGCCCGGCGGTGTCCTTGCACCACAGGTCGGCCTCGAGCTGCGACTTTTTGGCGTCGGGCCCGTAACTGAGCAGGGTCTCGAGGTAGGCCCGAAACGGGTACGTATTCGACGACGGCGTCACGAGCGTGCCGTTCAGCGTCACGTCGACCTGACTGAACATCGAATGCAGGAAATTGTTGACGGGCGCCACGACGCTGTCGTTCGCGAGCGCGGTACCGTCCCCCTTCACCACCTTGGCGCGCACGTACAGTCTAACGGACGACAGGTCCAGATAGTCGTCTCCGGAGCCCGGAATGAGAAACTCGATAGGGCCGCCAGCGTCGAGGGCCGTCAGCGGCTGGTGATCGATCCACTGGCGGCTCTCGATGCTCGTCTGCGTCGTCGGCACGCTGAACAGGTCCAGTTCGGACTTTACGCCCTCGCACGACTGCCGATGCACGAACGCAATCCTACTACGTCTGCTTCGTTCGACGGCGCCTCCCCTTACTGTCCGGCGCCGCCTTGCCGGTCGGCCTTATGTATCGTCGCTTTTTTTCGTAGGCGCCCCCGACGAGAAGGGCGCCGAGGTAAAGCTCTTTACGACTACCACCGATGCACTACTACTACTACTACTACGCGGGAAATACGTCGTCGCTCGGCCTCTTTCGACGGCGCCTCTTCTTGCCGGCCGTCGCCGGCTTGCCGGGCGGCTTTATGCGTCGTCGTCGCTTTTTCGGCGGCGGGGGCCTATTCAGCAGCCCGTCGAGAAGGTCGGCGCCCGCCTCCCTCGCGCGCCTCTTTACCGCCTGTTTCAGATTGCCGCCGGCGACGACGTCCTGCGCCACGCGCACGCCCGTCTTGAGCGCACGCTTGCCCAGCGCCCTGGCCCCTCTCTTGATAAGCGGCATGGCGCTTCGAAACAGGCTGCCGAAGAGATTACCCAGTCCGTGACCCCGCTGCGATCGGGCGCCTACGAACACCGGCAGGCCACCGCCGACCTGCCGCGTGTAGTAGTCCTCGTACATGTTTCGCGTCATCGTCAGAACAGTTTCGACTTGCGGCGTCGGACGTGAAGCGTCGTCACGACTTTTCCGTTCTCGAATGGTATCGACTGACCGAGGTCGTCTCTTATATCTATCTCGATCGAATCGAATTGGCGCCGCAGGAGCGGCGCGTATTGAACGCGGTCGAAGATGTTCGATACGATGCTGCCGTTCAAACCGTGGACGGGGACGGCTCGGGTGAGGGGGGCAAATACGTCGCCGACGATGCGCGTCTCCACGATGTCCGTGTACACGAACAGGGTGTCGACGCCGCCGCTCAGGTCCACCGGGTGGGTCGCCTCGCACTCGAACAGGTACCCCGGGGGCAGGGAGCCGCCGTCCGCGGGCGACCCGTAACTCGCGATATAGTTCGACTCGAAGCCTAGTATCTGTTTCAGGCGCCCATCCCGCGGCATGTTAATTTCGACGCCCGGGGATAGAAGCAACGTCATCCGATTAGTGATGGCGCTGTACACTATTCGCACCTTGAACGTGTCGGTGCTCAGTTTCGTCAACGCCTCGTTGATTTTGCGCATCAGCTTTTTGGCGTTGCTGTAAAAGCCGTGCGGAATGTTGGCCTGACGGGCAATTTTTCCCCCGTCCTCGGTGGTGAAAAAGCCCACCTCCCCCCTCTCGCACGCCACTAAGAAGTAGGAGTCCACCGGCCTCACATTGTACCAGCTATGCGTGTACTGTAGCGACACCAGCCCGCATTCCCACTCCCACGACAGGTCGACGCGCTGCGGCAGATTCGTCGTGTAGTGCGTCAACGTGTTTTCGGGGTGCGCCTTCATAGACGCGTTGCTCGGCAACGTGACGTAAAAGTCAGACGAAGACGCCATCGCGCCTCCTCATAGACGGACTCGGCCGTAGGTAGCCGAGGCAACTACTCAGCAGCGCCGTCCACAGGTTGGAGTCGCCCGTGCCGCGCGTTAGATTGTATATACTGACGACGATCACCGTGTACAGGACGACGATCTGGCACAGGAAGACGATCTCGGCCTTAGGGCATTCGTTGCCGCAGAGACGCCAAGGAACGCTCGTGACGGAGGAGGCGTCGACGGCATCGGGCGCACCCAGAGAGACGCATGAGTCGTCGGCGGGTGTAGCGACAAATGCGCCTGAGTCGACGGCGGTGGGCGGCTTCTGCATTGGCTGCTACTGCTGCTGCTGCTGTCGTCTCGTCCGTACACATCGCGCTACTGCCGTCCGACGCTACGGCGTCGTTCCTTTATCCGCGCAGGCACACCATAGAGCGAGTTCGTCGACGGGCGTGGGGGCGACGGTGGTGTTGGTGGCGTGGCCCTCTTCTCATCTGCAGTCTACTAATACAGCACGGTCCCCTTATAAAAAAAAAACGAAAAGCCGTTGCACAGTCCCGCCTCGTGCAGTCGCCAGCACCCCGCGTGGCGCATCCAACGCGTCGTCGTCGTCATCCCTTATAGGTCACGCAGATAAATCATAGAGCGAGTTCGCCGACGTTGCGGGCGACGTCGATAGGATCGGTCGCAGCGACAACGGTAGCGGCGCCGGCCGTCGGAAGAAAGTCTCCAGCGCTCTGCGTATTCCGTCCAACAACGCGTCGCCATCAGCCCTTATAGTCCACGAGCTCCTTGGCGTCGATCCAGCTATTGAACGAGGCCGGATAGCCGAACCATTTGACGAGCACCTCTTCGCCATTACCGCGTCGTCGACGACGTCTCTGTAGAACGGCTTCCACCCGATATAGTTTGTCCTTCGCAACGATCACTTTTTGTAGCTCCGGCCCGTAGAAGGTGCCGTCCAGTATCGTGCCGGCGTCGTCCATCAGTCGGTAAACAGGAGGGTCGGCCGGGTGCGAATCTACGACGGTGAAGAGCTCTTCGCTCCAGTTAGCCATGTACCCCTTCTTGAAGACGCCCTTCGCCTTGCTGATGCGTACGCGATCCCCCGCTCGCAGTTTCGGTTTGCATTTGTTTTTTTGACACCCTCCGCCGCCGTACAGACGCTGCCACACGCTCTACTGATTCGACGCGTCGACGCTCGCCGGCGTCCTACCGATGCTTCGATGGTAGGCGTTGATGTACGACCGCACGAAGTCCTGCGACGGCTCCACGAACCTCAGCGTCTGATGCTTCGTGAAGTACCGCCACATGCGCGTCTTCAGCGTACGATTGAATCGCTCCACGGCGCTCGCCTTCGTCTCCTCGTTGTGCGTCACGAAATGGTGGACGCCGCGCGCCTTCAAAAGCGCCTGAAGGGGCCTGTTCAGAAACTCCGTCCCCTTGTCGGTCTGCAGGACGTGCGGCGGTGACGACAGCAGCCCCTCGAAGGCCGCGACGAGCGCCGGACCGGATTTGCGCTTCAACGGAACGCACCACGCCCGCTTCGAGAAGACGTCGATGACCGTCAATAGGAACGCTATGCCGTCGTTGTGCTTTTTCAGTTTAGCCACGTCGACGAGATCGGCTTGCCACTGATGGTTTCGACCGCCCACGATAACGCGACGTCGCTTAAATCGGCGCCTAACCGGCTTGTGAAGCGTATAGGCGTCCTGCGCCGCCAGCCACCGCCCGACGATCGGCTTGGGCAACGCGGACGACCGGTGCAACGCGTCGACTCCGCCATAACTGCCTGCCCGTTTCGGGTCGAAGTAGGCGCGCTTCAGTAGGCCGTCGCGTTGTTGGCGCTCTCGTTGCGCACCACGAGTCCGCCGGGGCACCACCGCCATGGAGGGCGCGGCGCCGACGACGATACGGCGAACAAGAGGGCGGCGACGATGACCGCCGCAATTACGACGGCTACGACGACGACGAGTACTGATCTTCGGGCGGGGGCATCCTCTACGGGGGGCGCGCGCGCGCTAAAAGCTGGACCACGGCATACGCTCGACGGACCGATTGCGCCCCTTTCGCTTCTGCTGGCGCTCGACGGACCGAGTGCGCCCCTTTCGCTTCTGCTCGCGCTGTATATACGCCCGACGCTGGGGGTTGCCGACGAATTCCATAGGGACGTTCAGCCGCCTTATATGGTCGCCGAACGCTTCCCAGCCAACCGGCGCGGGGGACCTCTTACGCGTTCGCATGAGATCGTTCACGAGATCTACCATATTGCTTCCGGCGATAGGCGTACCGTCGTACACGAGCTCCGCTCGATCGTTCCAGCGAATCAGCGGGTCGGCCTTCAGTCGCGTCAACAGGAGGCGGGCCTTTTCTTTCAGCACTTTCGGTACGCTCTTCACGACCTCGCTCTCCATCTCCCCCGGTAATTGATCGGACGTAGGCGGCGGCGGCGGCGGCGGCGGCGACTGATCGGACGACGACTCGTTCTTCACTACGGACACACGCATCGGCTGCTGCGCACGAGACGCCTCCATGGCGTTGTAACGACTCAGCAGTTGATTGTACGCCGCCACCTTTTCGCCTTCGGATAAATCTGCACGCTCGAGAACGGCTTTCATATCGCTGTCCAGGCTACTCATCACACGCGACGAGGTCGTGGTCGGTTGCGATAGTAACGGAAGTAGACGCTCCACCAACCGGGGGTCTACCAGCGCCATCTTCTTCGCGTGCTGCATCAACCGAAAGCCTGCCTGAGGAGGGGCAGAAAGGTGCTCGCCAACGGCGCCAGCAGCGCCGTCAGAAACGCGCCCGAACCCGTCTGCAGGAAGGCCCTCTTCCGTTTGATGGCTACTTTTTTCGACGATAACTTGCGCAAATTGTTCCTGTACTTTATTAGCTCTTTTCGGTTGTTAGGCGTCAATTTCACGTTCCCTCGCAGAATGTTATACGCGCAGTCGGCCAGACTGCAGATGAGGTCGGCGTCCGCGTGAGTGATTACCGCCTTTCTCAGATTCGTATTCCCCTTGTAGCGGCGCAACAGCTGCAGGGCAAGGATGTGCATCTTCACGCGCTCTGTCATCCTGTCGAATGACGGCGGCCGCGGCGCGCCCCGCCTTTTTTATAGTCTCGTCGGCACATAGACGTACTGAACGGGGTCGTCGGGGAAATTTTCCGTACGCAGGCGCATGGTTTCCGGCGTTTCCTGTTTCAGATCCACCAGGAGGTAACCGTAGGCGGCCGACGTGGCATCCTTGTACGCCTCCACCATGTAGTTGATACCGCCCGGGTACATCTGCTTCGCCAGGTGACCTACTTGGCCAGCGTCCCGGGGACTCTTGAAGAGGACCATATACTGCGCGTTTAAACTGATTGTGCGATTTTCTTTCCCTTTCAGAAAGAGATTCTGCAAAAGCTGTACGACGGACGCGTTGCAGTGGTGACTTTTTTTAGTAAACAAAGTCGTGACGCTACTATTGGTCTCCGACATCAGGTCATCGAGCACTAGAAGCGTCCTCGTTTTGGTGTCCAGAAGCGACGGATCCGGCAAACCGTCTACAAATTCTACGCCGGCCTTATAGTCGTAAGCGGTCTGCCACTGGCCGTAACACCACAGAATTTTCTCCGGTGGCGGCGAAATCATACACGAAGCAAACTTTAACAGGCGTACAACGAAAGTAGTCTTCCCGCACCCCGTAGGGCCGGACACTATACACGTAAAAGGGTGCTTCCACTTTCCGTCCATAGCAACATCTGGTGCGCCGACAACGTCACGATCGCCTATATGCACCACCATCGACGCTTTTCAGTCACTAGGGAACATGCTTTTCTTTTTTAGTCACTAGATGTCAGCACATCGTTATAAAGCGCACGCGACACCGCATAACCATTACATAACCTTTTAGCTATTGCTAGTGCTACCCTCTAGTGAATGCGCTACTCATAACCATTACATAACCTTTTAGTTATTGCTAGTGCTACCCTCTAGTGAATGCGCTACTCATTTGTTACTAATTAGTACTTAATTAATTACCCTAATTTTTTACCTAATTAGTACCTGATTAGTCACTAGAGGCCGATAATCACCCTATTTATTTCCCTTATTAGTGCCTGATTAGTTAGTAGATGGCGACACCCTCTTTCTCATGACCCCCATCAATCACTTTGACGTTTACTCTCATCTCTAGTGCTAAAAAACGACGGAATTCTACTTATAAAAAACTCAAAAGCCTTTGATCTTAGGTCACTTCCGTTGATCGCGGCGCCTGAATCACTACTTACTTTCAAAACACTACGGTGGTGTTTTGAGAGTACGCTGAAAAAAAACCGTGGTGTTTTTGGCGGGGTAGTGTTTTAGCGTCCTTGTTAAACAAAAATAATGGAGCACTTGTCTAGTATCCGAGCAAAATCTCGATTTCGTCATTATAACTACATAATGTAGATAATCTGAGAGTCAATGTCGTTGATTACCCTCAGTGTAACCAGTCACTTGGCCACAGAGTGAACACGTCTTTGGATCAAGCTTGCTTGTGTTCGACAGACGGTGGCGCCACATCACGGAACATGGATAATCGAGGCTTTTGAAGAGCTCCGATGTACAACACCTGGTGGGTTCTGGATGAACCTTTGGGATAGAGTTAGTTTTGTTATCCGCACGTTGGCAACGGTGGTCCGGGTAGTTGCTATTTTTTCCTTTTTCGTTGTATGGCTTCACACCACCATCTCAACATTATTACGTTCGTGTAATCATTTCATGTATACATCAGTGGACGTTATGTCCCACGATACTCGATGAATATCAGTATCTCTACATACTACCGACGTAAGTCGCAGAGGTGTTATGCCACTTGGTTTACTGTTTCTAAAACAAGGCGCTACGTAATGATATCTGTCGTATTGACGAAGACACTTTGTGTGCGTAGGACTTCCTTTATTTAAAAATCATCCGTGATCTTCACCGATGAAGGTAACCATTGTGCTGTCGGAGTCCCGCAGAGTTTACACCGGGGCGCTCTGTCCCCCATTTCATTATGCCGTTCTTAATACTAGAATAAATGTTATACAGGGTGTGTATATGCATGTCCGTGTTGTGGACTACTTGTGTAGTGATGCGTAGTGATACACGTTGTAGTTGAGAACTATGTGAGTAGTGATACACTGATGTACAAAATAAAGTTCAGTTGAGTGCCAACCCTAAGGACCACGTGTATGTTTTACTTTAGTGCCTGTGAATATACAACAGTAAATGTGTCGGAGATATACTGCCCACCAAATTGCGTTTAATAACCTAGACACAGTGTTCGCAGTTTGAATGCTGCATGTACAAAATGCCCATATTGTAACCGAAATATTCGTAGTGTGGACACTCTTTATTGGCAGTATTACTGGGGCAGGCGGGGCTAACTGCAATTGCCCTTTGATGCCGGCGTGTTCACTTGGTTAGCTCACAATCAATACCCAACTCGGCAATCGTCCAGCCAACAATTACCACGTCTTGCGAGGCTACGTCCGAGTAGCGGAACAGACAACGTCTCTTTATGCAGGCATACTAACTAAAAGCAAAAAATACGGTTTTTCATTGTTGTGCATTTGTCAAGTGCCCCGATCTGAACAGAGAGAACGTGGACTGTACTGACTGCCCTCGTTGTTCGTCTTCCGTCGACGTGATCGCGTGCAGTCTGCAGATAGCAATGCTGAAGCCGCGTATTAACAGTGCGTAGTTTCTCCGGGAAAATCCATTTAAATCGTGGTTCAAAACGGTTCTCAGCTAGAAAATCACCTACACCTGAGCCGCGAATTTGGTCAATTCAACTTGTTTCCGGTCGACCACATTGTGCAAGACGCTGGTGCTGTAACGGTCAGTCACGACACGGGGCATCGTGTGTCACTCACGGTAACTTGGTAGCCCGGATCAAGTAGAGTCCAGACGGGTTGACACGACACGTGAAGTTGTCACTCGGCTTGAAATAGCCGAGGTGCTGTCCGTCAAACACCTCCGTGAAGTTGTAGCCGGCTGGACTGGTCAGTCCGAGCGTCCTGAGGTTCCAGCTGATCCGGTACGGGTAGCCAGACTCCTTCACGTACAGCACGGCGACGGCGAAACTGCCGCGGGGCATCACGGGACGGTTCCAGATCTGCAGCTTGCCGTCCAGCAACTGAAACGGGTTACGGCTTGTCTCAGACGTTATGGTTAAACGAGCAATCATGCAGATAAAGTACCCGACAGAGGTCTCCACTTAACACAATCGTTAAATCGTACGCATCCAAGACGAGACAGACTGCTATTTTCTGTGTGAAATACGCTTTGGTTACAAAATACAATATAAACTGCTATATTGTAAAAATGCTTAAACATGCCCGGAGCACAATGTTGCGTCTGTTGTTCTGAAATCCGGTTACCTAGGAATTAGGTGCCTACGTCATGATGCGGACAAACGCGTACAAAAAGGCGCATGCGCGTTGACGTCTAGAACTATTGTTGCAGTCATCATTGTTGTAATTACTATTGGTTTAAAATAATAATAATTGTAATCCACATATACAGTAATTTCTAGTGAGTTGTTTGTATTAGTAAAAGTGCCAATTCGTTGGGGTATCAGCCTCGTGTTCACTTTGAACGTGTGTGTAATACCTGCACGGTTCCCCGTACGTATTGCGACAGCAACTGCAATGGGTAAAAATCGTACGAAAAGTACAAAACGGGATACAACAAAGATTGGTACAACTCTTAAAACACAACACTATCAAACCAAACAGGACAGAACCAACAAAGTAGATATTGGAAATTGTTTTGTTCAGGTCTAAACTGAAAAATGCGCACTGTGTCTTACATGATGTTCTCTGTGAATAGGTGTCTGTCATAGAAGGGTTTACTGCTGGCAACATCACCTGACCCGGGTGTTGAGGACACTTACATTGAGGATCCTGTGGCCAAGGATGCCGAGCGGATCGTGAGAACACTTACATTGAGGATCCTGCGGCCGGGGATGCCGGGTGGATCCCGAGAATACTTACATTGAGGATCCTGCGGCCGGGGATGCCGGGTGGATCCTGAGAACACTTACATTGAGGATCCTGCGGTCGGGGATGCTGGGTGGATCCTGAGAACACTTACATTGAGGATCCTGCGGCCGGGAATGCCGGGTGGATCCTGAGAACACTTACATTGAGGATCCTGCGGCCGGGGATGCCGGGTGGATCCTGAGAACACTTAAGTAGTAAAGGAGGTCCCTTACCGCGCGCAGGTGTCGCGCCGCGGTGCAAGTGCAAGTGCAACAGTACCCGGATGTAGGTCAAGGTCAAGTACCCGGATGTAGGTCAGGTCACGTGGCGCCCCCTACCGGAATTTTTCGGAACTAGAATGGCACGCCGCCTAGCGGATTTTTTCGGAACTAAAATATTCCCGCCAAAAATATAACCGCGCCCCCTGTCGGATAGTTGGTGAACTAATTATTCCCCTCCAAAACCAAAATAGCGCCACCTAGCGGAATTTTTCGCTACTAAAATATTTAGAACAGCGCCCCCTGACGGATAGTTGGTGAAACCAAAGTAGCGCCCCTGGCGGATATTTGGTGAACTGAAATATTTCCCGCCAAAACTAGATAGCGCCACCTAGCGGAATTTTTCGCGACTAAAATATCTCCCGCCAAAACTTAAAAAGCGCCCCTGTCGGATAGCTGGTG
Source organism: Paraescarpia echinospica (assembly GCA_020002185.1). NCBI lineage: Eukaryota > Metazoa > Annelida > Polychaeta > Sabellida > Siboglinidae > Paraescarpia > Paraescarpia echinospica. Next base: position 48,706,810 of record CM034533.1, on the reverse strand, counting down.
AACTAAAATATTTCCCGCCAAAACTATATATCGCCACCTAGCGGAATTTTTCGGGACTAATTATGCAAGTGGTGCCATCTGATGGACAAGTTATGAACTATATGTTCGAGTACTGCAAATATTCGTGTCTCTTGCACGCTTGCGTGCAATAGAGCCCCCTGACGGATACATCACGAACTACAAACATCATCCCCTAGTGGACAAATGTTCGTTCGGCACGACCACGTGACCTTTATGTTCTGTCGAACTGTTATAAAAGACCTGCGTCTGTTTGTTGTGGTCATTATATCTTACATTTTGGAAGATGAACAACATGACTAGTGATAACGTCCGACAAGGGATTTTGCTACCGAAGGCGCAGCCTTCTCCGGCTACGGGACCACTCGACCTCTCGACCCCAACAATCAACCCGGACCAACAACCAACGACCAGTTCAACGACCAGTCCGACGACCAGTTTGACGACCAGTTCGCCGATCAAACCAATTTCGTCTCTGTCATCAGCTCCGGCAATCAACCCAACCATCAACCTGACATCGTCACCTCCGACGAAGCGTCAGAAGCTGTTGTCTCGTTATACTTGCTGTATGTGTGGCAGTACCTTCAAGTATAAAGCGAATCGGTCCGCTCATGTGAAGCAGGGCTGCTGTCAAAGGAAGCAAGATAAACAGCGGCGACGTAAAGAACAACTTGAAGAGATAATAGTAAGTTTCAATTTATCATAGTGTTCAAATGTTATTCATGTCATTTTGTTAGAACATTTTTCAAAAGACCATAATATTATATTTTTTCTTATACATATCAGTTGACCATTCATTACTAAGCTCATCTCGTTACTGTTTCAGCGACAAGAAAAGGAGGGCATCGCTACTGCTGACAGTGTTCCAACTACCTCTGCGTCACGAAAACGTCGACGGTCACTGTCATCTTCAGCATCACCATCTGTCAACCGACCACCATCACAGTTGTACCACGATAGTACTATGCCTAACGTCATCCTCGAATCACACATCACGTCCATGAACTCAGACCAATTAGATGGTGAAAGACTGTTTGAGTGTTTTTGTTAGACGCAGGTGTGAAACTATCCGACGTGACAGTCGAACAGTTGTGTAATATCAATACTTGGTTGCAAGAATCCGTTTCGAAACAGTGGCGAAACACTATGAAACATATGGTTCTTGCAGTTATGGAGCGTGACATGTAAATACGTTTGTGTTGTTCACGAATAAACTGTGCAAACCTCATCTTGTGTCTTTTTCATAGTGTAATGCAAAGCATATGTTGGGAACCTTACTAATAGTCTTACACTTCACAAGTATGTCTGTGTAGTTCAGTAGAGATGATAGCCACTTATGTCTGTGTAGTTCAGTAGAGATGATAGCCACTTATGTCTGTGTAGTTCAGTACAGATATGTTAACCACTCATGTCTGTGTAGTTCAGTACAGAGATGTTAATGTACTCAGACCAACTAGTGGTGCAAACGAAACACTATGCTTTGACCAACACACGGCACGAATCGGACTCAGACCAACTAGTTGCGTAAACGAAACAGAAACTTAACCGATTACGCTGCACAAATTGAACTCAGACCAACTAGTTGCGTAAACGAAACAGAAACTTAACCGATTACGCTGCAAAAATTGAACTCAGACCAACTAGTGGTGCAAACGAAACACTATGCTTTGACCAACACACGACACGAATCGAACTCAGATCAACTAGTTGCGTAAACGAAACAGAAACTTAACCGATTACACTGCACGAATTGAACTCAGACCTACTAGTTGGACAAACGAAACACTATTCTTTGACCAACACATGTCACAAATTGAACTCAGATCAACTAGTCACACAAACGAAACACTATGCTTTGACCAACACGCTGAACGAATCGAACATTGAACTCAGACCAACTAGTTGCGCAAACGAAACAGAAACTTAACCGATTACGCTGCACAAATTGAACTCAGACCAACTAGTTGTACAAACGAAACACTATGCTTTGACCAACACGTGTCACGAATTGGACTTAGATCAACTAGTTGGACAAACGAAACACTATGCTTTGACCAACACGTGTCACGAATTGAACTCAGACCAACTAGTTGCACAAACGAAACACTATGCTTTGACCAACACGTATCACGAATTGGACTTAGATCAACTAGTTGGACAAACGAAACACTATGCTTTGACCAACACGTGTCTCGAATTGAACTCAGATCAACTAGTTGCACAAACGAAACACTATGCTTTGACCAACACGTATCACGAATTGGACTTAGATCAACTAGTTGGGCAAACGAAACACTATGCTTTGACCAACACGTGTCTCGAATTGAACTCAGATCAACTAGTTGCACAAACGAAACACTATGCTTTGACCAACACGTATCACGAATTGGCCTTAGATCAACTAGTTGGACAAACGAAACACTATGCTTTGACCAACACGTGTCACGAAAACGAAACACTATGCTTTGACCAACACGTGTCATGAATTGAACTTAGATCAACTAGACACATCACACGAGACTATGTCCGAGATATGTCACGAGACTAAGGATGACACGTCACACGAGAGTCCCGACGAGACAAGAGACGTGACTATGACCGAGATATGTCACGAGACTACGGATGACACATCACACGCGACTTCGGATGACACGTCACACGAGAGTACCGACGAGACAAGAGACGAGACTATGACCGATATATGTCACGAGACTACGGATGACACATCACACGAGACTATGGCCGAGATATTTCACGAGACTTCGGATCACACGAGACTACGGATGACACATCACACGAGAGTACCGACGAGACACGAGTTATACAAACGAAACACTATGCTTTGACCAACACGTGTCACGAATTGAACTTAGACCAACTATTATATATCACACGAGAGTACGGACGAGACAAGAGACGAGACTATGGCCGAGATATGTTACGAGACTACGGATGATACATCACACGAGACTACGGATGACACATCACACGAGAGTACCGAGATATGTCACGAGACTACGGAGGTCACGTTACACGAGAGCACCGACGAGACAAGAGACGAGACTATGACCGAGATATGTCACGAGACTACGGATGACACATCACACGAGACTATGGCCGAGATATGTCACGAGACTACGACGAGGCAAGAGACGAGACTATGGACGAGATACATCACAATAGACGGGTTATCGCGTGAGATTCCACCACCACCACGACAATTCCACCACAATAGACGGGTTATCGCGTGAGATTCCACCACCACCACCACAATTCCACCACAATAGACGTGTTATCGCGTGAGATTCCACCACCACCACCACAATTCCACCACAATAGACGTGTTATCGCGTGAGATTCCACCACCACCACCACAATTCCACCACAATAGACGTGTTATCGCGTGAGATTAGCTTCAGAAGCAAAGCAAAGCCGAAGCAGATGAATGATGTTATCGCGTGAGTTGCTTCAGAGGAAGCAAAGCAGAAACCAAAGCAAATGGACTGATGTTATCTGGCGTGAGGATTTGCTTCGGAAATAAAACAAGAAACCGAAACAAATGGACGTGTTATCGCGTGGGATTTGCTTCGAAACCAAAGCAAAGCAAATGAACGGGTTATCGCGTGGATTTAGCTGAAATAAGCAAAATAGAAAACTGGAAATAGACGGGTTATCGCGTGGATTTGGCTGAAGCAGAAACAAAGCAAAGCAAATAGACAGGTTATCGCGTGAGATTTAGCTTCTGAAGCAAAAGCAAAGCAAAGCAAATAGATGGGTTATCAAAGCAAAACGAAGCAAATGAACCCAATTCTCAAAATAAAGCAAAGCAAATAGACGGGTTATCAAAGCAAAGCAAAGAAAAGCAAATAGACGGGTTATCAAAGCAAAGCAAAGCAAATAGAGACTATGACCGAGATATGTCACGAGACTATGGATGACACATCACACGAGAGTACGGTCTATAGACACGAGTTGTACAAACGAAACACTACACTTTGACTAACACGTGACACAAATTGAACTCAGATCAACTAGTCAAGCAAACGAAACACTACACTTTGACTAACACGTGTCAAACGAATTGAACTTAGCTCAACTAGACACATCACCCGAGACTATGACCGAGATATGGCACGAGACTTCGGATGACACGTCACACGAGACAAGAGACGAAACTATGGCCGAGATATGTCACGAGATTACGGATGACACATCACACGAGACTATGGCCGAGATATATCACGAGTATACCACGAGACTACGGATGTCACATCACACGAGACTACGGATGTCACATCACACGAGACTACGGATGTCACACCACACGAGACTACGGATGCCACATCACACGAGAGTACTGACGAGACAAGAGACGAGACTATGTCCGAGATATGTCACGAGACTATGGCCGAAATATGTCACGAGACTATGACCGAGATATGTCACGAGACTATGGCCGAGACTACGGATGACACATCACACGAGAGTACGGACGAGACAAGAGATATGCTACGAGACTACGGATGACACATCACACGAGACTACGGATGACACATCACACGAGACTTCGTATGCCAAGTCACACGAGAGTACCGACGAGACAAGATACGAGACTATGACCGAGATATGTCACGAGACTATGGCCGAGATATGTCACGAGACTATGACCGAGACTACGGATGACACATCACACGAGAGTACGGACGAGACAAGAGATATGCTACGAGACTACGGATGACACATCACACGAGAGTACGGACGAGACAAGAGATACGCCACGAGCCATTCAAAGAGGTGACCATCATGGTTTCCGGCGCCACTCAACGGACACCAATGTAATTAGTCAGAGTATAGCCATCTATCGAACATGATAGTTCTCTATTCGTTGACACACATATTCGTTGAGAATAGCGGAAGCGTAGAGGCCGCCATGTCAGGTCGCCATGACAGTCAAATAACTTCAGAATTGCTACGTTTATACTTCGGCATGTAGCATCCTAGTAAGGCCGCCATGACAGTCAAGTGACTTCCGGTTACCACGTCGCTACGGCGTAGGACACCTAGTGGATAATCCAGATTACCACGTCACACGACCATAGCAAGCGAATTTGAAAACTGCTACGATCGAAAACGACTATGTCAATAACATGTAAGGACAACCACCTGACAGGACTTCATTCAATGAGGTACCAAACATCACATACCTTCATGTCAAGAGACGATCAACTGTTCGGATTCACGTCCAACGAAGCGACCATAGGACTCGTATGAGGTATCGCTTCTTTTAATGGAAAACATGTATATGAAGCAGCCGTCTTTTCAACGTAACAATTCCATATTTTCAAATAGTGCGAGCGATAAGATACGATACGACCTTCTCGAGAGTCGAAAAAGGAAAGACCAGAATCGTTGGAAGCACGGTATATACACTAGTTTTC
>CM034533.1:48641488-48700354 GCA_020002185.1 Paraescarpia echinospica | reverse complement strand
AGTACTGAGAGAACAGTCACTTACTGAAATAACGAGAGAACAGTTACTGAAGTACCAAGAGAACATTCACTTAATGAAGTATAGAGAGAACAGTCCCTTACTGAAGTACTGAGAGAACAGTCACTTACTGAAGTACCAAGAGAACAGTCACTAAAGTACCAAGAGAATATTCACTTACTGAAGTATAGAGAGAACAGTCACTTACTGAAGTACCGAGAGAACAGTCACTGAAGTACCAAGAGTATATTCACTTACAGAAGTATAGAGAGAACAGTCACTTACTGAAGTACTGAGAGAACAGTCACTTACTGAAGTACCGAGAGAACAGCACTAAAGTACCAAGAGAATATTCACCTACTGAAGTATAGAGAGAACAGTCACTTACTGAAGTACCGAAAGAACAGTCACTTACTGAAGTACCGAGAGAACAGTCACTAAAGTACCAAGAGAATATTCACTTACTGAAGTATAGAGAGAACAGTCACTTACTGAAGTACCGAGAGAACAGTCACTAAAGTACCAAGAGAATATTCACTTACTGAAGTATAGAGAGAACAGTCACTTACTGAAGTACTGAGAACAGTCACTTACTGAAGTACCGAGAGAACAGTCACTGACGTACCAAGAGTATATTCACTTACTGAAGTATAGAGAGAACAGTCACTGAAGTACCAAGAGTATATTCACTTACTGAAGTATAGAGAACAGTCACTAAAGTATCAAGAGTATATTCACTTACTGAAGTATAGAGAGAACAGTCACTTACTGAAGTACCGAGAGAACAGTCACTGAAGTACCAAGAGAACATTTACTTACTGAAGTATAGAGAGAACAGTCACTTACTGAAGTATCGAGAGAACAGTCACTAAAGTACCCAGAGAACATTTACTTACTAAAGTACTGAGAACAGCCACTTGTGGAAGTACCAAGGTAACAGTCATTTACAGAAGTACTGAGAGAATAGACACTTACTGAAGTATCAAGAGAACACTCACTTACTAAAATACTTAGAGAACATGTGTGCGTTGAGCGTGGCACTCGTCAAGTTTGTGGTCTGGCCGTCCATCTGTCAACTCCTTCAAGGTGATCACGAGGAAGTCCGACTGCAAGTTTCACTCGTGGATCTCATCTTGGATCTCATCGAGGATCACACGTGACGTCCTCGACAGCCACCTGGTGACAGCCAACCAAACCAATGTGTACTTCCTTGAATGGACTGATGATCTGTTTCTTAGTTGTGAATGTTAGACCTGATTACCTTACAAGGAACTTTGATTCTATTGTGCACATTTCAACCGCATCCAGCGGTCTTCTTCAGCAGAATGAAGTTACAGATCACATGACAGTTGTCATGTGACGTAAGCTGGAAAAGGACTGGTGTACTTATTTGTCAACATTATGGAGCATAATATTGACTAAATATTGTACTAAATTTAGTTAACTTGATTGTGTTTTGTCTTCCACAAGTTCCTCTATTCATGCACTGATACAACCATCTGTTACATCTACATTTACAATTATCATACCTAGAGGTATATATATGAAGCAATCATTTCAAATACTTTATTATGACTTTCCCAGTTTTAATTGTAACTTAATTTAGATATAGATGGCAAACAGAAGTCTTTGGTATAGCGAGAGTACAGTTCTTAACAATAATGTGTCTCTCAGATGGGAAGCTAACTGGCTGGAGGTACTAGTTAAATGCTGTATATTTTTTCTCACATATTTTTCAATATAAATATATATTTTGCTTGGACTGACAAAGATGAAATAACACTCGGACGTGTGCAGTATACTGCCCTTGTGACATCTTTCAACTAAAAGCAAACTGGTCAGCAGAGTCCTGTAATTGTTCACATCTTTTTCTCGCTAAAATATTCAATGATTCATTGTTATCTCCATCACTCTGGGATGACCAGGGCCCGCTTCATTAAGATTCTAAAGAGCTCATCAGGCCAATTTTGTTCTTTAAAATCAAATCCACTCCTCAACAGTGATCTGGATTCTATCAACACGAGCACGAGCAGGCAGGACACTGTCACTGGTGGTGTGTCATGGAAGTAGTGTCCTCTGTCATATAATAGTGGCTGTTTTTGTTTTTTTAATAAAAGATTTTCCTAAAGAGCTCATTAACTTAAAGAAATGATCCGTGGGCTTCACTAGACACTAAAGGATGACTCACGAGTCACTTTGTAGCCACGTCAGCATAATGCCAGTACAGGACAGAGCCTTGTTGTCATGGCTGCTGTCTTCAACAAACAGACACATCAACCCATTAACTGGTAAATTACATAAAGTGCTACACAGTGTGTATGAAGGGCTCACGATACAGTTAGACTTCCTGTTTCATTACAGATGAAAAAAGTGCAGTGTATTTTTGAGAAATGATTTTTTTTACAAAATTCACCTCCTCTGACATAAATGCATTTGAGTAGTCAGATTTCCAGGTGTGATTGTGTAGAAGGTGTTGACTGTAAAATGGTGGATTTCTAGATGATATGAATAAGTGGAAGGATATTTGGCAACAATTTGTCTGTTTGACCCTTTGGCGGAGTAATGCTTGCCGGCATTCGTAAATATTGATGGGTGTCACACATACAGGCATTTTATGAGAGCTAGAAATAAGAGATTTTGACTAAACTCGACCAGCATGTCAACGAGATGATGATAACAACAGGTGAGAAGTATAAGAATTCTTGTAGGTCACGTTTTCTTATAATCAGACAAAACGTTAACATGGTCGCCAATACATATATATACATGACACAAGTGAAAAAAACATCTGCATTCATACATATCAAATTCAAAAATGTGGCTTGGAGAAATACACCTTGATCTGATACAGTAACTGTCACTACATAGTACAATGGAAAAACGTACTTCAACAAAATAGTAGCAATTATCTTTATTATTATTTTAACTGTGAAGCGCTGTGGTAGGTAATGATTTACTTTAAAAAGTGCTAAATCAAGAACAGGCATTATTATCATTATTATAACACTACAATGTTGTTGTTTGTGTGTGTGCGTGCGTGCGTGCGTGCGTGCGTGCGTGCGTGCATGTGTGGGTGTGTGTGAGAGACAGAGAGAGTGAGACAGACAGAGAGAAAAAACAATGACGATTACAAACACAGCCACATTTAGTTCCGTTGAAATAAGTTGGTGGACTGAGAGACTTGAGGCACTAATGTCTGCCACAACTTACGACTCTAGTCTGATCTGGTTTCCAACACTCTCTCCACAGAGCTTGCCTCGCTCCTCTGCCACTCGCACGGCCACCTACAGGCAGAACTACAAAACTACAACTGCAAGATGCACATAAATGATGGCCTACAGGTTATGTCTAGTTTGCTAATTTCTTCATTTTATATGCAAATAGTTACTGTTTACAAACACCAAAACAGAGATTTACTACATTTGACTAACAGTTAGTAGTTTTTAGTAAGACAAGATAATAGGCTCTTGTGGTGCTAAAAGAAACTTGTTCGTTTTAGATTGTTTCAACTTTCAACTATTGCGTACAGCAATGGCACTGATCTGTCGTGGTTGAGTGCACACGATGCGACACAGAGAACCATCGCCGCAGGCAACATAGTCTTCTAGGATGAACCGAGTTACCTGGCAGACGAGAGCAATCTGCTGTGATCACTTTTAGATGAGAGTCATGAAGCACAACATTGCATATTGTAATGTCTTCATAGAAATAATGCTCAAAGATATTTAATTACAATTCTTTAAAAAAGTTTATTTCTTTCTTGAAATGTTAACTACAGGTAATCACGTCAAATTAATTTTAATTATTTAGCAGAGAAATATAATGCGACACCAATGTTACACCAGAGTGACATCAGTGTGACACTAATGCAATGCCAACGTGACACCAGTGCAACACCAATGTGACAAAAGTGCGACACCAGTGCGACACCAATGCAACACTAATGTGACATCAGTGTGCCAACGGTATGACACCAGAATGACACCAGCATGACGCCAATGTGAAACCAGCGTAAAACCAGTGTGAGGTCAGTGCGATACCAATGTGACACCAGTGCAACACTAATGTGACATCAGTGTGCCAACGGTATGACACCAGATTGACACCAGCATCACGCCAGTGTGACACCAGTGTAAAAACCAGTGTGAGGTCAGTGTGACACCAGCATAATACCAATGTGACACCAGTAACACACATGACTTGACACTATTCAACTCATCTGCTTCCGGTGTCAATATGACGCTCATCTGACTGACATGACGCAATGACACTGACTTGCGTGGTCTTGCCGCACCCTGTCTCTTCGTTGATGACAATCACCTGGTTGGAGATGATGTGGCTCATGAGTTGCTACAGGGAATACAACATTACACAATTAACTCTTGACGTGACATAAGAATACAGAGTGTGTAAAGAGAGATCTGTGTACAAATAAATAAATATACTTACATAGCGCCAAGTCTAGTTAGAAACTATTCAAGACGTTTTACATGTAAAATAGTAACACATCAAAAAAGTAATTAAGTATAAAATAAAAATACAATATAAAAAAGTTATTTTTAAATATCTGTATTGTTGTGTCATATAAACAAACGATATAACTAATAAAAGCTTAATGCCAAGTCTAAAAGTCATAACAGCAGATAGAATGTTGAATAAAAGGGAGTGTTTAACAGTGCTCTTAAAAGTCTCATTGTTCATTTACAAACTGTGGCCATGATCAAGAGACCACTCCAGCCAGTGGCTCATTCACCACACACCGAACTAAATTCAGGGCCAGGTTGCTCATGCAGCCACCTCAATATCAGAGATAGGGCCTATTCAGTTATAAATAGACCAGTTTTTGAAAAAAATAGGCTAAATGTGAAAATTTACCAGTTTCGGGGATCTTTGGGGGCCCTTAGAATGATTCAATAAAATACAGATTTCTTGTGCATAGTTGCAGTACCCGAAGATATGTCTATACAAAATTAGATAAAAAGTTGCTGAACGGTTTCTGAGATATGGCAGCTAATGGCACACGGTGGACGTGGAGTAATGGCATAAGTCCATTGGACCTTTGGCCCAAAGTACTAAAAACGGGTGAAATCAATCAGTATAATGTGGCGTGGCAATACACATTCAGGGTAGGAAAACGTTTCACTCAAGGGAAAACAGTTCCACTTGAGATCTAAATGGGGGTTACAGTAATGTCTCAAGAGAGGTGCAGTATAAGGTTTGTGGGAGCCTTTAAATGCAGGTCTATAAAATAATGCACCCACAAAACATTATGGGCCTGATTTGGCTGTAGTCTAATTCTGAAGTTCGATAGCACTTCCGTACCATGATATAAAGCTGCGAATATAACAACATATAACGTTTGCACTTCAAGTGGATGAAGGCAAAGTATCGAAACAAGTGAGAGTGCGACACGGCAAGATGTCAAATCCGGAAAGAAGCCTTCTTGGACATCTGGAGGGTTTATTTAGTTTGACCAGCCACATGGACACAGTTGACTGTAGCTATCGGAAGAAACAAGAACAACACACATTTCTTTTTAGAGCCGACTAACATTTTGCAAAATATAATGAGACATGTGGAGAGTTAATTCATAACTTCTCCAAACATCCATCAATTCATCTTTTAAAACCAATGCAGTCCACCTTATAATATAACACATACATTATAAATTGCCAAACAAATCAACATGATTATGTTTTACCAATAGATAAAATAATCTGCCAAACAATATTCCATACAAAGGCTTTGATGGAGCAGAGCGCAGTGGAGCAGTAGCTAGAGCTTCAGACTCTCGACCGAGAGAACCCAGGTTTGAATCATGTGCTGCAGTGTCAAACCTTGGACAAGTATGTTCACTCTATGTTGCTCCAGTTCACTCAGCTGTATGAATGAGTACCTGGCAATAGACAGTTGTGGATATAAAGTATTTGATATGTACAGCTATTTTGTATTAATCCACTTAATTAAAGCTTTAACATTGTTAACAAGTAAAATATTAACAACAGGAATAATCCATACTAAATTCACTATATAATGGTGTTATATGGTTTCACAATTAGCTAACAATAATTAAAAACAACATATTTCTGAAAGGGGAGCATCCATGGCCCAATGCCCACCTAAATACACCAGTTTAGGAGTATAAACTGAATGGATCAGGGTGAAATCCATTAAACTATTTATTAAGACATTTAGACAGTCTTTCATACTGCTGACATTATTGATGTTAAAACTGTTGAATCATTCAGTACCTAAATGACAAGCACACCTATGCGCTACAATTTTTTTTATAAAATTCACCTATCACTGTATATAATAAAACTAGCAATTATTACAAGAAAAAACTTTTTTGCAAAATAAAATATTTGCAAACAAATTAATATGTATTGTATATTATATACTGGACCACTCGGTTTCTGCCTCATCGTGTTCAAAATCATCAGACACTGTGCGACAAATCGCAATGCATTCACTGTATAAACGCCACGTGCTGTTCATTAACTTTCCTTTGGTGATTAGGGTGAATAGTTGCTTACAATTTCGCCCGATAAATTTAAATATTACGGTTGTTTACATCACCGTCACCGATATGCTGCAATGTAATCACGTGGTCTGCGTTCGCTATCAAAATACCTGTCAAAGACTTGTTTGCCTCGTTTTAATTTGAGACAAATAACGTTGTTGCAAGTTTGTATACATCCTTGGCTCACTGTGTCCGATATATCTGACTAACGATGTATTTAATATGAGATCCAGCTATATAATCGTAATGAGGCAGAAACTTAGATAGGGCAGAAACCGAGTGGTCCGGTATATGTTCAAAACTCTTCACTATGCGGTTAGAATACTAGGTGGAACACATTGCATGTGTAAATATTAACAGACAGTTAGATAACTTTCCTGTGGCGATTACAACCATATAGTTACGTACAATTCAGTCCAAAAAACAATACATTTGTGCGTTTGTTTACATCGCTGTGGTGTATTCTGCTGCCATATTAGTATTAGTTAATAAACCATTTCTGAGAGGTCTGTGAGGCTATTTGTTTATAAATAGTAAAAAAGTATTCGTTGTCTGACATGTATCATGTTCTATTGATGTAATAGCATATTTAATATATATATATAGAGCATGTTGTAAATGTAATAATATAAACCATAAATGCCTTGATCAGTTGTAGCATCATTCGTTTTATTGTGTGACAAAACGCAATACATTAAACACCAGTTATACCTCTCAAGTATCACAATTATTATGAATTTATGTGTGACATAATGCATTATAGAATGTCACACTGCTCTCTTGAGTAACAGAGGCAGTGATATGAAAATTATTTCACAAGATTTGCATGTAGAATCAAAACAGTTATCATTATATGATGCACGATGCCGTCGATGGCCTTTTATTTCAGATATTGTTCGCAATTACATGCAGTGACACTGATCTTACGCTGATCTGTGTCCAACGGTTAACTGTGAAGGTACCAAGCCACAGCGTCGTCTGAGTATGACACCCATCACTTGCCTGCATACGTACACATTTAATCTGGCTGATTATATACCTGATGTCTACATTCAACAGTGTCCACTCAACATGACACGAACATTACGTATATACATCATGTTGAAGAACACAACGTTATTTTACAAGATACTGAACTCTGCACCTTGCTGCACAGATGTTGCAGCCTACTGGCATTCAATTATGAGACAATTAACTTCCAGTATTACAAAAAGACTGTATTATGAGCAGAGCAGACATCCTCGTGGCTTGCCTCCCATGGGCCATGGGGAGTAACACAGAAAACAGTCTTGCATTTGGTGCATTTGGATTCAGAGACGGAATACTGTGAACAATTAAAAAACATTACTTTATCAAGTTCATGTTAATATGCAGAACATTGCATTATGAAGCAGTGACAATTGATTATTTGTTTGTACGGAGCCTGCAGTATTCACCCAACCTGTCATGACACAGTTGCACATAGACACTGTGAACTAGGAGTGTGAATATTGTATTTCATTGTCATGCATTGATCAGTTGAATTTGTATTCTATGTAGCCAATATTTACTTATTAATAACGTTATTGTTAATGCTATATGAATGGCTAATGTATATTTATTATAATGTTTAATGTGGTTGTAAACATTGCATAAATTATATAACTGTCTTCATAATTATGGACATTCCAGCCTTTTATCGAAATGTAGCGGTCAGTCGTTAGCGTGCTAATATTAGCCATTATTAACTTATTAATTAAGTTATTGTTAATTAATAAGTTAACAATGGCTAACATTAGCACGCTAACGATTGACCGCTACATTTGTATAAGTTATTGTTAATGTGAAATGACTGGTTAATGTATATTTATTACCATAATTAATGTGGTTTACTGCTTTCATAAATTATACAAATATCTTCATAATCATGGACATTATGGCCTTTTACTGCGCACTAATTAGCCAATATTGACATATCAATTAAATTATTAAATTATTTGTTAATGTATATTTATTATCATTATTAATGGTATTAACAATTAAATATTAATAAAAAATAATAACAAATTAACACATTGCACAATACGTATATCTTCATAATCATGGGCATTATGGCCTTTAATTGGAATGAGTTGGTCTGTTGAGTTTGCTTGCTACATTACTAAAATTAACTAATTAATTGCATTAATTTGGTTATAATTAGTACTAAAATTATTAAATGTTGTAAATTTATTACTTTAGTCAATCAATGGGTTTGAAAACCCTGAAAACAGTATTTAAATATCTATATAAATAAAAAAGTTGACATTTAAAAGCAAATATCCCAACGTTCTACCATGATATTTACATTGTTTACTACATGTACCTACCAAAATATAACAATTTTTAATATGTAATAGAAAATAGGTGGTATAATAGCGAAGATTAGACTAAATTACATACAAATCAATATATATATATATATATATACACGGTGGAACTGCCAACATTAATTAAATACGCGTACTTACCATGTGCTCACCAGAACAACATCGACTGACAGTGTCAACAACACTGTCACTGTCAACACTGACAACAGCCATCTGATTTGATTCATTGGCAGTGTCCCGGCGCCTGACACTTTTTCGGCGGTGTTGATAATTACATTGATCGTTGTTGCTATTAAACTCCATTAGTCATCAGTTCACCTCCCTGATTCATTGGGAACGCGGTTAATCCATCGACGCCAGACGGCGCCACGCACATAAAAATCAATGGCCGCCCCATGTTAATGCGTACAGTGACTATGTTTAGGACTAACGTTTATTCAGAACACCCGGCCAGTGCCTCTAACCGTTAATCGAGTTAAGCAATTGGCAGTAATTATAAATCTTATAGTGTTGCTGAGCCGATAGTCGTCCGGCCGCGTGATCTCGCACGCTAAGAGAGAATCTCGCAGCAGACGTGGTTCGACGTATAGACGAGTAGGTTTTTGCCTACAATTAGTATAACGCTATAGGAGAACTTTGAAGTGTTTTGTAAAAACCAATTACGTTTCTGGTTGTTCTACTGAAAGAACGTATCGGTATAGAAGTGTACAAAAATGTTTAAATTAGGCCTACTATTAATTCTAAATGTTAAACCAGCGACCCGATACGTTACCGGCAGTGTTCGAAATTACTGCCGACCCGGAGGCCCGAGACCGTTAAATATTTCGTCGGGCCGGTAACTTTGAAAAAGTGCCGGTGTAGTAAGTTGAAAACACTACCCCTCGGAAACACTACGGTAGTGTTTTGAGCGTACCCTCAAAACACTACCGAAGTGTTTTGAGCGTACTTTCAAAACACTATCGTAGTGTTGTGAACGTACCCTCAAAACACTACTGTTAAGTTCAAAACACTACCCCTACATATTTTCTCGTTTTACAATTTCTATGTGTTTGGGGCCATCTAAAAAGTACGTATCGCTTGGTGGGAGGCCGTGAGATATTTACATGGGGTAGGGTATGTTGGCAATAAGGGTTACGTTAAGTTTAAAAACAAAGCCATTGACACCAGACTGGTGTTAGTAATAAGCCTCGTCGGGTCATCGATATGTTCACGGAGTGCAAGAGTGCGAGCAGTGTCATTGTAGTTTAGATTGCTTTATGGTCGGCGTGGGAACGTCTGGGGGAAATATCCATATATGTGCATATTCAAAATATTGTGGGGTTTGGACGAAGGAAACTAGCTGTGGAGATTTGAGGTTCATGTATGGCTTTGTTCCCCCAGAGATCCCAAGTACATCACTGCAACTTTGTAGGCTTAATGATATAATGATGTTAGTGTAATATTATACTGGCTGGATAGATATAGGTTAGTAAAATTAAAGAGATACAAGTACAGGCATACAGGGCGGTCGTCAGTGTAATGGTTGGGAGCTTAAACAAACCATAAACAAACCTAGTTATTACCAACCCCAACTGATAGCTGATTCCAACCACAACTAATTATAATAATAACCTTAACATTAAATAATAATGACATTTCACACTAGCTATTTAATCCCGTCATCTGATTGGTTCCAGCTATTACCCTAACCCAAATCATAACTAACTCCAATCATAACTGATAATAATAACTTTAACCCACATAATAAATAATTATATTTCACACTAACGATTTATTCCCGTCGTCTAATTGATTCCAGTGATTACCATAACCCCAACCATAGGTAATAATAATAACCTTAACTTAATTAATAAAGATATTTCACACTAACTGTGTATTTCATCGTCTGATTTGTTATAATGATTATGTGATATATATACATATGACCCTAATGTATAGGATGATTCCCAAAGGTGACTAATGTAATTGGTTGGTAAGATATAGCCCTACTGACGGTAGTGTTTTGGAATTGGGTAGTGTTTTGAATGTACGTAGAGGTAGTGTTTTGAACTTAACAGTAGTGTTTTGAGGGTACATTAGTAGTGATTCAGGCGCCGCGATCAACGGAAGTGACCTAAGATCAAAGGCTTTTGAGTTTTTTAAAAGTAGAATTCCGACGTTTTTTAGCACTAGAGATGAGAGTAAACGTCAAAGTGATTGATGGGGGTCATGAGAAAGAGGGTGTCGCCATCTACTAACTAATGAGGCACTAATAAGGAAATAGATAGGGTGATTGTCGACCTCTAGTGACTAATCAGGTACTAATTAGGTAAAAAACTAGGGTAATTAATTAAGTACAATTATAGTAATTAATTAAGTACTAATTAGTAACAAATGAGTAGCGCAATTAGTGGAGGAGAACGTTAGCAATGACTAAAAATAGTAAATAGCGACCAATTAGTATTAAATAGGTGCACGGGGGAGGTGGGAAATATTTTAGAGTGAAGTGACGTCCCTGGGGATCAGCGAGGTTAATATAATGACGCGCGGGAAGGTTCTAGAAGGTTCTAGAACCTTCTAGAAGCTTCTAGCCCGGTGCGGTGGTGGGGGTGGGGATCATCGAGGTTAGTCGACCGGTTTAGATTACGCCCGGCGCGCTGGAGATCAGGAGGGCAATTGAGTGGCCTGGTTTTCACGACTCACTGGCGAATGGGGGTTTCGTATGTCAGGCTATAGGAGTTTATGTGCATTGTTTGACGGAAGGCCGGATCAATGTTTTTCGTGTCGCATAGGCGCGCTTGTATTAAGGTTGTGGCTGTCAGTGCTGGCTGCGGTACAGCTGATTTTTGGTAACAGCTGATGCGCGTGCATCGGCGGTGCAGTATCGTTATAGCGGATGGAGGCCGGCGCTGTCAGTGCGCTTGTATTAAGCTTGTGGCTTTGGCGATCGCTGGTGTTTGGTGTTGCAACGACGAATAGGTGGAAATATAGGTATTATTCGTGTGTCAGTTGGTAACAGCTGATACGCGTGCATCGGCGGTGCAATATCGTTATAGCAGCTGGAGGTCGGAGCTGTCAGATTGGCCTGTGCGCGTGTATTAAGCTTGTGGCTTGGGCGATCGCTGGATTATTCGTGTGTGAGTTGGAATGCTGGTGGAATACGGAAGGAAACACAGTTGGTAACAACTGATACGCGTGCATCGGCGGCGCAATATCGTTATAGCAGCTGGAGGCCGGAGCTGTCAGAATGGCCTGTGCGCGTGTATTAAGCTTGTGGCTTTGGCGATCGCTGGTGTTTGGTGTTGCAACGACGAATAGGTGGAAATATAGGCATTATTCGTGTGTGATTTGGAATGCTGGTGGAGTGGGTCAAATGTGTAGGTGGAAATATAGCCATTATTCGTGTGTGAGTTGGAATTCGAAAGGAAACACAGAAACAGCAATAAACGGTGAGAAATAAATTTTATTGGTATACAGATGAATTTATTATGAAGACGGAAAGGGGTCATGGGGGTCGGGTGGGGGTGGACCAAAGCCGTGGCGGCCTGGGGGCTGTGGAGGAAAACTTAAATGAACGGAAAGATGTGCTGGGATGGGTGGCGCAAATGAGGGGAGGAGAATTTGAGGACGTGGAAAGATGTCAGCAAATGAGAATGGTTGTGTGAAAGTCTCTTCTGGTAGGGGGTTGTCTGCAGCTAGAAATTGTAAATCGGGGGTGCCACTGTAGCCGTCGTCGAAGTTTTCTTCTGTGTCGTCTTGTTGTTGTTCGTCGCTGTCGTATTGTTGTTGTTGTTCTTGTTGTCGTCGCGGCTCGACGGCTAAGAGGGGCCGGTGGTGGCGTCGTGACGAGGTGAAGCTGATTGTGTGAGGGTCAGGTCCGACGAAGTGAACTGTAACCCCCCGTCCGATGGCGTATCATCGATGCGTTAGGCCAGGGTCGATCACGAAGATGTGTCTGCTGTGGGGGGGAGGAAAAGTTCAATTAGCGTCGGGGTGGCGACTACTGGCGCGCGGGCCTCGCCCTGCCGGGTGGCCATTCCGATGAGTGTGGTTGGCGAGGGTTTGTCCCATAAGGAGCCGATTGACTAGTTCGGGCGCCACGATCAATAGACGATATCTGTGGAGAAGGAAAAAGTGTTAAGGGGTGTGATGTGGTCGGCGACGTCCAAGGTACAATGTGGCCCCAGGCCTATCGGCGCGCGGCCTTCGATCAATCATAATCAGATCGCCTGGGCTCAAATTTATTCTAGATCTATTAATGAAGCCGTTTCGGTGCGAGGGCCTCGCAAGGGTTTGCCCGCGCCCTATATGCAGTGTATCGAAGCCGGCGATGTTTCGTCTGCAAGTATGAAAAAAGTATTAAAGTAACGGCGCGTCTCTTTTTAGGTGGGGGCCTGTAAAAAAAAGCATTAAGTCTGTAGCGGGGCGTTTGTAAATAGTGGGGCGCACGGAAAAGCAGCTATAGGCTTTATCGAAAGTCCGTAATAGGCGTCTGCAAATAAAGCTAAATTAAAAAAGCGCTATTTAGTTAGTATCGTTAAACGTACCTTTCGCCGGGGCGGTGTTGGGGTGGAGGTAGACGCATAGATGGTGGCGGCGGAACAGCACTATTCCCGGCGGCTTGGGGAGGCGTATTCACGGCGACTTGGGGAGTCCCAATTCCTGCGTTTTGGGGAGGTAGCTCGCTGTAAAAAAATAGTTAGTGAACGTTATAAAAGAAAGCAGTAATGTGAGTGAGGAAAGTCAGTGTTAGTTCAGTTAACAAAACGTACCTGGTTTGTGCTTGTTGAGAATTGGCCGCATAATTGCCAACTTGATCGGTCGGCTCCATAGTGAGAAATGAATTGCGCAGTTGTTGCGCCGCTGTTTTGCGCGCGGTAACGTGTTGCGGCCTAGACACGTACGCCATAGCCTTACATAAGGGGCTGACGTCACTGTTTATATAAAGCGCTTATGTAACTGTTTGTAAGTCTTTAAAACGACCGTTAAAGGTGAAATGTGAGCAAACTAAGCGGCCTATAATAGTCAGTGGGGACTAGAGAATCTTATGGTAACTTTATATTAGGAAATAAAAGTGGCGTTCTGTTAGTGCACTAGGCTGACCGAGAGATTTTTTTCAGTTTTAGTAACCTTGTAAGAGTCGGCTGCTTTGCGGCTCGCGTGCGCTCGCTCACGGGGGCCGCGTGCAAAGCGCTTATATAGGGGACTGGGCGGAGAACGTCTAAGTATCGTCGCTGTCGTGTTGCTACCGTTGCAGTAACTTTGTGTGTTGCAGAGCGTTGTTGATCATGTCGCCGCCTGTCGCGCACGGAGAGGCGCCGCCAAAGAGGGGCAGCAAGCTGAGGGAGGTGCCAACGGTGGCGTCTGGTGGCAAAACGAAGCCGGCGTCGGAGGCCAGCGCGAAGGCGCTTCCGACGGCCGACGTGGCGCCTACTTTCGAGGCCGCGGTGAGTGCGTCCGAGGTATCGTTGAAAGAGTTCGTGCTGGCGTGCGATGGCACGTATAAGATTGTTACGCCCGTAACAGTCGTTGGCGTGGCTTGGAAAAGCAAATGCACGTACATCGGCTGTGGCGTTTGCAAGCGCAAAGTGAGAGGTCTAGAAAGCGGTGGCCGGGTGTGCGCTGTACACGGTGTACAGGCAAAGGCGAAGACGTATTTTTCGGTGCGCGTTTTGGTGGAAGACGAAAAGGACGCCGACACTGAGGCCGGCATTTGGATCACCCTGTTCGACGAAGCTATTTCGGCGATAGGCGATTACAATGCCGATCATGTGTCAGGCCTGTTGCCCGACCAGTTGCGCAGTAGCTTTGTGGCGAGCCTGGTTGGCACAGTCTTGGAGCTGACCGTGCACAAGGTCGTGTGGGGTGGCATACTGGACACGTATACGGTCCGTGAGGCGCGGGTCGTGACGAAGAAGGCGAACGAGGCCGGCGTGTACGTTTGAATGACTAACGTTTGGCTAGTGTTCTGTAGACCGTTGTAATTGCTGCTTTGGTTATTGTTCTGTAGGACGCTGTAATTGCTGCTGCGTTGCGCGGACTTATCGACGCTGCTGACGAGTGCGCACCCCCTGCCGAGAAGTGCGCTAAGAAGGAAACGACGCCACGCCTCGCCGGCTCCAACGTCCATCCACCGCTGGCGAGAGAAGAAGAAGAAGAAGGGATATCGTACTGGCCTGAGGCGGAAGACACGCAACCCATGCCAGTGCACGACCTGGTGAGCGACGCCGGGACGCCCACGTACGTTGCATTAACCCCAGTGGTGGTGGTGGTGGCGCCAGACGAAGCAGCAGCAGCTGTGCCATTAACCCCGGCGGCGACAGCGGACGCCGCAGCAGCCGTGCCATCGTCGCCACTGCCTCTGGCCGTGCTGTCAGTTTCGTCGGAGGACTTCATACTGTGGGCCCGCAACAAACGCCCTGTGATCGTGGGCACACTTCAGGGCGATTCGGAGTGGAGCGTTCTGCACTCGTACGCCGGCCGTCAGCGCTGTATGATGGCCACGTTTGCCGAGCTAATCGGCGAGCGCGTGATGGACACCGCGCGCCAAGAATGTGGTGAGTGCCCCCCTGAGGAGGGGTGCCCCTTCGTTCACATGTGCGGCTACAGGGGAAGGAAGCCGAGCCGGCGGTACAACATTCTGTACGAAAACGTGGCGGCCCTGAATGTGTGCTTTTTTTCAACATCACTCGACAGCTTTCTACAGCAGACGTTGTTGCTCCCCGCTATTCGTATACTCTCGGTACTGGAGGAGCGTTGCGTGCGCGGCGATCGCGCTTCGGAGGGCGCCCTCATGCGCCAGGTGGCCGACTGGCTCATGGGGACGGATTGGACGGCGCCGTTCGACCGTGCTCTGTTGGAGGTCGCCGTGCAGTATTACCTGTTGAAAAGGGCATGCCTCGACGTCTGATGTATTCTCCGCCTAACGCTTAATTTTTGCCTATGAACATTTAGTAATTGAACATTGCATTTCGCTATGGCATAAAGCCTTATAATTACTAGTAGGTACGCCGATGAACATTAATAGGAAATTGAATAGTAAAGCCGGTGAACTTAATCGGGCGGCCTATAGTCCGCTGTTGCGCCCCTAAAGCATTATTATTTACTCCGCTGTGGCATAAGCCCCCGCCGAACACTTAGTAGCGATGAACATTTTCATTTTGCTATAGGCCGTTGTTGGAGGCGCAAAGCCTTATTATTTATTCTGCTGTGGCATAAAGCCTCTTTACTGTTTACCGTGGCATAAAGCCTTACTGTGGTGATGATGTAGTAGTACGAGACTGCTTAATAAAACGTATGAAAACAAAATCAATTCCCGCCTCCTGTTGTTGCCATCCAAAAAAAAAACACGCACGTCGCTGACATTCAATGCCTGTCCAACTGCTGCGCACAAAAAAAAAACACTCCGGGAGCAGCTGACAGCCGAAATTTCTACTACAAAACGTAAACAAAAAATTTGCCGCCGTATCAGGGCGCCGCTGACAGGCGAACCGGGAGCAGCTGACAGCCGAAATTTCTACTACAAAACGTAAACAAAAACTTTGCCGCCGGGCGACGCTGACAGGACAGGCGAACTGCAAAACGTAAAACTATCCCTCGACGGGGGCAGCGCTGCCACCTGTCGGCCACCACAAAAACGTTGCTCCCCTGTCGCCACCTCGGCGGTCCACGGACGACGGGGGCAGCAGTGCCGCCACCTGACGGAGAACAATTGTCACATTACTGTACCAGGAGAAAACCGCCGCCGCCGTCGTTTAGAAAGCCCCTAGCGGGCGTTAGGGCGGCCATATAAGTGGCGTCGACGCGCCTCGTCGTAGTTAATAGCGCGCCGCCTAGACCGACGATGCACGTGTGTCCGAAATGCGATCGATCGTTCGTCCGTCTTTGTCATTTGTCGAAGCATCTAAAAACATTCGGCAGCGATGAATACGTAGTATGCCCGAAATGCGATCGATCGTTCGCGCTGCGCGCCAATATGTTGCGGCATCTGCGAATTTGCGGCGACGCCGCTGAGGTGTGTCCAAAATGCAATCGACCGTTCGACGGTCACGCCGATAGCCATTTATGTCGCGATGACGACGTCGTCGACGACGACCTACAGAGCGTCGTGCGCGACTACTGGGCGAGCATCCGTACGTCTGTGGCGCGCGGACCCGTTCAATCTAGGTATAATTTCCATTTGTCCGGCCACGGGGATACGGCCGCGCACGAAGCCCAACTACGACTGATGTTCGAGGCGCAGACTCGGGTGTTTAAAATAAACTTATCGTACGGGTTTATTCTGCGGCACAGGGAGACGGGCCGACTACGTTACTACCATTCTTCGTGTAACTGTTGCGGCCGCTATCTCGAGTCGCCCGTCCTCGTTTCCGACGCCGCGTCATTCGAACGCTTCCTCAACGCCACCCGACAGCCCGACGTTCTGCAGTACGTGATCGCGCAGCGCCCCGACTCGGGGTGGATCGCCGAGTTGGTAACGAACGTTACATACTTCCTCAACGCCATCATCCACCATCCTATCGGGTGCGCCCGTCAGCAGCCCCTCCCCGCCTATCTGCGCCGCAACGCGGGGCTCGTCAGCCTAGTGAACGATCGCTACGGACATCCGTACGCCGACAACCTGTGCCTCTTCCGCTGTCTGGCGCTGCATCGGGGCGCCGACTTTCGCGCTGACGATTTGACGGCCGCCGCCTTAAGGCTCTACGCCGACTACGGCGACCAACCCTACTGCGCGTTCGCCGGCGTCCCGCTGAACGAACTCGGCCGGGTGGAGGCGGCCTTCGAAACGAATGTGACCGTGTATCGGCTGTCGGCGGAGGACGCCACCGCCGAAGTGGTCCGCCGCGCCCTCCATCGCTACCCGACCACCATGAGGGTCAATCTGTTCGAAACGCACTATTCCTTCATAGCCGACGTGTCGCTGTTCTGTCGTTCGTATCGGTGCGGCAAGTGCGGCGCTGCGCTGTGGCGCACCGCCAATCGGCTGCGGCGTCACGAGGCGACGTGCGAGGGCGGCGTTCGCCACGTCTTTCCCGGCGGCGTCTACCATCCGACGCCGTCCGTGTTTCAGCAGCTGGAGGACGAGGGCGTCTACGTGGACGAACGCCTGCGCTACTATCCGTACAGGGCGACGTACGATTTTGAGTGCTACTTCGACGATCACGATCTGCCGGCGGACAGCGCCAAGTGCCGGTGGATCGCGCGACACGAACTACTCAGCGTGAGCGTCGCCTCGAACGTCCCAGGGCACGAGACGGCGCGCTGCTTCGTGACGTCCGGCGATTCGGGCGACCTCGCGAAGCGCCTGATCGACGCCCTGGAGGCCATGAGCGAGGCGGCGTGCGCGGCTCTGCGGCCGTCGTTCGACGCGACCTTCGAGGCGATCGACGCGCTCGACGCCGAATGGCGGGCGCACGCGACGGTGGCGGAGGCGGCGCGCGATAACAGCCAGTACACGGTGCTCGGCGACCGTCTGTGGCAGCACCTGCGCCGCCTCCCCGTCCTCGGCTTCAATTCGGGGAAGTACGACTTGAACGTCGTTAAGAAATATCTGACGCCCCTGTTCATGACCGACGAGGCGCAGAGCATCTCGTCGGCGTTGACGATCAAGCGTCAGAACAACTTCATGTGCCTGGCGACGGCGACGCTCAAGTTCCTGGACATCACCAACTACCTGGCCCCCGGCGTCAGCTACGCCCGGTTTCTGAAGGCCTACGGCTGCGAGGCGACGAAGGGGCACTTCCCCTACGAGTACCTCGACGACCCGCGTAAACTGGCCGAGATCCGGCTGCCGCCTCGCGAGGCCTTCTACAGCCGCCTGAAGCGCGAAGGCATCTCCGCCGCCGAATACGAGGGTTGCGCGCGGGTATGGCGCGACGAGGGGATGACGACGCTGCGGGACTATCTCGTGTGGTATAACAATAGGGACGTGGCGCCGTTCCTGGAGGCCGTCGACAAGCAGTTCGCCTTCTATCGGCAGCGCCGCATCGACATGTTCAAGGACGCCATCAGCGTGCCGGGCCTGACGCTGCTGTATCTGTTTAACGATCTGCCGTCGTCGCTCCACTTCACGCTCTTCAACGAGCCGAACAAGGACCTGCACCGGCTCCTACAGTCGCAGATCGTCGGCGGCCCCTCGATCATTTTCGCGCGCTATCACGAGGCCGGCGTGACCGCCCTTCGGCGCGAGGAGTACGGCGAGTCGGCGCGCCTCTGCCGCTCTATTGTCGGCTTCGACGCAAACGGCCTCTACCTACGGGCGATCACGCAGGAGATGCCGACGGGGTGGTACACGCGCCGGCGCGCGGACAACGCCTTTCGGCCGGAGCGCGTACACCGCTACGGCCGCCTGGCCGTCGAGTGGCTGACGTGGGAGGAGGCGCGGACGGGGGCCCACATACGTCACCAGCTCAACGGGCGCGAGAAGCGCGTCGGCAAGTACCGGGTCGACGGCTGGTGTGGCGCGACGCGGACGGCGTACCAGTTCCAAGGGTGCTTCTTCCACGGCTGTCCGTGCAAGGGGAGGGAGACGAACGCGGTGAACGGTAAGCCGATGAGCCAACTGTACGCCGAGACGATCGCCGTCACGGCCTACCTTCGCCGCTTCGTCGCCGTCGTCGAGATGTGGGAATGCCAGTGGCGCGCGACGAGACCGCCGCCGCCGCCGCCGCCGCGGAGCTGGACCGGCGGCGGCGCCGTAACGCGGCCGACGATCCTGAAGGCCGTGCTCGACGGCACGCTGTTCGGCCTCGTCGAGTGCGACATCGCCGTTCCGGCGGCGCTGCGCGACGCCTTCACCGAGATGCAGCCGATCTTCAAGAACGCCTACATCGAGCGCGACGATCTCAGCCCGTTCATGCGTCGCTACGTCGAAACGCACGACCTCCTCGTCCGGCCTCAGCGCAAGCTCGTGGGGAGCTTCTTCGGCGTCAAGATTCTGCTAGCGACGCCGCTACTGCGGTGGTATCTGCGGCACGGCCTCGAAGTCGAGCGCGTCTACCAGATCGTCGAGTACAAGCCGGTAGCGTGCTTTCGCCGCTTCGGCGACACGGTCTCCGCCGCGCGACGCGCGGGCGACGACGACCCCGACAAGGCCATCATCGCCGACACGTTTAAACTGCTCGGCAACAGTTCCTACGGGAAAACGATCACGCGCGTCGACCTGCACCGCAACATCAAGTTCTGCACGGCCGCCGGCGCTTCGACGCTGATCAATAATCGTCGCTACCGTCAGCTCGACATCGTCGTCCCCGACGGTCTCTACGAGGTGGCGCTGAACAAGCGAACCGTCCGGTACGCGCTGCCCGTCCAGATCGGCTACTTCTTCTATCAGTACGCCAAACTGCGCATGCTGGAGTTTTATTACGACTTCATCGCCGCCTACATTCCGGTCCCCCTGTTCCAGTACTGCGCGATGGACACGGACTCGGCGTATTTGAGCCTCGCGGGGCGCCGACTCGACGAGCTCGTGGCGGCGGCCAAGCGCGAACACTACTTTCGACACCGCGGCGAGTGGTTCCCGTCGGAACACTGCGACGTGCACGCGGAGGCGTACTTGCGGTGCCGGCTCGCCGGCCGAGCGTGGGACGCGCCCGACGAGTGTTGCGCGCGTCGGCGCCGGTACGACAAGCGAACGCCGGGTCGCTTCAAAGAGGAATGGTCCGGCCGCGGAATCGTCGCGCTCTGTAGCAAGACGTACTACTGTTTCGGCGGCGACGACGGTGACAAGTACAGTACGAAGGGGCTGAGCAAGCGTCAGAACGACGTCGACAAGGACGCCTTCCTCGACGTGCTGCGCCGCCAACGGAGTGGCGGCGGCCGGAACCGCGGCTTCCAAGTGAAGGAGTCGTCCGTGCTGACGTACGTTCAGGAGCGCGCGGCGTTGAGCTACTTCTACGCCAAACGGCGCGTGCTCGACGACGGCGTCACCACGGCGCCGATACTCGTATAACGAGGGACCTCCCTCCCTACCCCCTAGGGGTAGGGACCTACCTAGGGGTAGGGACCCCTACCTAGGGGACTATGTATGTATGTGTGCGTGCGAATAAAAATGCGAACACTCGTTACAGTTTTCATCGTTTATTTAACTTCGGTAATATCAAGCGATAGCGCAATAATACAACGTCACTACTTCGGTCTTGCCTGCCTAGCGCGGCGAGGAGCCCGAGACCGGCGGGTCCGACAAAGTCGGTTCGGATTCTCGGTTGTCTAATAATAACAACAAGCGATAATAGGCAGCGTTCAATGAGGCTTTAGCCAGTCGAATACGAGACAGTCGTTGGCCACCCTATCGGGGCCGAACAGGCACTGGAAGCCGCTTAGCGGCATTCCGCGGCACCGTAAGAGCAGGTAGGTGACGCAATATTATCCGCACACGTTAGATACGCCGCTCTGCAGTCGCTTGTCGTTGTGCGTCCACGAGTCGCAGTTGCGGTTCAGGAAGTCGCGGAAGTCGGCGTGCAGCGGCGGACGGCCGTACGAATCGAAGTACTCGCCTCGCCGGTCGGCGCCCACGTAGACGGCCACCCAGTGCTCTCCCGGTTCGTCGCCGTCGTCGGTGTTGCACACGAACGCCGTCGGGTAGGCGGTGAGCCGCCGCCCCGGCAGCTCGTCTTTGGGCACGACGCCGACGACGATGTTTTTAGTGTACGCGTCGATCGCCAGGCGACGCATCAGCTGAAACGTGTCCATCTCAGAAGTCGTACAAGACGTTCCGGTTCTTGTCGACTTCGAGCACCGTCTCGAACTCCCCGTACACGACGACGTTCACCGTCCCGGCGAGCGCGAGCGCGAAGTGGATCTCGGCGCGCAGGTTCCCCGTATGCACGACGTTGAAGTGTTCGCCGTCGCAGCAGTCGGGCGACAGGTCGAAGCCGAATATGGTGTAGCCGCTGCCGAACTCGCCGCGCGTCACATCGAACCCCTCGTCCTCGTACGCCTTCCCCGTCGCGGCGAACAGGTTCATATAGCTTCGGATGTAGCGCCGATGCGCGAAGTCCGGCTGCAGCGGCTTGCTCGGCACCTGGCGTCCGTCGACGTAGAGGGCGAAGAAGTTTATGTCGTTGTGCTTCGCGTTGAACGGGTTTTTATCGTAGGCCCCGTTGTAGGCGTCGTTGTCGATCAGGCACATGAACACGCGCCTCGGGAGCGTGCCCAGATAGACGTTCTCGTGCGTGTGCGAAATCGTACCCTGCGGTATCGAGAACACCTTGCAGTCGACGCGGCGCATCGGGTACTTGGCCATCCCGTGCGTCAGCGCCTTGATGTGACCGAGCTGGACGGCCGGGTTCAACTTGACCTTGCGCGCCTGCAGTTAGGCCTCCAGCAGAACGATCTTGAACCCCGGATCGACGACGTCGCCCATGAGCGCGAAGGCGTCCTTGCTTCGCACCAGTCGCATCTTCAGGTCGACGCCGTTCACCAGGCACCGGTTTTGCATGAGCACGTCGACGTGCAGGCGTCCTATCATGTCGAACTCGCGGCTAGCGTTTACGAAATCGTGCCGATACGCGAACCCGCCGTTGTTGTTGTTGGTCGCCTCCATGCGGCCGGCGGTGTCCTTGCACCACAGGTCGGCCTCGAGCTGCGACTTTTTGGCGTCGGGCCCGTAACTGAGCAGGTTCTCGAGGTAGGCCCGAAACGGGTACGTATTCGACGACGGCGTCACGAGCGTTCCGTTCAGCGTCACGTCGACCTGACTGAACATCGAATGCAGGAAATTGTTGACGGGCGCCACGACGCTGTCGTTCGCGAGCGCGGTACCGTCCCCCTTCACCACTTTGGCGCGCACGTACAGTCTAACGGACGACAGGTCCAGATAGTCGTCTCCGGAGCCCGGAATGAGAAACTCGATAGGGCCGCCAGCGTCGAGGGCCGTCAGCGGCTGGTGATCGATCCACTGGCGGCTCTCGATGCTCGTCTGCGTCGTCGGCACGCTGAACAGGTCCAGTTCGGACTTTACGCCCTCGCACGACTGCCGATGCACGAACGCCATCCTACTACGTCTGCTTCGTTCGACGGCGCCTCCCCTTACTGTCCGGCGCCGCCTTGCCGGTCGTCCTTATGTATCGTCGCTTTTTTTCGTAGGCGCCCCCGACGAGAAGGGCGCCGAGGTAAAGCTCTTTACGACTACCACCGATGCACTACTACTACTACTACTACGCGGGAAATACGTCGTCGCTCGGCCTCTTTCGACGGCGCCTCTTCTTGCCGGCCGTCGCCGGCTTGCCGGGCGGCTTTATGCGTCGTCGTCGCTTTTTCGGCGGCGGGGGCCTATTCAGCAGCCCGTCGAGAAGGTCGGCGCCCGCCTCCCTCGCGCGCCTCTTTACCGCCTGTTTCAGATTGCCGCGGGCGACGACGTGCGCACGCTTGAGCGCACGCTTGCCCAGCGCCCTGGCCCCTCTCTTGATAAGCGGCATGGCGCTTCGAAACAGGCTGCCGAAGAGATTACCCAGTCCGTGACCCCGCTGCGATCGGGCGCCTACGAACACCGGCAGGCCACCGCCGACCTGCCGCGTGTAGTAGTCCTCGTACATGTTTCGCGTCATCGTCAGAACAGTTTCGACTTGCGGCGTCGGACGTGAAGCGTCGTCACGACTTTTCCGTTCTCGAATGGTATCGACTGACCGAGGTCGTCTCTTATATCTATCTCGATCGAATCGAATTGGCGCCGCAGGAGCGGCGCGTATTGGACGCGGTCGAAGATGTTCGATACGATGCTGCCGTTCAAACCGTGGACGGGGACGGCTCGGATGAGGGGGGCAAATACGTCGCCGACGATGCGCGTCTCCACGATGTCCGTGTACACGAACAGGGTGTCGACGCCGCCGCTCAGGTCCACCGGGTGGGTCGCCTCGCACTCGAACAGGTACCCCGGGGGCAGGGAGCCGCCGTCCGCGGGCGACCCGTAACTCGCGATATAGTTCGACTCGAAGCCTAGTATCTGTTTCAGGCGCCCATCCCGCGGCATGTTAATTTCGACGCCCGGCGATAGAAGCAACGTCATCCGATTAGTGATGGCGCTGTACACTATTCGCACCTTGAATGTGTCGGTGCTCAGTTTCGTCAACGCCTCGTTGATTTTGCGCATCAGCTTTTTGGCGTTGCTGTAAAAGCCGTGCGGAATGTTGGCCTGACGGGCAATTTTTCCCCCGTCCTCGGTGGTGAAAAAGCCCCTCTCGCACGCCACGAAGAAGTAGGAGTCCACCGGCCTCACATTGTACCAGCTATGCGTGTACTGTAGCGACACCAGCCCGCATTCCCACTCCCTCGGCAGGTCGACGCGCTGCGGCAGATTCGTCGTGTAGTGCGTCAACGTGTTTTCGGGGTGCGCCTTCATAGACGCGTTGCTCGGCAACGTGACGTAAAAGTCAGACGACGACGCCATCGCGCCTCCTCATAGACGGACTCGGCCGTAGGAAGCCGAGGCAACTACTCAGCAGCGCCGTCCACAGGTTGGAGTCGCCCGTGCCGCGCGTTAGATTGTATATACTGACGACGATCACCGTGTACAGGACGACGATCTGGCACAGGAAGACGATCTCGGCCTTAGGGTATTCGTTGCCGCAGAGACGCCAAGGAACGCTCGTGACGGAGGAGGCGTCGACGGCATCGGGCGCACCCAGAGAGACGCATGAGTCGTCGGCGGGTGTAGCGACAAATGCGCCTGAGTCGACGGCGGTGGGCGGCTTCTGCATTGGCTGCTACTGCTGCTGCTGCTGTCGTCTCGTCCGTACACATCGCGCTACTGCCGTCCGACGCTACGGCGTCGTTCCTTTATCCGCGCAGGCACACCATAGAGCGAGTTCGTCGACGGGCGTGGGGGCGACGGTGGTGTTGGTGGCGTGGCCCTCTTCTCATCTGCAGTCTACTAATACAGCACGGTCCCCTTATAAAAAAAAAACGAAAAGCCGTTGCACAGTCCCGCCTCGTGCAGTCGCCAGCACCCCGCGTGGCGCATCCAACGCGTCGTCGTCGTCATCCCTTATAGGTCACGCACATAAATCATAGAGCGAGTTCGCCGACGTTGCGGGCGACGTCGATAGCATCGGTCGCAGCGACAACGGTAGCGGCGCCGGCCGTCGGAAGAAAGTCTCCAGCGCTCTGCGTATTCCGTCCAACAACGCGTCGCCATCAGCCCTTATAGTCCACGAGCTCCTTGGCGTCGATCCAGCTATTGAACGAGGCCGGATAGCCGAACCATTTGACGAGCACCTCTTCGCCCTTACCGCGTCGTCGACGACGTCTCTGTAGAACGGCTTCCACCCGATATAGTTTGTCCTTCGCAACGATCACTTTTTGTAGCTCCGGCCCGTAGAAGGTGCCGTCCAGTATCGTGCCGGCGTCGTCCATCAGTCGGTAAACAGGAGGGTCGGTCGGGTGCGAATCTACGACGGTGAAGAGCTCTTCGCTCCAGTTAGCCATGTACCCCTTCTTGAAGACGCCCTTCGCCTTGCTGATGCGTACGCGATCCCCCGCTCGCAGTTTCGGTTTGCATTTGTTTTTTTGACACCCTCCGCCGCCGTACAGACGCTGCCACACGCTCTACTGATTCGACGCGTCGACGCTCGCCGGCGTCCTACCGATGCTTCGATGGTAGGCGTTGTTGTACGACCGCACGAATTCCTGCGACGGCTCCACGAACCTCAGCGTCTGATGCTTCGTGAAGTACCGCCACATGCGCGTCTTCAGCGTACGATTGAATCGCTCCACGACGCTCGCCTTCGTCTCCTCGTTGTGCGTCACGAAATGGTGGACGCCGCGCGCCTTCAAAAGCGCCTGAAGGGGCCTGTTCAGAAACTCCGTCCCCTTGTCGGTCTGCAGGACGTGCGGCGGTGACGACAGCAGCGCCTCGAAGGCCGCGACGAGCGCCGGACCGGATTTGCGCTTCAACGGAACGCACCACGCCCGCTTCGAGAAGACGTCGATGACCGTCAATAGGAACGCTATGCCGTCGTTGTGCTTTTTCAGTTTAGCCACGTCGACGAGATCGGCTTGCCACTGATGGTTTCGACCGCCCACGATAACGCGACGTCGCTTAAATCGGGGCCTAACCGGCTTGTGAAGCGTATAGGCGTCCTGCGCCGCCAGCCACCGCCCGACGATCGGCTTGGGCAACGCGGACGACCGGTGCAACGCGTCGACTCCGCCATAACTGCCTGCCCGTTTCGGGTCGAAGTAGGCGCGCTTCAGTAGGCCGTCGCGTTGTTGGCGCTCTCGTTGCGCACCACGAGTCCGCCGGGGCACCACCGCCATGGAGGGCGCGGCGCCGACGACGATACGGCGAACAAGAGGGCGGCGACGATGACCGCCGCAATTACGACGGCTACGACGACGACGAGTACTGATCTTCGGGCGGGGGGCATCCTCTACGGGGGGCGCGCGCGCGCTAAAAGCTGGACCACGGCATACGCTCGACGGACCGAGTGCGCCCCTTTCGCTTCTGCTCGCGCTCGACGGACCGAGTGCGCCCCTTTCGCTTCTGCTCGCGCTGTATATACGCCCGACGCTGGGGGTTGCCGACGAATTCCATAGGGACGTTCAGCCGCCTTATATGGTCGCCGAACGCTTCCCAGCCAACCGGCGCGGGGGACCTCTTACGCGTTCGCATGAGATCGTTCACGAGATCTACCATATTGCTTCCGGCGATAGGCGTACCGTCGTACACGAGCTCCGCTCGATCGTTCCAGCGAATCAGCGGGTCGGCCTTCAGTCGCGTCAACAGGAGGCGGGCCTTTTCTTTCAGCACTTTCGGTACGCTCTTCACGACCTCGCTCTCCATCTCCCCCGGTAATTGATCGGACGTAGGCGGCGGCGGCGGCGGCGACTGATCGGACGACGACTCGTTCTTCACTACGGACACACGCATCGGCTGCTGCGCACGAGACGCCTCCATGGCGTTGTAACGACTCAGCAGTTGATTGTACGCCGCCACCTTTTCGCCTTCGGATAAATCTGCACGCTCGAGAACGGCTTTCATATCGCTGTCCAGGCTACTCATCACACGCGACGAGGTCGTGGTCGGTTGCGATAGTAACGGAAGTAGACGCTCCACCAACCGGGGGTCTACCAGCGCCATCTTCTTCGCGTGCTGCATCAACCGAAAGCCTGCCTGAGGAGGGGCAGAAAGGTGCTCGCCAACGGCGCCAGCAGCGCCGTCAGAAACGCGCCCGAACCCGTCTGCAGGACGGCCCTCTTCCGTTTGATGGCTACTTTTTTCGACGATAACTTGCGCAAATTGTTCCTGTACTTTATTAGCACTTTTCGGTTGTTAGGCGTCAATTTCACGTTCCCTCGCAGAATGTTATACGCGCAGTCGGCCAGACTGCAGATGAGGTCGGCGTCCGCGTGAGTGATTACCGCCTTTCTCAGATTCGTATTCCCCTTGTAGCGGCGCAACAGCTGCAGGGCAAGGATGTGCCTCTTCACGCGCTCTGTCATCCTGTCGAATGACGGCGGCTGCGGCGCGCCCCGCCTTTTTTATAGTCTCGTCGGCACATAGACGTACTGAACGGGGTCGTCGGGGAAAATTTCCGTACGCAGGCGCATGGTTTCCGGCGTTTCCTGTTTCAGATCCACCAGGAGGTAACCGTAGGCGGCCGACGTGGCATCCTTGTACGCCTCCACCATGTAGTTGATACCGCCCGGGTACATCTGCTTCGCCAGGTGACCTACTTGGCCAGCGTCCCGGGGACTCTTGAAGAGGACCATATACAGCGCGTTTAAACTGATTGTGCGATTTTCTTTCCCTTTCGGAAAGAGATTCTGCAAAAGCTGTACGACGGACGCGTTGCAGTGGTGACTTTTTTTAGTAAACAAAGTCGTGACGCTACTATTGGTCTCCGACATCAGGTCATCGAGCACTGGAAGCGTCCTCGTTTTGGTGTCCAGAAGCGACGGATCCGGCAAACCGTCTACAAATTCTACGCCTTTCTTATAGTCGTAAGCGGTCTGCCACTGGCCGTAACACCACAGAATTTTCTCCGGTGGCGGCGAAATCATACACGAAGCAAACTTTAACAGGCGTACAACGAAAGTAGTCTTCCCGCACCCCGTAGGGCCGGACACTATACACGTAAAAGGGTGCTTCCACTTTCCGTCCATAGCAACATCTGGTGCGCCGACAACGTCACGATCGCCTATATGCACCACCATCGACGCTTTTCAGTCACTAGGGAACATGCTTTTCTTTTTTAGTCACTAGATGTCAGCACATCGTTATAAAGCGCACGCGACACCGCATAACCATTACATAACCTTTTAGCTATTGCTAGTGCTACCCTCTAGTGAATGCGCTACTCATAACCATTACATAACCTTTTAGTTATTGCTAGTGCTACCCTCTAGTGAATGCGCTACTCATTTGTTACTAATTAGTACTTAATTAATTACCCTAATTTTTTACCTAATTAGTACCTGATTAGTCACTAGAGGCCGATAATCACCCTATTTATTTCCCTTATTAGTGCCTGATTAGTTAGTAGATGGCGACACCCTCTTTCTCATGACCCCCATCAATGACTTTGACGTTTACTCTCATTTCTAGTGCTAAAAACGACGGAATTCTACTGATAAAAAACTCAAAAGCCTTTGATCTTAGGTCACTTCCGTTGATCGCGGCGCCTGAATCACTACTTACTTTCAAAACACTACGGTGGTGTTTTGAGAGTACGCTGAAAAAAAACCGTGGTGTTTTTGGCGGGGTAGTGTTTTAGCGTCCTTGTTAAACAAAAATAATGGAGCACTTGTCTAGTATCCGAGCAAAATCTCGATTTCGTCATTATAACTACATAATGTAGATAATCTGAGAGTCAATGTCGTTGATTACCCTCAGTGTAACCAGTCACTTGGCCACAGAGTGAACACGTCTTTGGATCAAGCTTGCTTGTGTTCGACAGACGGTGGCGCCACATCACGGAACATGGATAATCGAGGCTTTTGAAGAGCTCCGATGTACAACACCTGGTGGGTTCTGGATGAACCTTTGGGATAGAGTTAGTTTTGTTATCCGCACGTTGGCAACGGTGGTCCGGGTAGTTGCTATTTTTTCCTTTTTCGTTTGCAAATTTCAAAACGAAAAAACGAAAAAAGCAAACAATGTTCGTTTTCAAATTTGAAGTAAAAAAACGAAAAAGGAATAGGTACCGGAATTATTGTATTGGGATTAGATTGTATTCGTTTTTCGCTTTTCTTACTTCAAATAACGAAATAACGATAACAAAAACATTGCTTGTTTTTTTCGTTTTGAAATTTACGAACGAAAAAGGAAAAGACGGCATATACACGGACCGGCGACACCGTGGAACGCGTTACCTGGCCGCCATATTGGACTTGTACTTAGCTGATGTGATTACCTCTCCCGTTTAATTTACTTATTAGTGATGGCTTTGCTTCCCTGTGCGTTTGCCACTACTAAGTTGGGGCTTTTTCTACTCACCTGTACTACAATATATTTTTAATAATGTCCGCTGCTCATATTTTAATTCCAACAACGTATTGCATGCCTTGCTTGTTTGTCTTAGAACACTACTGTAGCGAAATGGAACTGACGATGTATGGCTTCACACCACCATCTCAACATTATTACGTTCGTGTAATCATTTCATGTATACATCAGTGGACGTTATGTCCCACGATACTCGATGAATATCAGTATCTCTACATACTACCGACGTAAGTCGCAGAGGTGTTATGCCACTTGGTTTACTGTTTCTAAAACAAGGCGCTACGTAATGATATCTGTCGTATTGACGAAGACACTTTGTGTGCGTAGGACTTCCTTTATTTAAAAATCATCCGTGATCTTCACCGATGAAGGTATCCATTGTGCTGTCGGAGTCCCGCAGAGTTTACACCGGGGCGCTCTGTCCCCCATTTCATTATGCCGTTCTTAATACTAGAATAAATGTTATACAGGGTGTGTATATGCATGTCCGTGTTGTGGACTACTTGTGTAGTGATGCGTAGTGATACACGTTGTAGTTGAGAACTATGTGAGTAGTGATACACTGATACGCAAAATAAAGTTCAGTTGAGTGCCAACCCTAAGGACCACGTGTATGTTTTACTTTAGTGCCTGTGAATATACAACAGTAAATGTGTCGGAGATATACTGCCCACCAAATTGCGTTTAATAACCTAGACACAGTGTTCGCAGTTTGAATGCTGCATGTACAAAATGCCCATATTGTAACCGAAATATTCGTAGTGTGGACACTCTTTATTGGCAGTATTACTGGGGCAGGCGGGGCTAACTGCAATTGCCCTTTGATGCCGGCGTGTTCACTTGGTTAGCTCACAATCAATACCCAACTCGGCAATCGTCCAGCCAACAATTACCACGTCTTGCGAGGCTACGTCCGAGTAGCGGAACAGACAACGTCTCTTTATGCAGGCATACTAACTAAAAGCAAAAAATACGGTTTTTCATTGTTGTGCATTTGTCAAGTGCCCCGATCTGAACAGAGAGAACGTGGACTGTACTGACTGCCCTCGTTGTTCGTCTTCCGTCGACGTGATCGCGTGCAGTCTGCAGATAGCAATGCTGAAGCCGCGTATTAACAGTGCGTAGTTTCTCCGGGAAAATCCATTTAAATCGTGGTTCAAAACGGTTCTCAGCTAGAAAATCACCTACACCTGAGCCGCGAATTTGGTCAATTCAACTTGTTTCCGGTCGACCACATTGTGCAAGACGCTGGTGCTGTAACGGTCAGTCACGACACGGGGCATCGTGTGTCACTCACGGTAACTTGGTAGCCCGGATCAAGTAGAGTCCAGACGGGTTGACACGACACGTGAAGTTGTCACTCGGCTTGAAATAGCCGAGGTGCTGTCCGTCAAACACCTCCGTGAAGTTGTAGCCGGCTGGACTGGTCAGTCCGAGCGTCCTGAGGTTCCAGCTGATCCGGTACGGGTAGCCAGACTCCTTCACGTACAGCACGGCGACGGCGAAACTGCCGCGGGGCATCACGGGACGGTTCCAGATCTGCAGCTTGCCGTCCAGCAACTGAAACGGGTTACGGCTTGTCTCAGACGTTATGGTTAAACGAGCAATCATGCAGATAAAGTACCCGGCAGAGGTCTCCACTTAACACAATCGTTAAATCGTACGCATCCAAGACGAGACAGACTGCTATTTTCTGTGTGAAATACGCTTTGGTTACAAAATACAATATAAACTGCTATATTGTAAAAATGCTTAAACATGCCCGGAGCACAATGTTGCGTCTGTTGTTCTGAAATCCGGTTACCTAGGAATTAGGTGCCTACGTCATGATGCGGACAAACGCGTACAAAAAGGCGCATGCGCGTTGACGTCTAGAACTATTGTTGCAGTCATCATTGTTGTAATTACTATTGGTTTAAAATAATAATAATTGTAATCCACATATACAGTAATTTCTAGTGAGTTGTTTGTATTAGTAAAAGTGCCAATTCGTTGGGGTATCAGCCTCGTGTTCACTTTGAACGTGTGTGTAATACCTGCACGGTTCCCCGTACGTATTGCGACAGCAACTGCAATGGGTAAAAATCGTACGAAAAGTACAAAACGGGATACAACAAAGATTGGTACAACTCTTAAAACACAACACTATCAAACCAAACAGGACAGAACCAACAAAGTAGATATTGGAAATTGTTTTGTTCAGGTCTAAACTGAAAAATGCGCACTGTGTCTTACATGATGTTCTCTGTGAATAGGTGTCTGTCATAGAAGGGTTTACTGCTGGCAACATCACCTGACCCGGGTGTTGAGGACACTTACATTGAGGATCCTGTGGCCAAGGATGCCGAGCGGATCGTGAGAACACTTACATTGAGGATCCTGCGGCCGGGGATGCCGGGTGGATCCCGAGAATACTTACATTGAGGATCCTGCGGCCGGGGATGCCGGGTGGATCCTGAGAACACTTACATTGAGGATCCTGCGGTCGGGGATGCTGGGTGGATCCTGAGAACACTTACATTGAGGATCCTGCGGCCGGGAATGCCGGATGGATCCTGAGAACACTTACATTGAGGATCCTGCGGCCGGGGATGCCGGGTGGATCCTGAGAACACTTACATTGAGGATCCTACGGCCGGGGATGCCGAGTGGATCCTGGTTGATGGAGATGACGCGTTTGTTCTGGAGCAGGGCCCGGGATTCAGGGCGGACCTTCCTCAGGTCGACGGACATAAGGAGGGGGGATGCGAACATCGCCCACATCCCAAACTGCACCCGCTCCTCGTCCCGGCTCAACCCGTAGTTGCCGACCACCATCTAGGGAGGAAGCGAGGTAGGCAGTTATAGCTATAAGTTCGTGCACTTACTGAACAGGATCTATGTGCAGTCACAGCTTAGTGTTATCGTATTACAACTTATTAGTTATTATTCTGTTTTCACAATCTAACGTAGAGTAAATCCTCTTTGATGATGGCATTAATACTAATAACGAGAAGAACAGCAACTATATGCCTACAAAACAATACATAATAATAATAATTATTATTATTACCACGACAACTTTGACAGCTAAAATGAGTGCTAGTGCTTAGTAACGATCGACATCATTCTGATGTAATTTCCTTAATGCGCCAAAACAAGATGTGATAGAATATAGACGGTAATAGAACCTCTACGACCCATCGGTCAACGATCCGGAGCTGTCAGCGAACCGAGCGGTCAGGAACTGACCATGTCAGCGTCTGTGAAGTGGCCCGGCCCGGCGGCCTCAAGGAAGTGGCCTTGGTTGTCACCGTACCAGTCGACGATACTCATGATGCTCTGCAGACTGTCATAGATGTCCCCGTACACGCGGAACGTGTTGCACCACTCCGCCACATGGGTGTAGTTCGGCTGCAACACAAGTATCACTCCGCAATGAAGAGGTCTACAAGTATCCCAAAAGTGTTGCCCGCCCTTATTTGGTCATGTAGCATTCATCAAACAAAGGTCGCCACATCTCCCATCACATAATAGGTATAACCGAATCAAGGGCCACCACTGGTATATCAGATGCCGAATTAGGACTAACAGGCTATGTCATGTTCAGGAAAGATAGAATAGGAAGAAAGGGAGGTGGAGTTATTTTATATGTTCAAAAATCTATCCAGGCTCATGAAATAAAATTAGAAAGAGAAGCAGATTGCGAAGAAGCTGTTTGGTGTAACATAGTTACAGGAAACTCAACGTTAAAGGTGGGGTTAGTTTATTGAAATCTAAACATAAGTGTAGAAGAGAATGAAAAAGTACAAAACGTTATATGGGAAGTTAGCAAACGGGACTGTATTATTATGGGAGATTTTAACCATGGTCATATACAATGGAAATCTCTACAGAGTACGGGGAGTAAGGACCACAAGTTTTTAGTTTTAGTACAAGACAGTTTCCTTTCTCAACATGTGTTAGAGCCAACCAGGGGTGAGAATGTGTTAGACATAGTTTTGTCCTCCCAGAATGAATTAGTTGACAATGTCAAATTATGCGAGCCACTGGGAAGTAGTGATCACAACCAGATACATTTTATCATCAACATAAAAAATCAGAAATAAATAATAAAAAGCAGTTCAGGAGAAATTTTCGCAGAGGAAGATATAAGGTAATGAGGAAATATTTAGCAAAGATAGAGTGGCCAGAAGTGAAGAAATACCCGAAGGTATTTGAGGGTATCGGTAGGTTAAAGAATTTTGAGGTAAAGCTTCACATCAATGAAGCTATCCCCCCTGTTGCTCAGCGCCACAGAAGAATCCCTTTTCATGAACGTCAAAAGGTTACAAAGGAACTGCTTGAGTTGAAAAGGAATGATGTGATCGAAAGGGTAGAGGGTCCAACTCCCTGGGTGTCCCCAATATTGGTGGTACCGAAACCCAAAAGGCCCGGTGAGGTTCGTATCTGTGTCAATATGCGACAGGCGAACAAAGCAATCACGAGAGAGCGACACCCGTCGCCTACAGTTGATGACATTGTTCAAAAACTGAACAATGCGAAGAAGCGCTGGCAGTTGTCTGGGCCTGCGAATACTTTCATGTGTATGTGTACGGGGCGCCAGTGAAAGTGATAACTGACAACAAGCCGTTAATAAAGTTGTATGGAAACCCCGGCGCCAAGCTGCCCCTGAGACTGGAAAGATGGGCTATGAGGCTGCTGCCGTACCAGCCAGTTAGCGAGTACCGTCAGGGTAAAGATAATCCGTCGGATTACTGATCTCGCCATCCGCAAGTGTCAGACAGAAGTTCTCGAGAAGAACTTGTGGCAGAAGAGTATGTGAACTTCGTCACTGAGGAAAGTATCGCAAAAGCAATGCGTAGTACAGAAGTCTTAGAAGCAACGTTGGCAGACCAAACTGTGAGTGCTGTGAAAGATCTTCTGTTAACTGGAAAATGGTGCATGCTTGAAACAAAATATGGACAAGATCCAAGTGTGGACTTTGAAGCGATGCAATCGTACAGCAGAGTTGGAAATGAACTCACTGTAACACGAGATGGATTAGTGTTGAGAGGAACCCGTATTGGGGTTCCAGTGAGTCTGCAGCACAGCGTAATCCATCTGGCTCACGAAGGGCATCAAGGGATAAACAAGACCAAAGCTCTCCTCAGAGAGAAAGTCTGGTTTCCCAGAATTGACGCTATGGTAGCCAAGCTACTTGACGAATGTGTAGCGTGCAAAACGGCTTATGATCCAAAGCCAAGGGAACCATTGGTCATGATCTTCCGTCAAGGAAATAGTCTCATCTATCCGCACATTTTATGGACCATTACCTACAGGTGACTACCTCCTTGTTGTCATGGACGAGTACTCCAGATTCCCTGAAGTCGAAGTGATAAGATCCCTGTCGGCTCAAACAGTTTCCTGTCTTCGAGAAGATATTCTCGTCAAGAGATACTCCCGACAACCTGAAAACAGACAATGGAACACCGTTCCAAAGAGAAGAGTGTAAGAGGTTTGCTGTCAACCTAGGTTTTCTCCACCAAAGAGTAACACCATATTGGCCAGAGGCGAATGGTGTAGCCGAGAGGTTCACAAGAACCATAGGCAAAGTCTGCAAATGTGCACAGGTAGAAGGTAAACCCTGGAAGCGAGAGTTGTACCGGTTTCTTAGAAACTACAGGGCAACCCCGCATACCTCGACAGGATTACCACCAGCAACGGTGTTGAATGGTGTACCGTTGAAGATGAAGCTACCCCAGGTGCATGCTGAGGAAATGGATGAAACACTCCGTCAAAAGGATTGGGCGACAAAGAACAAGATGAAGGAATATGCGGAAGCACGACGAAAGATAACCAAGTCTGACATTGGTATCGGAAACAAAGTGTTGTTGAAGAATGTGGCACAACAAGGGAAACTAGTGCCCAAATTCCAACATGAGCCTTTCGAGGTCATAGACAGGAAAGGTACAATGGTAACAGCACAAAGAGGCCAGGAGGTCAAAGCGCGAAACAAAAGTCATTTTCGCAGAGTCAGCACTGACATTGAGCCGTTGCAATACAGGCCAGTTGAACCTGACCCAGTCCTACTGTAGTACCCCCAATTGTTCCAGTACGTTATCCAGTGGGATCTCCATACTCAACTGAGGCTAGTACGAGTCTTTCCCCTTCCGTGCATACTCCACCCAGTCGTCCACCTAGGGTTAAGAGTGTAACCAAACGGTTTGAAGGTTTTCGTGCAAACCTGCCTAGTTTCTGTAAACAGTGATGTAGTTTCAACACTGTGTACTGTGTATAGTTTCAACATATCAGGAGATATTTTGTTTATTTGCAAAACAATTGTATAAAGTTTGGGGAGATGTAATCAATTTAACACCGTCTGATGCTGCCACCTGTCGTATAGTTTATAGTGATATAAACGTGTTGGAACTCTTCTGTAATTACGTGAATAAAGAAGTTAGTTCTGTCACCGAAGCCACGATGTACGTGTCACTATTTTATAACATGGTGGATTTCTTGTTAAACATAACTTGATAAACTCATCTCAACATGGGTTTCTAAAAGCGAGGTCATGCTTAACAAATATGTTTTTTTTTGTGGAAGACTAAGTGGGTAGACGAGGGATCACCAGTTGATATCATCTACTTAGATTTTCAGAAAGCTTTCGACAAAGTGCCACATCAAAGATTACTGCTTAAACTAAAGGCCCATGGCATAGAAAATGGTATAATAAACTGGATAGAAAAATGGCTGAGTGACAGAAGACAACGTGTAGTAGTTAATGGGGAGGCTTCAAACTGGAAATCAGTTTTGAGTGGGGTACCACAGGGATCAGTACTGGGACCTATATTTTTATTAATATATATCAACGATTTGGACGATGATATAACAAGCAAGGTGTTGAAATTTGCGGATGATACAAAACTGTTTAGAAGTATTAAACGTGATGAAGATAGACAATATTTACAAAATGATCTTAACAAATTGATAAAATGGTCTGAAAAATGGCAAATGTTGTTCAATTTTGGGAAATTTAAATGCCTCCACACAGGACATGGTAACGAAGATATACAATGGGAGGTTCTGTACTAAGTACTACTGTAAAAGAAAAAAACTTAGGGTTAACCATTAGTGCTGATATGAATGTTTCAGAGCAGTGCGGAATTGCAGCTTCAAAGGGAAATCAAATCATTGGATTAATTAGGCGAAACATAACATATAAGAAAAAAGTGCTAATATTACCGCTGTACAAAACAATAGTTAGGCCTCATTTAGAATATTGTATTCAAGCATGGAGGCCATATCGCAGGAAGGACATAGATATGCTAGACAGAGTGCAGAGCAACTAAAATGAAACTAAAACCGAGGGATCTAAGTTATGAAATACGCCTAAAAATGTGGTTTAACAACACTAAAGACCAGGAGATTGAGAGGAGATCAGATAGAAGTGTTTAAAATATTGAATGGTTAGGAAAATATTGATAGAAATATTTTTGTTTCAGTTAAGAAAGATAGAATGACCAGAGGACATGAAGTTACTTTAGTAAAGGAGCGGTGTAGATTAAATATAAGAAAGTTCTCATTCTCACAAAGGACTGTAAATGATTGGAACAGATTATGTCCTGATTGTGTTGGTGCTAGTAGCGTTGGGCAATATAAAATCGACACATTGAATTGAATTGAATTAAATGAACGTTTATTCAGAACATTGATAACAATATATACAAGACAAGACAACCAAACAAGTTTAACTATAATACAAGTGAGAATATACAATGTTTGAAGGGGGTAAATACGAAGTCATTGACTTTTGTGTAAATTTACCCCTGACATGTATTTATATATATAATTATATACATGTATGTATACACACATATACACACATATATACATACATATATTCACATACCTTAAAAGGGCGAGATACACGTAGATAAAAAGTATTGGACTTTCGATAAGCCAAAAGGCTTCCTTGTCCACCTTGTCATCTAGAGTTAGTTTTCTGGATGGCAATCTTGTTAAATCTTGTTCTTGTTAAACATTTAGCGTAAAATATAAAGTTAACAAATTTGACTGTCAGACGCTGTCATCCAAACTTGCCTTCGGACCCTCGTGTATATAAAGTATGTACAGTTGGTATTATATTCTTGTCCAGTCCGTACCATCGGTCCTCTAAGCCCACTCACCTTCACTCCTATATACCTCTCGTACAACGGCCACTCGCACGAATACATCACGTGTCTCCCCGTCTTGTTGAGAAACGTCGCCATTGCCGGGTAGCCTAAATTGGCAACATTGAACAGACATTACAGCATACAGGCTCATGTACAGTATATTTAATTAACTATTTATTTACATTTTTATAACGTATTGAACATTAGTGACATCAAAATTCTATAAAAAATATATTACAAAATTACTTATAATTAAACGTCGCAAACATACTCAATGTGACGCAATAAATGAATAAATCGAGACAGAGACTCTATTTGACTATGAGACCAGGCGACCATACTGTACTGGCAGTGCTGCTCTTACCGTACTGGCAGTGCTGTTCTTACCGTACTGGCAGTGCTGTTCTTACCGTACTGGTAGTGCTGCTCATACCTTACTGGTAGTGCTGCTCTTACCGTACTGGCAGTGCTGTTCTTACCGTACTGGTAGTGCTGGTCTTACCGTACTGGCAGTGCTGCTCTTACCGTACTGGCAGTGCTGTTCTT
The DNA here is from genome assembly GCA_020002185.1 of Paraescarpia echinospica. NCBI lineage: Eukaryota > Metazoa > Annelida > Polychaeta > Sabellida > Siboglinidae > Paraescarpia > Paraescarpia echinospica. The sequence goes on along the minus strand of CM034533.1, from coordinate 48,662,383 downwards.
ACCGTAATGGTAGTGCTGCTCATACCTTACTGGTAGTGCTGCTCTTACCGTACTGGCAGTGCTGTTCTTACCGTAATGGTAGTGCTGCTCATACCTTACTGGCAGTGCTGCTCTTACCGTACTGGCAGTGCTGTTCTTACCGTAATGGTAGTGCTGCTCATACCTTACTGGTAGTGCTGCTCTTACCGTACTGGCAGTGCTGTTCTTACCGTACTGGTAGTGCTGCTCTTACCGTACTGGTAGTGCTGCTCTTACCGTACTGGCAGTGCTGCTCATACCTTACTGGTAGTGCTGCTCTTATCGTACGGGCAGTGCTGTTCTTAACGTACTGGTAGTGCTGGTCTTACCGTACTGGCAGTGCTGCTCATACCTTACTGGTAGTGCTGCTCTTACCGTACTGGCAGTGCTGTTCTTACCGTACTGGTAGTGCTTGTCTTAAAGGACTGGTAGTGCTGCTCTTACCGTACTGGCAGTGCTGTTCTTACCGTACTGGTAGTGCTTGTCTTACCGTACTGGTAGTGCTTGTCTTACCGTACTGGTAGTGCTGCTCATACCTTACTGGTAGTGCTGCTCTCACCGTACTGGCAGTGCTGTTCTTACCGTACTGGTAGTGCTGGTTTTACCGTACTGGCAGTGCTGCTCTTACCGTATTGGCAGTGCTGTTCTTACCGTACTGGTAGTGCTGCTCATATCTTACTGGTAGTGCTGTTCTTACCGTACTGGCAGTGCTGTTCTTACCGTAATGGTAGTGCTGGTCTTACCGTACTAGCAGTGCTGTTCTTACCGTACTGGCAGTGCTGCTCATACCTTACTCGTAGTGCTGCTCTTACCGTACTGGCAGTGCTGTTCTTACCGTACTGATAGTGCTGGTCTTACCGTACTGGCAGTGCTGCTCTTACCGTACTGGCAGTGCTGTTCTTACCGTACTGTTAGTGCTGCTCTTATCGTACTGGCAGTGCTGTTCTTATCGTACTGGCAGTGCTGCTCATACCTTACTGGTAGTGCTGCTCTTACCGTACTGGCAGTGCTGCTCTTATCCTACTGATAGTACTGCTCTTACCGTACTGATAGTGCTGTTCGTCCGTGTTGCAGCCGTCGAACTTGAGCATGTCGACGCCCCACGCGGCGAATGTCTCGGCGTCCAGCTGGTAGTGGTCCTGGGAGCCGGGCGCCCCCGCACACGTATGCCGACCCACATCCACGTACACTCCCAGTTTCAGGCCTCTAGAGTGGATCTGTCGGCCGACAACGGTGGCTTTACAGGATGCTGATTGTTTTCTTATATAAATATTACACTCTGTCTTGGCTTATAACCACCTCGAAAGGAATCGGCCATTTACATTGCTTGAACAGGATTACGCACGCATTTTCCCTGCGCAACATATCAATATATTATAATTGTGTTCTTTTTATATATTATGCACGTGAATAGTACAATACTAACCAACCATTGTAGAAGCACGTTGATGGTCATACTAGTCCAGGCATTATACAGCTCAGCTTGACCTCGAACAAATTGCAACGCAAAGTATCTCAACTGTTTTATACTCAGGAAGGTGTCCTGTATAACATATAAAAAGTCTACCAGAATTCTTCAAGGGAAAAGTATGTAAATTGGGGTAAATAGTTTCGGTATTTACCCCATGTTAAAAATCCTATTTTCATATAATAGACTAGGCCCAGATTTTAAAAAGTGAATGCGGCATTTTAAAGTAAAAGTTGTAACACCTTTATGTACTTTGACCTCCTGAATCCAAAAAAGTGTTAGCAAATCTGCTCATCCTGCTCTGCTATCATGCAAGCCTAGATTCTCGTGACCTATTCTTCCGACCAATGCCGAAGAAGAACACACAAAACCATCGTGACTGGAATATTAAGGCTGTCAAGAAACATCTAGGCCACGTGATGGTCACTCACATCCTCTTTCTGCCTGCTGTCCTATGAAGTGACACAACCTCCCGTCTATACGGCATCGGGAAGGGGGAATCCCTCAAGATATTCAAATCAAGCTATCACTTTCGCGAGCATGCTAAAGTGTTTAACACGCAATCAGCTTCCACACAAGATGTTTCGGCGGCAGGGGAGCAAGTCCTGGTGAGCCTGTACAATGGGAAACCTGGAGACACACTTGACTACCTGAGATATAAGCGGTTCTGCGAGAAAGTGTCTTCCAGGCCTTTCCACGTCCAACCTGAGAGTTTACCACCTAAGTCGGCCGCAGAAAATACCACAGTCTCTGGGTGTATTACCAAATCCAGCAATGGAAAGGCTTTGGAAATGAATTTCTGCCAGAAGAATGGGGATGGAGAGAGAGAGAGAGTAACTGAAACTGTCTTATGTTAATTCCTCGACACTGAAAATGTGGGAATAACCACCAAAATATTGACCTGGCTTAGGAACCGAGATAGGACAGATATTATGAAGGGTGGTGGCCATTTTGAATCGCCATTTTGAAAGTTAAGGTTCAAGTTTCTGTTTGATGACACTCATATTTGGATTATACAGGTATGGCCACACAAGTTAATCTTCTATGTGGATTTAGAAACCGATATATGACGATAACGGTGTTAAATGGCAACGGCGGCCATTTTTTATTTCAAAATGGCGGCCATGCACCTAACTGAAACTATTATAGTTGAATTCCTCTACCCGGAAAATGTCGGAATAACCACCAAAATTGACCTTCTACATTGCTTAGGAACCGAGATACGACATATATTGTGAAGGGTGGCGGCCATTTTGAATCGCCATTTTGAGGATGATAGGGCCAGAATCCAGCCTGGTAACAGTCATTTTTGGAATCAGGAGGTCAAAATACATAAAGATGTTACAATTTTACTCTAAAATGCCACATTCACTTTTTCTAGAGCACTTTTTAAAACCTAGGCCTATATTGGAAAATAGGATTTTTAACATTGAGTAAATAGCGAAAATATTTACCCTAATTTAAGTACTTTCCCGTTGAAGAATTCTGATAGATTTTTTTATATGTTATACAGGATAACTTCCTGAGTATACAACAGTTGAGATACTTTCTGTTGCAATTTGTTCGAGGTTGACCCTATATTTGCCATAAAATGCCTGGATTATAGTCCAGTGTGTGTGCTATGTGACCTACATTACTTGCGAAAGAAAACACATGTTATGACGGCGGCCTACCACAGAACACATCGTTAACGGTCACGATATACATGTGTCCATATAACAGTAATACAAAAAGTAAGCGCTCTTGGAGCATGTTTAGTTTCACAATAAGCGGCTTACATGTTAAAACTACTAATACCATGCATACTTCTTTTACACACTCAAAAAGACGGGACTCTGGTTGTGAGTTCCAGGTTTAACACCAACACACAGGAAGACGGCGGTACATACGTAGTCAGCGAGCGCCTTCATTCCGTGGGGGAACCTCGTCGGGTCAGGTTGAAGTCGCCAGTCTTTGTCTCTCTTGTCGGCGGGCCAGCAGTCGTCGACTGTGATGTACTCGTAGCCAGCGTCCTTGTACCCGTTAGCAGCCATCGCGTCCGCCATCTGCATCAGCAGCCGCTCTCTGGAGTGGAGGACAACGCACTTTAACACGAAACACACTTATGAAAACTGCCGCTGTTACTAGTGATACTTCAGCAGTTCTTGGTGTGAATCGTGGTTGCAGCGTTTTGTAGCACAATGAGTGAAATTGTTGTCAGTGCAACTAATATATCTTCGCCACTTTCGCATTGATGTGATTCCCTTGTCATTATTTAAAGTTGTACTCAAACTTAACATTGCTTTTATCTAGTTCTACAAAAGGTTCGTTGCCATCGGCGCAGCGCTCGAGTTGTAAATTGAAAAAATCATCAAAGAATACTTACAACTTTAAATAATTTAAGGTGACCATAAGGCTGTATAATAAAATAGAAATAGCATATCAATGCATTACAATTACCAAATAGTAATGGTAACGCGAACTGTTTATGCAACTTAAGACATTGTTAAATGTGTTGGCCTACTAATCTCCGCCTCCTTTAGTGAATCAAGAGGTTGTACATTCTACTTGGAAGAGGTTGTACATTCTACTTGGAAGAGGTTGTACATTCTACTTGGAAATTGACAAGAGTCTATGACCCGTCGAGTGCCGTCCGCACCTGAACTCACACGACAGGTTGTTCTGTCCGCCCACCTTCGCCGTCTCGCTGTGTTGTGACGAGGCGCTTGTACAGCGACGAGACAAAGCCGAGTTGAAGACTGCAGCGATAGGCCGCAGTACCGGAATTCTTGTTTATGTTCCCAAAATAATGTACAGACATTGCACAAATACTACCGTAGTATCAACACGGAGTGTGAACATCACGTGTGTCGTCTAAGTGTGTGTTCGTACGTGCGTTCGTATTATATATATATATATGTGTGTGTGCACGAACATGCACACGAGCACGCGTACACATAAGCATATAAATAGAAGTTGCCTCTCGCAAAATTGTGTACGATTAACTTGTTAAATTCTTAAAGTATATAGGTTTATAAATTGACTTAAACAATGTCTACCAATTTCGTCACTGTATCATACGGCTACCGAGGGTAATTCGTGTACGCTGAAGTTCGGCTGAACTATTTTATTCCACACGGCCTAATGTGTTCTAATAATACCGTAGTCAGTGAACCATGACGGTGTATATGTACACAGGTTTTTTGGCCGTTATATAATCTACAGTGTCTACAATGAGTGAAACCGGTCGATGAGTACGAGACGACCTCCAACCCACAGCAGGATATTGTGGTAACAAAGAAAACAATACTGAAGCCATTTGAGTATAGGGGTCTGCAAATTATGACATCGATTCTGAACAACAGACTCATAGTTCTATTTATAAACCAACCGTATATATATATATATATACGTATATATATATATATATATATATACGCTTCGTTTCATTAGGTGGGCCGGTTTCATGAAGCGTACTTAAAGATACGCAATTACTTAGCGTCACGTATTTGTGTAAACTCCTACGCTCGCTTATATAAAAAAATCATCTTAGCGTTAAAACGTTCTTAGCCGCTTCATGAAACCGGTCCCTAGTGTTAATCACGCCATGTTGGTAATAGTAAATTGATTAAAGACTGGTGCGATTTTAAGGGTTGACATGTGTAGTCTAGATACAGACAACAAAAAGGTCACCATATAATGTTTTAGAACTCAACATGCGGCGCCTACTAACTACCAAGTGATGAGCGCAACCATGACTCGGCCTGTTGGAAGTTGCACTCACCGCATCGTGATGATATGGCTCCATTCACAAAGGTCATAACACACCCTCAAAAAGGCCATAACCCATCCACACACGTCATAATTCATTCACATAGGTCATAATTCATCCACACAGGTCATAACCCATGCACACAGGTCATAAACAGCAAAGCAGCAACTCGACAGTTAGAAGGAGGCTTCATAGTATAGTGCCCTGGCTGGACGGATACCTTATAAGGGTCCGTCAAACCCGCAGGTGTGGTCCGAATGTGTGGCAAGTTTAGACACCACATACCTCATCTGGTGGTGATTGATGGGAACCACAGCGCACATGGATACATCTACAACCTAATGAGGCCTGATCTGATACCTTCCTTCAAGTTCATTCCGACGTCGCGGCATTCCAGCAACACTGTTTTCCTACTGGATGAGGCTGTCGCAGTCACACCTGATCTGAGCCATGTCGAACACCTGACGGATGAGCTTTAAAAGCGCTCTTGACGAAGGGCTCAGAGGCCGACCAACACACGGGAACTCATGCAGGCGTATCGCAGCCAACGGTGGCCACACACACTGTAGTGAAGTGTGAATTTGCTATCGCAACCTGCAGTACTTGTGGTTGGCATGTGCAGAAGTCACTGTTCTTACATCTGATCTAATGTCAGATTTCGGCCAATAAAATGTCGGCCTTTCCCCATCAATACAATTGTTTTTATTATGTTTGATAAAATACAGTTTCCCAACGTTATAATGGTAGTAAGTCTCTCTTGACATTGAGTGTATATATAATATATATATATACAAGTGTTTTGATAATTGTTGTGGTCTTTCGTGACTCTCTCTCTATCTTCTCCCAAGCACTCGTACCCGCTAACGTCCTGCGCTGCACCTCTACACCTCCGACCGCATAATATACGCAGTAACCTTTCCGCCAAAGTCCAACGAGTCTCAAACAAACTATATATTTAACTGTCCATCTTCTTGGTTGTTATGAGATGATGCATGATCTGATTGGGAAGATATGGGAACAAGAAGAAATACAGACTGAATGGAAAAAAGGATACATGGTTAAACTCTCAAAAGAAAGGAGACCTGCAGGAATGCAAGAATTACAGAGGGATAATGCCCCCTGCCAGTGCCCGGAAAGATATTCAAAAGAGTCATCTTGGACAAACTAAAAACAGCAGTGGACGCCAGACTCAGAGATCACCAGGCAGGCTTCGGTAAAGATAGATCATGCACCGACCAAATAGCTACACTCCGAATCACTCATCTCTGTACATAAAATGTGTAGACTATGAGAAGGCATTTGATAGCCTCGACAGCGAGACGCCATGGAAGCTCCTGCGCGACAGTACGGGATACCACAACAATGTATTTCTCTGATACAAAGTAACTATGAAGGCATGGCATGCAAGGTCATTCATGCAGGACAACTCACAGACTCAGTTATGGTGAAGACAGGAGTGAGGCAAGGTTGCCTTCTGTCACCATTCCTCTTCTTGCTTGTCATAGACTGGATTATGAAAAGGACAATACAAAACAGAAGAAATTGTATCCAATGGACACCTTGGAGCCAGTTGGAGGATTTGGACTTTGCAGATGACCTCGCTCTCCTGTCCCACAGTCACCAACATAAGCAGGACACAGCAGAGCTTCTAAACACAGCGTCAACACATATAGAACTCAACATCAACATAAGCAAGACACAGATTATGAAAGCCAACACGAAGAATGACAGCCCAGTCATATTAGGAGGGGAACCACTGGAAGAAACCGACTCGTTCACATACATGGGAAGCGTAATTAACAAAAGTGGAGGCACAGAAGAAGACGTCAAAGCAAGGATACAAAAAGCAAGAGTGGCATTTCTCAATTTGAGAAACATTTGGGAGGCAAAACAAATCAAGCTTAACACCAAACTGAGGATATTCAACTCAAATGTCAAGTCCGTGTTACTCTATGGCTCGAAGACATGGCGAGTTAGACAGAAAACACTAAACAGATTACAGACCTTCATCAACAAATGCCTGCGCAGAATCATACACCTGAAGTGGTCAGACAAGGTATCCAACACTACACTATGGGAATGGATCAAACATCTACCAATAGAAAACAAAATAAAGAAGAGAAAATGGAGGTGGTTAGGACATACACTGAGGAAATATGCAACAAACACCACACAAGCAATTACATGGAACCCCCCAGGGAAGAGAAGAAGAAGAAGACCGAGAAACACCTGGCAGAGAGACACGGGGGATGCATTATAGTAGTTTAAGAATAACATTCTGTCCATGAACGTGATTGCGTGCATGCGTGATTGCGTGCATGCGTGTGTGCACGCGCATGTGTGTGTTTATGTTGGTCTAACTCTTTTCACTGTCTCATCGCTTTTGTTTCTGTGGCACTCAGCATGCCTCCATCTGTAATACGTTAGTGCTTACTTACTCACACTCACCTTGTTCCTGTGGTACTCTGGACCCAGTTGTTCACACATACTTTTAGTCTCGATCTATTATTGCTGCATTTCAGTCCACCTCTTAACAATGTTGATGGTGTTGTAATCCTGTGTCTCGTGACGCCCTCTACCTTCTTCCATGTGCATCGGTTTTCCGCTGCACCTCTGCCTCCGACTATACGTGCTCAATGACATTCTGCCGAAGTCCACAAAGTTACCCCCTTGCGTGATGTCTTTCTTCAACCCCCGTGTCCAACTCATGAAGGTAAGTTGTATATAGTGCAATATCCAGTCAACTTTACTCCCTGGCAGACTTGTTCAATCGAACACCATCTCGATTTCTCATCGACCGATATCTTTTGCCAGGTACTCAATCATACAGCTGAGTGAACTGAAGTAATGTACAGTGAACGAACTTGCCCAATGTTTAACACGGCTGCACATGATTCAAACCAGGGTTTTCTCGATTGACACCCCGATGATCTATAGCTACTGCGCCAACCGCGCTCCACAAACTTCTCACTCGGCTGTTTAGACATGAATGAGACTCTTCCGTCTGCGGACACGGAAGGATAATGGACACTTTGAACTTCGCTGGAATCGGGTTCCTCTGCTTTACTACCGTAGTCGAGTCTACATCGGTGATCACGTACCATCACGTACAACTCGTAGAGGAGTCACAGCAGGTCAACTGAGAAACATCCATAGGCGGATCCACGGGGGCCCTCAGGGGCACGTGCCACCCCTATACCTCTGGAATGTGCTCCCGTTTAGATTAGAGGAAGCTGAAGTTATAGTCTGCTGTCTCAGGGTCAGTTTTTGGACATAATGTAAATTTTTTGAATAAATCACCAAATTTGGCACAGGTTACCTTTGATAGGTACTAATCAAATCCTGATATAGGACACGCCTTTTGGGATTCGTTAACACCCCTTATTAGCATAAATCCAAAATGGCCGACTCCGATATAGGATCAAACCCGATTGGTCATATCTCAGCAAATAATAGACTGATTCTGATGAGTTTAGTAAGCATTGTGATAGTTTTTAGTATGCCCGATCGACCCAAGGGGTTTTCATCATCATCCAAGGCCTAGGTCACGAAATAAAGGTCAAAATCGCCTAAAATTGCTGTAAGTTACCCATACAATCTGTTCTGTCTCAAACTGCCGATACGCCACCATCTGTCCTATCTAAGAATGCCGACACACCTCAATCTGACCCTTCTCAGACTGTCGCCACTCCGTCATCAACTGGAGGCGCAACCTCAACCTGTTCGGTAGAAGAAGACTGGATCGCTGGTGCACAACGGCTTATGGAAAGGGGCTATCTCAGCAATGATGACATTGTTTCGTGGGAGCATTCTGCCTGTCCGATCAGCCGCCATTAGACCGGCCGCCATGCATCACTTAACGCGTCCATCTTCTGGAATAAAGCCAGTACTCCCCATATGATCTACCATGCCACCTCTATAATCAAAGCAGCGACAGAGTACTTGAATCCTGGAAAAACATCACACTAGATCAGCCCTTCTATGCGATCGCCAAAGCCATTCAGCGGGACCCAGCTACGAAGTACAACGAAGACCTGCAGCGGACGGGGGAAGGGAATAACCGCTTCACCTGATATAGTTTGTTCTTTGTTGATTATTCATCCCTGGCATATGTATGTTTATATCCAGGTGGGTGTGGAGTTCTCACCCTTGAGCATTTTGAAAAAAAATTATCAGATTCAAAATGGCCGCCAAAACCAACTTATTATGATATCTTTTGAACCCGACAAGATACATACATGCTTGAAATGTTGTTTTATATGTTTCCATATATGAGGAATTCGATTACACCACCCTATGAACAAGTTTAAAGAAAACATGATGGCGGCCATATATATGCTACAAAACGATGTAAATTGTCATTTATTTTTCAAGAACAAACCATACACACATGATTAAAATGTCTTTTAACATTTCTTCAGACACAAGACATTTAATGCCAACATTATTTGTTTTGAAAAATGTAAAGAAAGGAAGAAAAATTGTAGCAGAAGATGCAACAGCCGTCATATGTCAAGTTTGTGACAGTCAGAAAATATGCCCTGCCCAATTCCATGATAACGCGGTATTGAATTGTTTTTCAACTACAACACTGGGGCTGACAACGTGTCCGGTGGGACAGTATTTGGACTGATTTGTTGAGAAGTAACTAACGCTTTGGTGCAGAAGCCTTGCTTGTGGTAACTTTGCAAAACCATTTTTGTTTGCATGCGTTCTTCACTGAAAGACATGTATGCTGATCGTAGCAGGCCACCATAAAGTGTGTGGCTTTGTCCACTACTTCCGATGAAAAGGTTGTCCGCCGGTGCTTCCAAAGAAGTTGAGAGAACGTTGACCAGGTCACAGAACGTTCATAGCTGCAATCTTGCCAACACCATAGTATGATGCCACAGTACCACAACTTATGAGACCGTGAGCAAACATCTAGTAAAAACGAGACAGCGGATATGAAAGATGTAAGCCCATGTTGGGGGAATTTCCGGTTTCATAGTTATTCCAATGATCCCACTAATTCCATGATCTCAACTCGTATAGGTAGTTTCAATGGCCACGTCACTCCAAATACCACTGAAGAGACCAGCGGTGTGGTGCGTTGTTTGTTGCCCGTTGATAAATTGCATACGCATGCCGTAAAGGGCCAGAACAGAGAGATCACGTCATTGACAATGTCTAGGTGCAAAGCCCAGTCTACTTTTCGCCGTGTTCGTGAGTGTTTGAGAGTCACGAAAACTAGCTTGATGTGACGATCCACCCAAAGCTTTGTTGCTCTGCTCTGAGATGCAATGCCGTATAATGCTTGTTGAAGATCACTAATGCTTTCCTGGTGTTGTTTGACAGAGAGGCATTCTGGGGGATCTGACATCCTAGGCTATTTCTTGCCGCTCGGCAATTTTACTATACCTCCAAATGCAGCATCTAGTTTTTCTACGATGCCAGTTTCAACCACTAGTATACCGACACAACTGCACTAACTCATTATGAGGTGCATCCAGTTCCAGATCCAGATAGATGTTATCTAGTTGAGTCGGATTCTCCCACTGGACATTTATTGCGAGCGTAGCATGCTGGGTAAAATGACGTTTCACCACGTCGTACAGACACCCAACTCGGTAAAACAGTATGCAGAATTGTTGTAGTAAAAGTTAATAATTGATAATGCTATATAGCGATCCACGTCTATTTTGTTAGTGTAAAGAACAATCTTCACTTAATATCAAGTAGTTGAAAAAACCAATACAATACCGCGTTACAACGGAATTTTTTATAGTTGATAATTACTCAATGTATCAACATACATACATACATACATAACACAAGGACAGATTATATGTACTCTTGTACACATTGACGTATACATGGATACATTTCAATACGTATTACGAATTACAGATAAAGCAATTATGAATACGACAACTGGATTCATAATTTAAAATGAAAACGTGTTTTGTGTATGTTGAAAAACATATAGACTGTGTTTGCAAATTTTGTTAATGATAATACTTGGTGCCTTGTTAACTGTCTCTACTATGTTGTGTGTCCAGTTCCAGATGGGCAAATTCATGTTTGAATCTGGACATACACAGATTATTTCTTTCACGTGTGCAGTGCTGGTGAATATCATAGATGAGTGTTTGGAAAAAACATTGAAGTAGTAGGGTGAAAGATTGTTAATTAATTGATAGTAACATTTTAATTGTTGGATTTTATCAATGTCATCCAACTTTAGCAACTGAAGTCTTTTTAAAATGGGACTTGTGTGAGCATTTTATTATTCGTATTGCTTTATCTGTAATTTGAAATGTCGATGTGCTTGATGACCCCATAAAAGTAAGCCATAATTAGTATGAGGGAAAATAAGAGCATTTTACATAATATATAATGTATTAAGTGGTTAACAAGTGTTTAAGTTTTTTTAATATGCCTATTGTTTTATATATTTTATTTGCTATTTTGTTTGTATGACTCTGCCAGTTTAAATGGTTATTTATTGTGATGCTTAAAAATTGAAATCATTACACATCCAAGCGTCTGTAGCATCTTCTGCTATCATTATTCTTGCTTTCTTTACATTTTTCAAAACACTAATGTTGGCACAAAATGTCTTATGTCTGAAGATATGCAAAAAGATATTTTAGTCATGTGTGCTCTATGTGCTTGAAAATATATGACAATTTGCTTCGTCGGCAACCATTTTGTAGTATATATATATATATATATATGTATATATATATATATATTGCCGCCATCTTGGTTTCTTAAACGTTTTCATATCAGTGATGATAGAATCGAATTCCTCATGTATGGGAACATATAAAATAACATTTCAATCATGTTTGTATCTTGTATGGTTGCGAAGATATCATAATAAGTAGATTTTTGCGGCCATTTTGGATTTTGTCATTAAAAATGCCCAAGGTGAGAACTCCACACCCACATGGACATCTGTATATACATGCTAAGGGTGAATAATAAAAAATACTATATACGGCAAAAAGGGTTAGGTATGAATGGCCTTTAGCTGCTGGACTAAGAACTACCGTGTGTTCTTGGGCCTTCTCCACTCAGAAATGCTTACTGAAAAGTTGTTGGGTGACTGGCTGCGAGACAGTGGTTGGACTGCGATGCTTATCGATGCCGATGTGATAAGGCTGACGCCAAGGTCAAAGACACACACGTGACGAGGACGCGTTATGCACATCAAGTGACAGCATTGTCGGTTTTGATTCTGCGAAGGGAAGCATAGACACAGTGGACGAGTGACTGTCGGGAGAGTGGGGACGAACTGTTGTCGTTCGAGGCATGTTGTAAACAGAAGGGAGGAACGCTGTCTCAGTTCAAATACTGGCGGACGGCTTATGACATGGTGATGTTCCTGCTTAGCTCTGTGCGTTCTATTCGTGTTGGAGACTTCGATCTGTACGAGAGGTCGTTGGATGAAGGTGAAGCTTGGGCGTTTATTCTCGATCACCACAATTATGCCCGCAGACTTCCAGAGCATGTGCATGATATGCTGAACCTACGAATGAAACACCCATATCTCTACAAGCAGTTTGCTGAGGGAATAAGCAGCAGCAGGATAATGAATTGAAGATGCATGGTGGGACCCTTAATTATTTAAATGGTGAGTACAACATTTACAGAGTGGTCTGTGGCAGGGCCGGAATTTGCACGGGTCATTATGGAGTTTGAGTATGGCATGCCTTCAAGCAAGGGCTTTCTTCCCAAGCATCATGGTCAGAGTCCAGCCGTCCAGAAGAAGTTTGCAACAGACAACAAGACACTGGCTGCTTTGTCATTCGCCCGACGCCTCCGGACTTTTGAAGTTGGATGAAGAAAATGAAGTTGCATGACTTGCGCGTGAATTGGATTATAGTGAGGGAGAGGTGCACACCGTCGGCCTCACTCTCTGTTCCCGCGTCCCACCTAGACCCAGTGGCAGGACAGAGTCCAGACGGCTGGATGTGAAACAGGGCACAGTGGATGATCAGGACGTCTTTTGTGTCTTGTCGTGCTCTCCTCGCTCCACGGCGCGCTGCTGGTTCCGCCTTTCTAGTCATTGATCCACTGGATGGTCTCCTCCGCTTGGTCTGCCAGAACCAGTCTTCACATGCTAGGGTAGATATGCCGTAAATCTCCGAGGGTTTGAGACCCGTCGGCTACCCTCACCTGGTTAAGCCCGCCAGACGAAGGGGTGTGGCCGCTGTCGCATTTCTAGTTTCTAGGAGCCACAGGTGAGAGTTGAGTGCCAGGTGAGGACCAAAGCAGACGAACAACTCCGAGGAGCACGACATGTTCGACTGTCAGAGGTACTACCCTCCCCCCAACGCATACCCTCCCCCAACACTCCAGACACCCCAAGAGTAGAGTAAACATAAGCATAGTTAGCAGCCATTGGTTTAACATCTGTCAGTTAGGATTGGAATAAAGCATTACATCGTTGGGACCGTGACGACATCATTATGTCACTATAAGTTATGAAGTAACTTACGTTAGTATGTCTAAACGGACTTAACAGTATGGATGGGTTTACTTTGTATGGATGGGTTGATTCAACTTGATTTTATGGATGGGTTGACTTTGTATGGATGGGTTGACTTTGTACGGATGGGTTGACTTTGTACGGAGGGGTTGACTTTATATGGGAGGGGAGACTTTGTAAGGGTAGGTTGAATTTGTTCAGATGGGTTGAATTTGTACATATGTGTTGATTTTGCATTGATGGGTTGACTTTGTGCTGATGGGTTGACTTTGTACGGATGAGTTGACTCTGTACAGATGGACTGACTTTTTATGGATGGGTTGACTTTGTATGGGTGGGATGACTTTGTATTAATAGATTATTTGCATGGATGGGCTGACTTTGCATGGAAGAGCTGACATGTTCGACTGTCAGAGGTACTACCCTTCCCCCAACACTCCATACACCCCAAGAGTAGAGTAAACATACAGTCTAGTTAGCTGCTATTAGTTTAGCATCTGCCAGCTAGGTTTGGAATAACGCATTACATCGTTGGGACCGAGACACATCGGACGAATATAGATGGATTTACTTTGTATGGATGGGTTGACTATGTATGGATGGGTTGAGTCAACTTGATTGTATGGATGGATTGACTTTGTATGGATGGGTTGAATTTGTTCAGATGGGTTGACTTTGTACGGAGGGGTTGACTTTATATGGGAGGGGAGACTTTATAAGGGTAGGTTGAATTTGGTCAGATGGGTTGAGTTTGTACAGATGTGTTGATTTTGTATAGATGGATTGACTTTGTGCTGATGGGTTGACTTTGTACGGATGAGTTGACTCTGTACAGATGGGCTGACTTTCCATGGATGGGTTGACTTTGTATTAATGGATTAATTGTATTGTTGACCATGTATGGATGGGTTGATTGTATGGATGGGTTGACTTTATACAGATGAGTTGACTTTGTATAGATGGGTTGACTTTGTATGGGTGGGTAACTTTGTATGGATGGATTAATGGCATGGATGGGCTGACTTTGTATGGCTGGGTTGACTTTATACTGATGGTTGACTTTGTATGGATGGGCTAACTTTGTATGGGTGGATTAATGGCATGGATGGGCTGACTCTGTACTGATGGGTTGACTTTGTATGGACGGGTTGACTTTGTATGGATGGGCTAACTTTGTATGGATGGGGAGTACAAATGGGTTGACTGAATGGATGTGTTGACTTTTTTGGATAAGTTGATTTTGTACAACTGGGCTGACTTTGTATGTATGTGTTGACTTTGTACAGATAGGTTAACTTTATATAGATGGGTTGACGTTGTATAGATGGGTTGACTTTGCATATATTGAAAGACTGTACGGATAATAGACTTTGTACGGATGGATTGACTTTGTTTGGATGGGTTGACTTTGTATGGATGGGGTGACTTTGTATGGATGGGTTGATTTGTATAGATGGGTTGACTTTCTACAGATGGGTTGACTTTGTACAGGTGGACTGACTTTGTACGGATGGGTTGACACATGACATGACATTGGTATAGCAATTAATGTTTTAATACGTGAATATACAGTGGAATATAACGTGGCAGTCTCTGCCAGCCAGACACTTACAACAGGTCAACGCAGTATTTATAACATGCGATAAATACACAAATGACTATATTCTGTGGTAGTTACAATTACACAAGCTGCTGTAGACAGTATATACAAAGGAGATTATCAAGACATTGTGACCAGCAGCAAAGCAACCAACTAAATAAATACATAGTGAGTCTGATTGTTCGTGGTGCCTTTGGTTGCATCGCAATTAAGCAAATAGATCTGTACATTCAAATTAAGTGTCCTGACAACACAGGCAACAGTGAGATATTTACAATTGAACTGTGTGACTGCATAGTGGTCCATCAGCAGATTGCCTCCCTGCCAGACGCCTTCGCAGCTTACAGCGGACACAGAACATGCCGTCTTAAAATAAACATTCTCCTATGTACACAATTCATGTAATTATTATTTCAACGGTTATCACACAAGTTGACGGGTGATAAAACAGTTGTCACTTCGATGCAGTGACATCCTAGATAAGCACCTAGATAATGACGATAAGAATATAGGAACTATATAAAGTATAGTGTCTAAAGATGACAACTCACCCAACAATGCCAACTGCATTGTGGCAACAGAAACAGTTGACTTCTCAAAGGAAAAACATTAACAAGTCAACCTGATGAAGCACACAAAGCAGTAACCAGGTGTCATAAGCGTATCTAGTGGCAATATCTCCACAAACTCCTCCAGCCTGGTGTAACACCACAAACACCTCCAGCCTGGTGTAACACCATAACACCTCCTCCAACCTAGTCAAACACCACATATACCTCCTCCAGCCTGGTGTAACACCACAAACACATCCTCCAGCCTGGTCAAACACCTCCTCCACCCTGGTCAAACACCACAAACACATGACTACAAACACAAACAGATAGACTAATAATAAATAAATCTAGACTTTAAAAACTGGTGAATAATAATTATATCCAACCAATAACAGTCAATGAAAATCTAATTCTCCTCTAAAATGATATACTGAGATACCCATCCTATCTTAGTGCTAGCAAATTTAGGAAACAAAACAAGTAGCATTTAGCAGAATAACTTTATAAATTGAGAAAAATAACACCTACCGGTGTTGCTTTACATTGTATATTCAGTTAACAACTTTCAAAACTAACACTTCTAAATCAGTTAATTTTCGGTAGATGGATCAACATCATGATTTACAATTTGTTACTAAGCACCACACAACTCTTTATGCAAACAAAAATGTGTTTTGCAGAACAAAAAATTTAAAACTGCAACATGCCTAACAGAGCAGGTTTCTCTGTCACGCCAACCGTGGCAGCAGACTCACATGGAATTGTTTCACAAGCACAGTCGTCGCAGTGCTTTGCAGCAAGATTCTTCACGTTACATCTCGGTGAATTTTGGCCAGTTTAAACAATCAGATTGTCTGTGTGTCTTCCCCACAGTGGAAGATAGGAATCTACACTACTGACAGTTGCTAATGCTGGACTGCACCCATGGCTGGTTGACCACAATAGTTTGGTGTGGCGTCTTACAATAACACAGTGTATCCTTCCTGCAAGGCCACGTTCTTTGTGTCTCTCACTTTGGGCAGACGACATGACAGGGTAGATGAGATGGGTGCACCCTGTGGAGGTGCCCTAGACTCTGAGACAGGTGCAATGCAATGGGAACCCCTGACAACACACCACATGTCACTTCGGACAGTTGGTTAGTGGACTGTCGCACTCATCCACTCTTCGTCCTGCTCTTCTGTTGCTCCAGACCATTCACCGACACTTCTGTTTCTTGCCCATCTTTGTCTTGCCTGTCTTCATGATGGCCGCAGCCTCTGTTGACCCACACATGATGCCCGTGGTCACTGACTTGACCGCCATGTGTTTGAGAAGGGGATTGACGGTCACCTCCGACACAGTATCTGGCTTGTCCAGCTCCATCATCGCCTCCTGGATTGCAGACTCCAGGGTCAAGTTCATCCGCCGCACCTTGCAACAGTCACGGTTCACTGAATCCATCCCAAAACAGTCATGCATCAGTGAATCCACACCAAAACAGTCAAAGTTAAGTGAATACACCATAACAACAGTCACAGTTCAGCGAATACACCACTACAACAGTCACGATTAAGTGAATCCACCCTTACAACAGTCACATTTCAATGACTTGACCCCGGCAACAGTCATGGTTCACTGAACCCATCCCAAAAAAAACAGTCATGCATCAGTGAATCCACACAAAAAAAAAGTCAAAGTTCAGTGAATCCACCATAACAACAGTCACAGTTCAGCGAATCCACCCTTACAACAGTCACGGTTCAGTGAATCCACCCTTACAACAGTCGCATTTCAATGACTTGACCCCTGCAACAGTCACAAATAGTGAACCCCTCCTATAACAGTCACAGTTCAAAGACTCCACCCTCTACCTTCACAATCGAGTGAATTCACCCATACTAGTCACAGTTCAGTGAGTTCACCCCTACAACAGTCACAGTTCAGAGACTCTACCCATCAGCAGTCACAGTTCAACGACTCCACCCATACAACAGTCACGGTTCAGTGGTGAATCCACTCCTACAACAATCATGGTTCAATGACTTCACTCCTACAAAAGTCATGATTCAATTAATCCATCCCTACAACAGTCACAATTCAAAGACTCCACCCTACAACAGTCACAGTTCAATGATTTCACCCCTACAACATTCACAGTGAGTTCATTCCCTAAAACAGGTCACAGTTCAATTAATTTATCCCTACAACACTTCGCAGTTGAATGACTTCATCCTGCTCCCTACAGCAAGTCATGGTTCAATGACAGTGGACAAGTTCAGTTTGAAATCTGGCAATACTACGACTAAGTCACATCTCATTAATAATAATTTTAATTAATGTAGAATTCAACTATTGGTGATTATCTAATTCATGGGGACTACATGCAAGTGTCAGCCCCAGACAACACAACTCACTTGCGATGCTTCTTCGTCTCCCGGTGCTGAGCATCGAGACCCTCCGACAGCGTCTTCAACTTAACTGGCTCCACCTGGGTGAAGGAGTGGTCACCAAACCACCGCACCCACACCTGCAGAACACAACACTTTTGTATAACACACCTCACCCACACTTGCAGAACACAACACTTCTGTATAACACACCTCACCAACACTTGCAGAACACAACACTTCTGTATAACACACCTCACCCACACTTGCAGAACACAACACTTCTGTATAACACACCTCACCCACACTTGCAGAACACAACACTTCTGTATAACACACCTCACCCACACTTGCAGAACACAACACTTCTGTTTAACCCACTTCACCCCCACCTGCAGAACACAACACTTGATAAAACACTTACCCCACAACTGCATCTATGGAAAACAACACTTCTGTCTAACAAACCTCACCCACACCTGCAGAACACAAAACTTTTGTATAACACACCTCACCCACACTTGCAGAACACAACACTTCTGTATAACACACCTCACCCACACTTGCAGAACACAACACTTCTGTTTAACCCACTTCACCCCCACCTGCAGAACACAACACTTGTTAAAACACTCCCCCCACAACTGCATCTATAGAACACAACACTTCTGTTTAACAAACCTCACCCACACCTGCAGAACACAACACGTTTGTATAACACACTTCACCCACACCTGCAGAACACAACACTTATGTTTAACAAACCTCACCCGCACATACAGAACACAACACTTATGTTTAACACACCTCACCCACACATACAGAACACAACACTTATGTTTAACACACCTGTATAACACAACACACCTCAAACACTGACACTTCACCCAAAGCTCAACTTGTTCACAGATTTATGATGGATTTATGATTTACATTAAACCATTACTCCTGCAGCTTTGTACAAAGAACCTTTATGTTTCAATGTGGCCAGCTGTCAGAGACGATGGGAGATTTGGTAGCAGCAATACACGAGAGAAAGAACGAGATGTGGAGGCAGCAGTGTACATGAGAGAGAGAATGAGATGTGGAGGCAGCAGTGTACACGAGAGAAAGAATGAGATGTGGAGGCAGCAGTGTACATGAGAGAGAGAATGAGATGTGGAGGCAGCAGTGTACATGAGAGAGAGAATGAGATGTGGAGGCAGCAGTGTACATGAGAGAGAGAATGAGACGTGGAGGCAGCAGTGTACACGAGAGAGAGAGAATAAGACTTGGAGGCAGCAGTGTACATGAGAGAGAGAGAATAAGACGTGGAGGCAGCAGTGTACATGAGAGAAAGAATGAGGTGTGGAGGCAGCAGTGTACACGAGAGAGAGAGAATGAGATGTGGAGGCAGCAGTGTACACGAGAGAGAGAGAATGAGATGTGGAGGCAGCAGTGTACACGAGAGAGAGAGAATGAGATGTGGAGGCAGCAGTGTACACGAGAAAGAGAGAATAAGACGTTGAGGCAGCAGTGTACATGAGAGAGAGAATAAGACGTGGAGGCAGCAGTGTACATGAGAGAAAGAATGAGATGTGGAGGCAGCAGTGTACACGAGAGAGAGAGAGAGATGTAGAGGCAGCAGTGTACATTAGATAGAGAATGAAATGTGGAGGCAGCAGTGTACACGAGAGAGAGAGAATGAGATGTGGTGGCAGCAGTGTACACGAGAGAGAGAGAATGAGATGTGGAGGCAGCAGTGTACACGAGAGAGAGAATGAGATGTGGAGGCAGCAGTGTACACGAGAGAGAGAATGAGATGTGGAGGCAGCAGTGTACATGAGAGAGAGAATGAGATGTGGGGATGACTGAGGAATCATGATATGGCATCACCTCACAGAAGCAACAAGACAAGATGTCCTTGAGACTGACCTTGCCGTCCTCCGACTCATGGTAACCTCTGACCTCTGACTCGTGGACGATCTTGTCTGGCCAGGAGGGATAGCCGCGGATCTGCCCCCAGACGAGGTCGCCGGTGTTGAAGGTGCTGGGGGTGGAGCTCACATCAACCAACTCATCCTTGTTGTCTGTAACAGGACACGGAGGCTGTGACTGAGGGGTAACAACTAGGTGAAGCCTGCTTATTCTTTTATAGTTCTACTCCTCAGTTAGACACAACAAACATTAGTACATATACCCATGACTCTGGACACTACATCTAACATTCAAGGATCAGGTCATGGTCCAGGCCAAAATAAGTGCCCCAGGTCAACTTCTAGACTGTCTTCCATTAAGCAACAAGAAACGAAACGATATGATAGCTTTCTTTCATAATAAACTAAAGATATTTATTTGAAATGGCATTCTCACCCCAAAATCCTCTATGGCTCCTGACTCTAAGCAGAACTTATCATCTCTTAGTCATGATACATAATTAACTTTTGAATGATAACAATTATAAATGAATTATAGCTAAGGCTGCTAGTGTTAGCTGTGGAGCAAGAACAAGTTGTGACTACCTTCACCAGGTGATGGGTTGTCCATCTGTGTGTCTGTCATCAGGTCAGCCGGGGTCACATATAGACGTTGAGTCCAAAGAACTTCAGGGCCACTTGGCCCATTTTTATATTTTGTTACACACACACACACACACACACACACACACACACACACA
>CM034533.1:48559058-48640488 GCA_020002185.1 Paraescarpia echinospica | reverse complement strand
TCTCTCTCATGTACACTGTTGCCTCCACATCTCATACTCTCTCTCATGTACACTGTTGCCTCCACATCTCGTTCTTTCTCTTGTGTACTCTGCTGCCTCCACATCTCATTCTTTCTCTCATGTACAGTGTTGCCTCCACATCTCGTTCTTTCTCTTGTGTACACTGTTGCCTCCACATCTCGTTCTTTCTCTGATGTACACTGTTGCCTCCACATCTCATTCTCTCTCTCATGTACACTGCTGCCTCCACATCTCATTCTTTCTCTCGTGTACACTGCTGCCTCCACATCTCATTCTTTCTCTCATGTACACTGCTGCCTCCACATCTCGTTCTTTCTCTCATGTACACTGCTGCCTCCACATCTCATTCTCTCTCTCATGTACACTGCTGCCTCCCCATCTCATTCTTTCTCTCATGTACACTGTTGCCTCCACATCTCATTCTTTCTCTCATGTACACTGCTGCCTCCCCATCTCATTCTCTCTCTCATGTACACTGCTGCCTCCCCATCTCATTCTTTCTCTCATGTACACTGCTGCCTCCCCATCTCATTCTTTCTCTCATGTATACTGCTGCCTCCACATCTCATTCTTTCTCTCATGTACACTGCTGCCTCCACATCTCGTTCTTTCTCTCATGTACACTGCTGCCTCCACATCTCATTCTTTCTCTCATGTACACTGCTGCCTCCACATCTCGTTCTTTCTCTCATGTATACTGTTGCCTCCACATCTCATTCTTTCTCTCATGTACACTGCTGCCTCCACATCTCGTTCTTTCTCTCATGTATACTGCTGCCTCCACATCTCATTCTTTCTCTCGTGTACTCTGCTGCCTCCACATCTCGTTCTTTCTCTCATGTATACTGCTGCCTCCACATCTCATTCTTTCTCTCGTGTACACTGTTGCCTCCACATCTCATTCTTTCTCTCATGTACACTGCTGCCTCCACATCTCGTTCTTTCTCTCATGTATACTGCTGCCTCCACATCTCATTCTTTCTCTCATGTATACTGCTGCCTCCACATCTCATTCTTTCTCTCATGTACACTGCTGCCTCCCCATCTCATTCTTTCTCTCGTGTACACTGCTGCCTCCCCATCTCATTCTTTCTCTCATGTATACTGCTGCCTCCACATCTCATTCTTTCTCTCATGTACACTGCTGCCTCCACATCTCGTTCTTTCTCTCATGTATACTTTTGCATCCACTTCTCATTCTCTCTCTCATGTACACTGCTGCCTCCACATCTCGTTCTTTCTCTCATGTATACTGCTGCCTCCACATCTCATTCTTTCTCTCATGTACACTGCTGCCTCCACATCTCGTTCTTTCTCTTGTGTACACTGTTGCCTCCACATCTCTTTCTTTCTCTTGTGTACACTGTTGCCTCCACATCTCATTCTTTCTCTTGTGTACACTGCTGCCTCCACATCTCATTCTTTCTCTCGTGTACACTGTTGCCTCCACATCTCATTCTTTCTCTCATGTACACTGTTGCCTCCACATCTCATTCTTTCTCTCATGTACACTGTTGCCTCCACATCTCATTCTTTCTCTCATGTACACTGCTGCCTCCACATCTCGTTCTTTCTCTCATGTACACTGTTGCCTCCACATCTCGTTCTTTCTCTTGTGTACACTGCTGCCTCCACATCTCATTCTTTCTCTCGTGTACACTGTTGCCTCCACATCTCATTCTTTCTCTCATGTACACTGTTGCCTCCACATCTCATTCTCTCTTTCATGTACACTGTTACCTCCACATCTCATTCTTTCTCTCGTGTACACTGCTGCCTCCACATCTCATTCTTTCTCTTGTGTACACTGCTGCCTCCACATCTCATTCTTTCTCTCGTGTATACTGCTGCCTCCACATCTCATTCTTTCTCTCGTGTACACTGCTGCCTCCACATCTCATTCTTTCTCTTGTGTACACTGCTGCCTCCACATCTCATTCTTTCTCTCATGTACACTGTTGCCACCACATCTCATTCTTTCTCTCGTGTACACTGCTGCCTCCACATCTCGTTCTTTCTCTCATGTACACTGCTGCCTCCACATCTCATTCTTTCTCTCATGTACACTGCTGCCTCCACATCTCATTCTTTCTCTCGTGTATACTGCTGCCTCCACATCTCGTTCTTTCTCTCATGTATATTGCTGCCACCAAATCTCATTCTTTCTCTCGTGTATACTGCTGCGTCCACATCTCATTCTTTCTCTCATGTACACTGCTGCCTCCACATCTCATTCTCTCTCTCATGTACACTGCTGCCTCCACATCTCATTCTCTCTCTCTCTCTCGTGTACACTGCTGCCTCCACATCTCATTCTTTCTCTCGTGTATACTGCTGCCTCCACATCTCGTTCTTTCTGTCGTGTACACTGCTGCCTCCACATCTCATTCTTTCTCTCGTGTACACTGCTGCCTCCACATCTCATTCTTTCTCTCATGTACACTGCTGCCTCTACATCTCATTCTTTCTCTCGTGTACACTGCTGCCTCCACATCTCATTCTTTCTCTCGTGTACACTGCTGCCTCCACATCTCGTTCTTTCTCTCGTGTATACTGCTGCCTCCACATCTCGTTCTTTCTCTCGTGTACACTGCTGCCTCCACATCTCATTCTTTCTCTCGTGTACACTGCTGCCTCCACATCTCGTTCTTTCTCTCATGTACACTGCTGCCTCCACATCTCGTTCTTTCTCTCGTGTACACTGCTGCCTCCACATCTCGTTCTTTCTCTCGTGTACACTGCTGCCTCCACATCTCGTTCTTTCTCTCGTGTATTCCTGCCACCAAATCTCATTCTTTCTCTCGTGTACACTGCTGCCTCCACATCTCGTTCTTTCTCTCGTGTATTGCTGCCACCAAATCTCATTCTATCTCTCGTGTACACTGCTGCCTCCACATCTCATTCTTTCTCTCGTGTATAGTGCTGCCTCCACATCTCGTTCTTTCTCTCGTGTACACTGCTGCCTCCACATCTCATTCTTTCTCTCATGTACACTGCTGCCTCCACATCTCATTCTTTCTCTTGTGTATACTGCTGCCTCCACATCTCGTTCTTTCTCTCGTGTACACTGCTGCCTCCACATCTCGTTCTTTCTCTCGTGTACACTGCTGCCTCCACATCTCGTTCTTTCTCTCGTGTACACTCCTGCCTCCACATCTCTTTCTTTCTCTCGTGTATTGCTGCCACCAAATCTCCCATCGTCTCTGACAGCTGGCCACATTGAAACATAAAGGTTCTTTGTACAAAGCTGCAGGAGCAATGGTTTAATGTAAATCATAAATCCATCATAAATCTGTGAACATGTTGAGCTTTGGGTGAAGTGTCAGTGATTGAGGTGTGTTGTGTTATACAGGTATGGGTGAGGTGTGTTAAACATAAATGTTGTGTTCTGTAAGTGTGGGTGAGGTTTGTTAAACATAAGTGTTGTGTTCTGCACGTGTGGGTGAAGTGTGTTATACAGAAGGGTTGTGTTCTGCAGGTGTGGGTGAGGTTTAAATAGAAGTGTTATGTTCTGCAGGTGTGGGTGCGGTGGTTTGGTGACCACTCCTTCACCCAGGTGGAGCCAGTTAAGTTGAAGACGCTGTCGGAAGGTCTCGATGCTCAGCACCGGGAGACGAAGAAGCATCGCAAGTGAGTTGTGTTCTCTTGCATGTAGTCCTCATGAATTAGATAATCACCAACAGTTGAATTCTACATTAATTATAATTATAATTAATGAGATGTGACTTAGTCGTAGTATTGACAGATATCAAACTGAACTTGTCCACTGTCATTGAGCCATGACTTGCTGTAGGGAGCATGATGAAGTCATTCAACTGCGAAGTGTTGTAGGGATAAATTAATTGAACTGTGACTTGTTTTAGGGAATAAACTCACTGAATGTTGTAGGGGTGAAATCATTGAACTGTGACTGTTGTAGGGTGGAGTCTTTGAATTGTGACTGTTGTAGGGATGGATTCATTGAATTGTGACTGTTGTAGGAGTGAAGTCATTGAACCATGATTGTTCTAGGAGTGGATTCACCACTGAACCGTGACTTGTATGTGTGGAGTCATTGAACTGTGACTACTGATGGGTAGAGTCACTGAACTGTGACTGTTGTAGGGTGAACTCACTGAACTGTGACTAGTATGGTGAATTCACTGGATTGTGAAGGTAGAGGGTGGAGTTTTTGAACTGTGAGTGTTATAGGGAGGGGTTCACTATTTGTGACTTTTGCAGGGGTCAAGTCATTGAAATGCGACTGTTGCAAGGGTGGATTCACTGAACCGTGACTTGTAGTGGTGTATTCGCTGAACTATGACTGTTGTTATGGTGTATTCACTGAACTTTGACTGTTTTGGGATGGATTCAGTGAACCATGACTGTTGCAGGGGGCGGCGGATGAACTCGACCCTGGAGTCTGCAATCCAGGAGGCGATGATGGAGCTGGACAAGCCAGATACTGTGTCGGAGGTGACCGTCAATCCCCTTCTCAAACACATGGCGGTCAAGTCAGTGACCACGGGCATCATGTACGGGTCAACAGAGGCTGCGGCCATCATGAAGACAGGCAAGACAAAGATGGGCAAGAAACAGAAGTGTCGGTGAATGGTCTGGAGCAACAGAAAAAGCAGGACGAAGAGTGGATGAGTGCGACAGTCCACTAACCAACTGTCCGAGGTGACGTGTGGTGTGTTGTCAGGGGTTCCCATTGCATTGCACCTGTCTCAGAGTCTAGGACACCTCCACAGGGTGCACCCATCTCATCTACCCCGTCATGTCGTCTGCCTAAAGTGAGAGACACAAAGAACATGGCCTTGCAGGAAGGATACACTGTGTTATTGTAAGACGCCACACCAAACTATTGTGGTCAACCAGCCATGAGTGCAGTCCAGCATTAGCAACTGTCAGTAGTGTAGATTCCTATCTTCCACTGTGGGGAAGACACACAGACAACCTGATTGTTTAAACTGGCCAAAATTCACTGAGATGTGACGAGAAGAATCTTGCTGCAAAGCACTGCGACGACTGTGCTTGTGAGACAATTCCATGTGAGTCTGCTGCCACGGTTGGCGTGACACAGAAACCTGCTCTGTTAGGCATGTTGCAGTTTTAACATTTTTGTTCTGCAAAACACATTTTTGTTTGCATAAAGAATTGTGTGGTGCTTAGTAACAAATTGTAAATCATGATGTTGATTCATCTGCCGAAAATTAACTGATTTAGAAGTGTTAGTTTTGAAAGTTGTTAACTGATTATACAATGTAAAGCAACACCAGTAGGTGTTATTTTTCTCAATTTATAAAGTTATTCTGCTAAATGCTACTTGTTTTGTTTCCTAAATTTGCTAGCACTAAGATAGGATGGGTATCTCAGTATATCATTTTAGAGGTGAATTAGATTTTCATTGACTGTTATTGGTTGGATATAATTATTATTCACCAGTTTTTAAAGTCTAGATTTATTTATTATCAGTCTATCTGTTTGTGTTTGTAGTCATGTGTTTGTGTTGTTTGTCTAAGCTGGATGAGGTGTTTATGGTGTTATACCAGGCTGGAGGATGTGTTTATGGTGGTACACCAAGCTGGATGTGTTGACCAGACTGGAGGAGATGTTTGTGGTGTTACACCAGGCTGGAGGGTGTGTTTGTGGTGTTTGACCAGATTGGAGGATGTGTTTGTGGTGTTGACCAGACTGGAAGTGTTCGTGGTGATACACCAGGCTGGAGGTTTTTGTGGTGTTTGACCAGGCTGGAGGAGGTGTTTGTGGTGTTACACCAGGCTGGAGGAGGTATCTGTGGTGTTTGACTAGGCTGGAGGAGGTGTTATGGTGTTACACCAGGCTGGAGGTGTTTGTGGTGTTACACCAGGCTGGAGGAGTTTGTGGAGATATTGCCACTAGATACGCTTATGACACCTGGTGACTGCTTTGTGTGCTTCATCAGGTTGACTTGTTAATGTTTCTCCTTTGAGAAGTCAACTGTTTCTGTTGCCACAATGCAGTTGGCATTGTTGGGTGAGTTGTCATCTTTAGACACTATAATTTATATAGTTCCTATATTCTTATCGTCATTATCTAGGTGCTTATCTAGGATGTTACTGCATCGAAGTGACAACTGTTTTATCACCCATCAACTTGTATGATAACCGTTGAAATAATAATTACATGAATTGTGTACATAGGAGAATGTTTATTTTAAGACGGCATGTTCTGTGTCTGCTGTAAGCTGCGAAGGCGTCTGGCAGGGAGGCAATCTGCTGATGGACCACTATGCAGTCACACAGTTCAATTGTAAATATCTCACTGTTGCCTGTGTTGTCAGGACACTTAATTTGAATGTACAGATCTATTTGCTTAATTGCGATGCAACCAAAGGCACCACGAACAATCAGACTCACTATGTATTTATTTAGTTGGTTGCTTTGCTGCTGGTCACAGATGTCTTGATAATCTCCTCTGTATATACTGTCTACAGCAGCTTGTGTAATTGTAACTAGCACAGAATATAGCCATTTGTGTATTTATCGCATGTTATAAATACTGCGTTGACCTGTTGTAAGTGTCTGGCTGGCAGAGACTGCCGCGTTATATTCCACTGTATATTCACGTATTAAAACATTAATTGCTATACCGATGTCATGTTGTGATGAGGGGGAGTCAACCCATCCGTACAAAGTCAATCCACCTGTACAAAGTCAACCCATCCGAACAAAGTCAACCCATCTGTACAAAGTCAACCCATCTATAGAAAATCAACCCATCCATACAAAGTCAACCCATCCATACAAAGTCAACCCATCCACACAAAGTCAACCCATCTATGCAAAGTTAACACATCTGTACAACATCGGCCCACCCATACAAAGTCAACCTATCTGCACAAAGTCAACCAATCCATACAAAGTCGACCCATCCAAACAAAGTCTACAGATATATATACAAAGTCATCCCATCCGTACAGTCTACCAATATATGCAAAGTCAACCCATCTGTACAAAATCAACCCATCTATACAACGTCAACCCATCTATACAAAGTCAACCGATCTGTACAAAGTCAACCCATCCATACAAAGTCAGCCCAGTTGTACAAAATCAACTTATCCGAAAAAGTCAACACATCCATTTGTACTCCCCATCCATACAAAGTTAGCCCATCCATACAAAGTCAACCCAACCATACAAAGTCAGCCCATCCATGCCATTAATCCATCCATACAAAGTTAGCCCATCCATACAACGTCAACCCATCTATACAAAATCAACCCATCTGTACAAAGTCAACCCATCCATACAAAGTCAGCCCACTTATACAAAATCAACTTATCCAAAAAAAGTCAACACATCCATTCAGTCAACCCATTTGTACTCCTCATCCATACAAAGTTAGCCATCCATACAAAGTCAACCCAACCATACAAAGTCAACCCAACCATACAAAGTCAGCCCATCCATGCCGTTAATCCATCCATACAAAGTCAATCCATCCATACAAAGTCAACCCTGCCATACAAAGTCAGTCCATCCATGTCATTAATCCATCCATACAAAGTTAACCCACCCATACAAAGTCAACCCATCTGTACAAAGTCAATTCATCTGTATAAAGTCAACCCATCCATACAAAGTCGACCCATCCATACAATCAACCCATCCATACATGGTCAACAATACAATTAATCCATTAATACAAATCAACCCATCCATGAAAAGTCAGCCCATCTGTACAGAGTCAACTCATCCTACAAAGTCAACCCATCAGCACAAAGTCAACCCATCTATGCAAAATCAACACATCTGTACAAACTCAACCTACCCTTACAAAGTCTCCCCTCCCATATAAAGTCAACCCCTCCGTACAAAGTCAACCCATCTGAACAAAGTAAACCCATCCATACAAAATCATCCCATCCATACAAGCAAGTTTAATCAACCCATCCATACATAGTCAACCCATCCATACAAAGTAAACCATCCATATTGTTATGTCTGTTCAGACATATAAAGGTAAGTTACTTTATAATTTATAGTGACAATGATTACACGTCCGATGTGTCTCGGTCCCAACGATGTAATGCGTTATTCCAAACCTAGCTGACAGATGTTAAACTAATATCTGCTAACTAGACTGTATGTTTACTCTACTCTTGGGGTGTCTGGAGTGTTGGGGGGAGGATAGTACCTCTGACAGTCGAACATGTCGTGCTCCTCGGAGTAGTTCGTCTGCTTTGGTCCTCACCTGGCACTCAACTCTCACCTGTGGCTCCTAGAAACTGTTAGTATGCGACAGCGGCCACACCCCGGTAACCGCTAGCTTCGTCTGGCGGGCGTAACCAGGTGAGGGTAGCTGACGGGTCTCAAACCCTCGGAGATTTACGGCATGTCTACCTTAGCATGTGAAGACTGGTTCTGGCAGACCAAGCGGAGGAGACCATCCAGTGGTTCAACGACCAGAAAGGCGGAACCAGCAGCGCGTCGTGGAGCGAGGAGAGCACGACAAGACACAAAAACGTCCTGATCATCCACTGCGCCCTGTTTCACCTCCAGCCTTCTGGACTCTGTCCTGCCACTGGGTCTAGGTGGGACGCTAGAACAGAGAATGAGGCCGACGGTGTGCACCTCTCCCCCACTATAATCCAATTCACGCGCAAGTCATGCAACTTCATTTTCTCCATCCAACTTCAAAAGTCCTGTGGCGTCGGGCGAATGACAAAGCAGCCAGTGCCTTGGTGTCTGTTGCAAACTTCTTCTGGACGGCTGGACTCTGATCATGATGCTTGGGAAGAGAGCCCTTGCTTGAAGGCATGCCATACTCAAACTCCGCAATGGCCCGTGCAAATTCCGGCCCTGCCACAGACCACTCTGTAAATGTTGTACTCACCATTTAAATAGTTAAGGGTCCCACCATGCATCTTCAATTCATTATCTTGCTGCTGCTTATTTTTTTGCGTCTTGGCAATGGTGAAGAAGCCCTCAGCAAACTGCTTGTAGAGATATGGATGTTTCATTCGTAGGTTCAGCATATCATGCACATGCACTGGAAGTCAGCGGGCATAATTGCGGTGATCGATAATAAACGCCCAAGTTTCACTGTCATCCAACGACCTCTCGTACAGATCCAAGTCTCCAACACGAATAGAACGCACAAAGCGAATCAGGAACATCGCCATGCCACAAGCCGTCCGCCAGTATTTGAACTGAGACAGCGTTCCTCCCTTCTGTTTACAACATGCTTCGAACGATAGCAGTTCGTCCCCACTCTCCCGACAGTCACTCGTCCACTGTGTGTATGCTTCAAAAGCGACAATGCTGTCACTTGATGTGCACAACACGTCCTCGTCACGTGTGTGTCCTTGACCATGGCGTCAGCCTTGTCACATCGGCATCGATAAGCATCGCAGTCCAACCACTGTCTCGCAACCAGTCACCCAACAACTTTTCAGTAAGCATTTCTGAATGGAGAAGGCCCAAGAACACACAATAGTTCTTAGTCCAACAGCTAACGGCCATTCATACCTAACCCTTTTTGCCGTATATAGTATTTTTTTATTATTCACCCTTAGCATGTATATACAGATGTCCATGTGGGTGTGGAGTTCTCACCTTGGGCATTTTTAATGACAAAATCCAAAATGGCCGCAAAAATCTACTTATTATGATATCTTCGCAACCATATAAGATACAAACATGATTGAAATGTTGTTTTATATGTTCCCATACATGAGGAATTCGATTCTGTCATCACTGATATGAAAACGTTTAAGAAAACAAGATGGCGGCATATATATATATATATATACTACAAAATGGTTGCCGACGAAGCAAATTGTCATATATTTTCAAGCACATATAGAGCACACATGACTAAAATATATTTTTGCATATCTTCAGACATAAGACATTTTATGCCAACATTAGTGTTTTGAAAATTGTAAAGAAAGCAAGAATAATGGTAGCAGAAGATGCTACAGACGCTTGTATGTGTAATGATTTCAATTTTTAGACATCACAATAAATAACCATTTAAACTGGCAGAGTCATACAAACAAAATAACAAATACATCTAAAACAATGGGCATATTAAATAAACTTAAACACTTTTTAACCACTTAATACATTATGTATTATGTAAAATGCTCTTATTTTCCCTCATGTTAATTATGGCTTACTTTTATGGGGTCATCAGGCACATCGACATTTCAAATTACAGATAAAAGCAATACGAATAATATAATGCTCACACAAGTCCCATTTTAAAAAGACTTCAGTTGCTAAAGTTGGATGACATTGGTAAAATCCAACAATTAAAATGTTACTATCAATTAATTAACAATCTTTCACCCTACTACTTCAATGTTTTTTCCAAACACTCATCTATGATATTCACCAGCACTGCACACGTGAAAGAAATAATCTGTGTATGTCCAGATTCAAACATGAATTTGCCCAAAAATGCATTAGACACAACATAGTAGAGACAGTTAACAAGGCACCAAGTATTATCATTAACAAAATTTGCAAACACAGTCTATATGTTTTTCAACATACACAAAACACGTTTTTATTTTAAATTATGAATCCAGTTGTCGTATTCATAATTGCTTTATCTGTAATTCGTAATACGTATTGAAATGTATATATGTATACGTCAATGTGTACAATAGTACATGTAATCTGTCCTTGTGTTATGTATGTATGTATGTTGATACATTGAGTAATTATCAACTGTACAAAATTCCGTTGTAACGCGGTATTGTATTGGTTTTTTCAACTACTTGATATTAAGTGAAGATTGTTCTTTACACTATCAAAATAGACGTGGATCGCTATATAGCATTATCAATTATTAACTTTTCTTACAACAATTCTGCATACTGTTTTACCGAGTTGGGTGTCTGTACGACGTGGTGAAACGTCATTTTACCCAGCATACTACGCTCGCACCACATGTCCAATGGGAGTATCCGACTCAACTAGATAACACCTATCTGGATCTGGAATGGATGCACCTCCTAATGAGTTAGTGCAGTTGTGTCGGTATACTAGTGGCTGAAACTGGCATCGTAGAAAAACTAGATGCTGCATTTGGAGGTATAATAAAATTACTGAGCGGCAAGAAATAGCCTAGGATGTCAGATCCCTCAGATTGCCTCTCTGCCAAACAACATCAGGAAAGCATGAGTGATCTTCAACAAGCATTATACGGCATTGCATCTCAGAGCAGAGCAGCAAAGCTTTGGGTGGATCGTCACATCAAGCTAGTCTTCGTGACTCTCAAACACTCACGAACACGGCGAAAAGTAGACTGGGCTTTGCACCTAGACATTGTCAATGACATGATATCTCTTTTCTTTGCCATAGGACATGTAAATTTTGCCCTGTACTATGTACGACATATGGAAAGCTGGCCCTATACGACATGCGCATGCAATTTATTAACGGGCAACACACAACGCACCACACCGCTGGTCTCTTCAGTGGTATTTGGAGTGACGTGGCCATTGAAACTAACTATATGAGTTGAGATCATGGAATCAGTGGGATCATTGGAATAACTATGAAACCGGAAATTCCCCCAACATGGGCTTACATCTTTCATATCCGTTGTCTCGTGTTTACTAGAGGTTTACTCGCGGTCTCATAAGTTGTGATACTGTGGTGTTGGCAAGATTGCAGCTATGAACGTTCAGTGACATGGTCAACGTTCTCTCAACTTCTTTGGAAGCACCGGCGGACAACCTTTTCATCAGAAGTAGTGGACAAAGCCACACACTTTATGGTGGCCTGCTACGATCAGCATACATGTCTTTCAGTGAAGAACGCATGCCAACAAAAATGGTTTTGCAAAATTAACACAAGCAAGGCTTCTGCACCAAAGCGTTATTCACTTCTCAACAAAATGTGACTGGAGCCCATCTGCAAGTAGCGATTTGGCTTCATGACTTCAGACACGCCTGTGCTAGAGCATGCAGCTTGCTGTCGGTGGCAGGAAGACGGATCTACTGCACTCAGTCCAAATACTGTCCCACCGGACACGTTGGGTTGGGTTGTTGTAGTTGAAAAACAATTCAATACCGCGTTATCATGGAATTGGGCAGGGCATGTTTTCTGACTGTCACAACCATGACATATGACGGCTGTTGCATCTTCTGCTACAATTTTTCTTCCTTTCTTTACATTTTTCAAAACAAATAATGTTGGCATTAAATGTCTTATGTCTGAAGAAATATTAAAAGACATTTTAATCATGTGTGTATGGTTTGTGCTTGAAAAATATATGACAATTTACATCGTCGGCAACCATTTTGTAGTATATATATGACCGCCATGTTTTCTTTACACTTTTTCATAGGGTGGTGTAATCGAATTCCTCATATATGGAAACATATCAAACAACATTTCAAGCATGTAAGCATGTGAGAACTCCACACCCACCTGGATATAAACATACATATACCAGGGATGAATAATCAACAAAGAACAAACTATATCAGGCGAAGCGGTTATCCCCTCCCCCCGTCCGCTGCTGGTCTTCGTTGTACTCCGTAGCTGGGTCCCGCTGAATGGCTTTGGCGATCGCATAGAAGGGCTGATCTAGTGTGATGTTTTTCCAGGATTCAAGTACTCTGTCGCTGCTTTGATTATAGAGGTGACGTGGTAGATCATATGGGGAATACCGGCTTTATCCCAGAAGATGGACGCGTTAAATGATGCATGGCGGCCGGTCTAATGGCGGCTGATCGGACAGGCAGAATGCACCCACGAAACAATGTCATCATTGCTGAGATAGCCCCTTTCCATAAGCCGTTGTGCACCAGCGATCCAGTCTTCTTCTACCGAACAGGTTGAGGTTGCGCCTCCAGTTGATGACGGAGTGGTGACAGTCTGAGATGGGTCAGATTGAGGTGTGTCGGCATTCTTAGATAGGACAGATGGTGGCGTATCGGCAGTCTCAGACAGGACAGATGGTGGCGTATCGGCAGTCTGATACAGAACAGATTGTATGGGTAACTTACAGCAATTTTAGGCGATTTTGACCTTTATTTCGTGACCTTGGTCTTGGATGATGATGAAAACCCCTTGGGTCGATCGGGCATACTAAAAACTATCACAATGCTTACTAAACTCATCGGAATCGGTCTATTATTTGCTGAGATATGACCACATCGGGTTTTATCCTATATCGGTGTCGGCCATTTTGGATTGATGCTAATTAAGGGGTGTTAACGAATCCCAAAAGGCGTGTCCTATATCAGGATTTGATTAGTACCTATCAAAGGTAACCTGTGCCAAAGTTGGTGATTTTTAAAAAAAAATTTACGTTATGTCCAAAAACTGACCCTAAGACAGCAGACTATAACTTCAGCTTCCTCTAATCTAAACGGGAGCACATTCCAAAGGTATAGGGGTGGCACGTGCCCCTGAAGGCCCCCGTGGATCCGCCTATGGATGTTCCTCAGTTTACCTGTTGTGACTCTTCTACGAGTTTTACATGATGGTACGTGATCACCAATATAGGCTCGACTACGGTAGTAAAGCAGTGGAACCCGATTCCAGCGAAGTTCAAAGTGTTCATTATCCTCCCGTGTCTGCAGACGGAAGTCTCAATCATGTCTTGGTTGCTGTATCACACCGGTGTTTCTTAGTGCAGTAATAGATGACGAGTTGCTCGAGAACTGTGATTAGGAAGAAATTAAGCGATATGTGGATCTAGACAGCAGAGTGAGAAGTTCGTTCACTGTACGTTACTTCAGTTCATTCAGCTGTATGAATGAGTACCTACCAAAAGACATCGGTCGATGAGAAATCGAGATGGTGTTCGATTGAACAAGTCTGCCAGGGAGTAAAGTTGACGGGATACTGCGCTATATACAACTTACCTTCATGAGTTGGACACGGGGTTGAAGAAAGACATCAAGCAAGGGGGTAACTTTGTGGACTTCAGCAGAATGTCATTGAGCACGTATAGTCGGAGGCAGAGGTGCAGCGGAAAACCGATGCACACGGAAGAATGTAGAGGTCGTCACGAGACACAGGATTACAACACCATCAACATTGTAAAGAGGTGGACTGAAATGCAGCAATAATAGATCGAGACTGAAAGTATGTGTGAACAACTAGGTCCAGAGTACCACAGGAACAAGGTGAGTGTGAGTAAGTAAGCACTAACGTATTACGGATGGAGGCATGCTGAGTGCCGCAGAGAGCAGAAGCGATGAGACAGTGAAAAGAGTTAGACCAACATAAACACACACATGCGCGAGCACACGCGCACACGCGCACACGCGCACACGCATGCACGCAATCACGTTCATGGGCAGAATGTTATTCTTAAACTACTATAATGCATCCCCGGAGACATGTAATGCAGTGCTTATACATATTATAATAGCTTTAGTTAGTTACTTACTTAGGCCTGATTGCCCGCTGGGAGCATAGGCCATCGACCATGGTCCTCCACTGTTATCGGTTTAATGCCATTTTCTCAATTTCTTTGCAGGTTTTTCCCATCTGCTTTCATTCGCTTTTCGTGTCTCTCTGCCATGTGTTTCTCGGTCTTCCTCTTCTTCTCTTCCCTGGGGGGTTCCACGTAATTGCTTGTGTGGTGTTTGTTGCATGTTTCCTCAGTGTATGTCCTAACCACCTCCATTTTCTCTTCTTTATTTTGTTTTCTATTTATAGATGTTTGATCCATTGGGTACCTTGTTTGACCACTTCAAGTGTATGATTGTGCGCAGGCATTTGTTGATGAAGGTCTATAATCTGTTTAGTGTTTTCTGTGTAACTCGCCATGTCTTCGAGCCATAGAGTAATACGGACTTGACATTTGAGTTGAATATCCTCAGTTTGGTATTAAGTTTGATTTGTTTTGCCTTCCAAATGTTTCTCAAATTGAGAAATGCCACTCTTGCTGTTTGTATCCTTGCTTTGACGTCTTCTTCTGTGCCTCCACTTTTGTTAATTACGCTTCCCAGGTATGTGAACGAGTCGGTTTCTTCCAGTGGTTCCCCTCCTAATATGACTGGGCTGTTATTCTTCGTGTTGGCTTTCATAATCTGTGTCTTGCTTATGTTGATGTTGAGTCCTATCTGTGTTGACGCTGTGTTTAGAAGCTCTGTTTTCTCCTGTATCTGTTGGTGACTGTGGGACAGGAGAGCAGCAAAGTCCAGGTCCTCCAACTGGCTCCAAGGTGTCCACTGGATACAATTTCTTCTGTTTTGTGTTGTCTTTTTCATAATCCAATCTAAGGCAAGCAAGAAGAGGGATGGTGACAGAAGGTAACCTTGCCTCACCCCTGTCTTCAACATAACTGAGTCTGTGAGTTGTCCTGCATGAATGACCTTACATGCCATGCCTTCATAGTCACTTTGTATCAGAGAAATACATTTCTGTGGTATCCCGTACTGTCGCGCAGGAGCTTCCATAGCGTCTCGCTGTCGAGGCTATCAAATGCCTTCTCATAGTCTACACAGTTTATTTACAGGGATGAGTGATTCGGAGTGTAGCTATTTGGTCGGTGCATGATCTATCTTTACCGAAGCCTGCCTGGTGATCTCTGAGTCTGGCGTCCACTGCTGTTTTTAGTTTGTCCAAGATGACTCTTTTGAATATCTTTCCGGGCACTGGCAGGGGGCATTATCCCTCGGTAATTCTTGCATTCCTGCAGGTCTCCTTTCTTTTGGGAGTTTAACCAAGTATCCTTTTTCCATTCAGTCTGTATTTCTTCTTGTTCCCATATCTTCCCAATCAGATCATGCAGCATCTCATAACAACCAAGAAGATGGACAGTTAAATATATAGTTTGTTTGAGACTCGTTATACTTTGGCGGAAAGGTTACTGCGTATATTATGCGGTCGGAGATGTAGAGGTGCAGCGCAGGACGCTAGCGGGTACGAGTGATTAGGAGAAGATAGAGACAGTCATGAAAGACCACAACAATTATCAAAACACTTGTATATATATATATATATATATATATATAAATTATATATACACTCAATGTCAAGAGAAATTAACTACCATTATAAAGTTGGGAAACTGTATTTTATCAAACATCATAAAAACAATTGTATTGATGGGGAAAGGCCGACATTTTATTGGCCGAAATCTGACATTAGATCAGAAGTAAGAACAGTGACTTCTGCATATGACAACCACAAGTACTGCAGGTTGCGATAGCAAATTCACACTTCACTGCAGTGTGTGTGGCCACTGGCCATCGTTGGCTGCGATACGCCTGCATGAGTTCCCGTGTGTTGGTCGGCCTCTTCGTCAAGAGCGCTTTTAAAGCTCATCCGTCAGATGTCGACATGGCTCAGATCAGATGTGACTGCGACAGCCTCGTCCAGTAGGAAATAGTGTTGCTGGAATGCCGCGACGTTGGAATGAAGGAAGGTATCAGGTCAGGCCTCATCAGTTTGTAGATGTATCCATGTGCGCTGTGGTTCCCACCAATCAACCAGATGAGGTTTGTGGTGTCTAAACTTGCCACACATTCGGACCACTCCAGCGGGTTTGCCGGACCCCTATAAGGTATCCGTCCAGCCAGGGCACTATACTGTGAAGCCTCCTTCTAACTGTCGAGTTGCTGCTTCGCTGGTTATGACCTGTGTGCATAGGTTATGACCTGTATGGATGAATTATGACCTCTGTGAATGGATTATGACCTGTGTGGATGAGTTATGACCTTTTTGAGGGCGTGTTATGACCTTTGTGAATGGAGCCATATCATCACGATGCGGTGAGTGCACCTTCCAACAGGCCGAATCATGGTTGCGCTCATCACTTGGTAGTTAGTAGGTGACGCATGTTGAGTTCTAAAACATTATATGGTGGCCTTTTTGTTGTCTGTATCTAGACTACACATATCAACCCTTAAAATCGCACAACAGGCTTTAATTAATTTACTATTACCAACATGGCGTGATTAACACCAGGGGCCGGTTTCATGAAGCGGCTAAGAACGTTTTAATGCTAAGATGATTTTTTTAATATAAGCGAGCGTAGGAGCACGTGACGCTAAGTAATTGCGGAATTACCGAATTTCAATTTCAATGCCAACATGTCCAAAAACGAAACACCCTCAGGGAAACCTGGTTACGGGATTGGTTTGGCTTTCGGTCTAACTATAAAGAAGACAATATTTAGTTAGTTTGTAAACAACGCACCAACAATAAACTATATATATATATATAGTTTATTGTATATATATATATATACGGTTGGTTTATAAATAGAACTATGAGTCTGTTGTTCAGAATCGATGTCATAATTTGCAGGCCCCTATACTCAAATGGCTTCAGTATTGTTTTCTTTGTTACCACAATATCCTGCTGTGGTTTGGAGGTCGTCTCGTACTCATCGACCGGTTTCACTCATTGTAGACACTGTAGATTACATAACGGCCAAAAAACCTGTGTACATATACACTGTCATGGTTCACTGACTACGGTATTATTAGAACACATTAGGCCGTGTGGAATAAAATAGTTCAGCCGAACTTCAGCGTACACGAATTACCCTCGGTAGCCGTATGATACAGTGACAAAATTAGTAGACATTTTTTAAAGTCAATTTATAAACCTATATACTTTAAGAATTTAACAAGTTAATCGTACACAATTTTGCGAGAGGCAACTTCTATTTATATGCTTACGTGTGCATGTTCGTGCGTTCGTGTGCATGTTCGTGTGTGCGCGTGCGGGCGTATTATATATATATATATATAATATTATATATATATATATATAATACGCCCGCACGTACGAACACACACTTATACGACACACGTGGTGTTCACACTCCGTGTTGAAACTACGGTAGTATTTGTGCAATGTATGTACATTATTTTGGGAACATAAACAAGAATTCCGGTACTGCGGCCTATCGCTGCAGTCTTCAACTCGGCTTTGTCTCGTCGCTGTACAAGCGCCTCGTCACAACACAGCGAGACGGCGAAGGTAGGCGGACGGAACAACCTGTCGTGTGAGTTCAGGTGCGGACAGCACTCGACGGGTCACAGACTCTTGTCAAATTGACACATACATAGGGAGGTAGGTGAATAGCTGCAGTGGTTCCCAGATCTACAAGGACATGATGTTATATACACAGGCCACGCCTGAGTTGTAGTGAGTTACGACGGAGATTTGCCTGTTTAGCCCGCTGACAACTGGTGCGTGACGCAGCTATGGCACGCCAAAACGGCGTTAAATGCAGGAGCAGAATGTTGACGTGAAGAGCGTACGTGTGTGTGTGTGTGTGTGTGTGTGTGTGTGTGTGTGTGTGTGTGTGTGTGTGTGTGTGTGTGTGTGTGTGTGCACGTATGGTTTCGGGGTGCGTGCGAAACTGTCCTGACACGCGTAATCTAGAATTCGAAATGTATGTTTGACTTCTTGCTATGACCTTGGACTAATACTCAGTAAAATACCATTCCAACAGAAACCAATACAAATAATAAAACGCACTTGTGAAGACAATTATTTCGTTACGTTTATCACTAAATCGTGCATTTGTCGCAGCGGATGACACGTCAACGACCGACCATGGCGACGAGGACATGGCAGATGCTTATGGTGGTCGTCTACTGTTCCGTCTGTTTCGGGCTGGACAATGGACTAGCTCGGACACCGCCCATGGGCTGGCTGTCGTGGGAACGTTTTGAGTGCAACACCGACTGTCAGGACGACCCGGACAGTTGCATTGG
The DNA here is from genome assembly GCA_020002185.1 of Paraescarpia echinospica. Taxonomy (NCBI): domain Eukaryota; kingdom Metazoa; phylum Annelida; class Polychaeta; order Sabellida; family Siboglinidae; genus Paraescarpia; species Paraescarpia echinospica. The sequence continues at coordinate 48,621,782 of CM034533.1, read as the reverse complement.
GCGAGTATCACATATTGGATTCCAAACAGAATGTACAACCTCTTCCAAGTAGAATGTACAACCTCTTCCAAGTAGAATGTACAACCTCTTCCAAGTAGAATGTACAACCTCTTGATTCACTAAAGGAGGCGGAGATTAGTAGGCCAACACATTTAACAATGTCTTAAGTTGCATAAACAGTTCGCGTTACCATTATTTGGTAATTGTAATGCAATTGATGTGATATTTCTATTTTATTATACAGCCCTATGGTTACCTTAAATTATTTAAAGTTGTAAGTATTCTTTGATGATTTTTTCAATTTACAACTCGAGCGCCGCGCCGAAGGCAACGAACGTTTTGCAGAACTAGATAAAAGCAATGTTAAGTTTGAGTACAACTTTAAATAGTGACAAGGGAATCACATCAATGCGAAAGTGGCGAAGATATATGAGTTACACTGACAACAATTTCACTCATTGTGCTACAAAACGCTGCAACCACGATTCACACCAAGAACTGCTGAAGTATCACTAGTAACAGCGGCAGTTTTCATAAGTGTGTTTCGTGTTAAAGTGAGTTGTCCTCCACTCCAGAGAGCGGCTGCTGATGCAGATGGCAGACGCGATGGCTGCTAACGGGTACAAGGACGCTGGCTACGAGTACATCACAGTCGACGACTGCTGGCCCGCCGACAAGAGAGACAAAGACGGGCGACTTCAACCTGACCCGACGAGGTTCCCCCACGGAATGAAGGCGCTCGCTGACTACGTATGTACCGCCGTCTTCCTGTGTGTTGGTGTTAAACCTGGAATTCACAACCAGAGTCCCGTCTTTTTGAATGTGTAAAAGAAGTATGCATGGTATTAGTAGTTTTAACATGTAAGCCGCTTATTGTGAAACTAAACATGCTCCAAGAGCGCTTAATTTTTGTATTGCTGTTATATGGACACTTGTATATCGTGACCGTTAACGATGTGTTCTGTGGTAGGCCGCTGTCATAACATGTGTTCTCTTTCGTAAGTCATTTAGGTCACATAGCACACACACTGGACTATAATCCAGGCATTTTATGGCAAATGTAGGGTAAACCTCGAACAAATTGCAACAGAAAGTATCTCAACTGTTTTATTCTCAGGAAGGTGTCCTGTATAACATATAAAAAGTCTATCAGAATTCTTCAACGGGAAAGTACTTAAATTAGGGTAAATATTTTCGCTATTTACTCAATGTTAAAAATCCTATTTTCCTATATAGTATAGGCCCAGGTTTTAAAAAGTGCTCTAGAAAAAGTGAATGTGGCATTTTAGAGTAAAAATTGTAACATCTTTATGTATTTTGACCTCCTGAATCCCAAAATGACAGTTACCAGTCTTGATTTTGGCCCTATCATCCTCAAAATGGCGATTCAAAATGGCCGCCACCGTTCACAATATATGTCGTATCTCGGTTCCTAAGCAATGTAGAAGGTCAATTTTGGTGGTTATTCCGACATTTTCCGGGTCGAGGAGTACAACTATAATAGTTTCAGTTGCGTGCATGGCCGCCATTTTAAAATAAAAAATGGCCGCCGTTGCCATTTAACACCGTTATCGTCATATATCGGCTCCATATCCACATAGAAGGTTAACTTTTGTGGCCATACCTGTATATTCAAAATATGAGTGTCATCAAACAGAAACTTGAACCCATAACTTTCAAAATGGTGATTCAAAATGGCCACCACCCTTCATAATATCTGTCCTATCTCGGTTCCTAAGCCAGGTCAATATTTTGGTGGTTATTCCCACATTTTCAGGGTCGAGGAATTCACATATGACAGTTTCAGTTACTCTCTCTCTCTCTCTCTCTCTCTCTCTCTCTCTCTCTCTCTCTCTCTCTCTCTCTCTCTCTCTCTCTCTCTCTCTCTCTCTCTCTCTCTCTCTCTCCCTCCATCCCCACTCTCCTGGCAGAAATTCATTTCCAAAGCCTTTCCATTGCTGGATTTGGTAATACACACAGAGGCTGTGGTATTTTCTGCGGCCGACTTAGGTGGTAAACTCTCAAGTTGGACGTGGGAAGGCCTGGAAGACACCTTCTCGCAGAACTGCTTATACCTCAGGTAGTCAAGTGTGCCTCCAGGTTTCCCATTGTACAGGCTCACCAGGACTTGCTCCCCTGCCGCCGAAACATCTTGTGTGGAAGCTGACTGCGTGTCAAACACTTTAGCATGCTCGCGAAAGTGATATCTTGATTTGAATTTCTTGAGGGATTCCCCCTTCCCGATGCCGTATAGACGGGAGGTTATGTCACTTCCTAGGACAGCAGGCAGAAAGAGGATGTGAGTAACCATCACGTGGCCTAGATGTTTCTTGGCAGCCTTAATATTCCAGTCACGATGGTTTTGTGTGTTCTTCTTCGGCATTGGTCGGAAGAATAGGTCACGAGAATCTAGGCTTGCATGATAGCAGAGCAGGATGAGCAGATCTGTGTCATCGCAGACCAGCACAGTGTTAGTAATTGTAGCAGACTCCACTGCTTTCTGTACAATGAGGAGATCAGCATCTCCTGGAGCATGATGTGTCTGACAGTTGTTCTTCCGAAGCTGTTCACCCAGCATGTTGATAAACAGTTGCTTGTTTTGTTGGCAAGAAATGCGTCCTTATTCATCGTAACATGCATTTCATCTGTAAATGTTACGGTAGCTCCAGTTTGCCCTCTGGTTCGTCTCTGGTGCGCCATGTCTTTCGTGGATATGCAAGATGACACTGTTAATGTTTAACAAACGACTGTTGCATCACAGCAGGACATTTTGTGTTAAAGCCAAACATGTGCAATATATTTTTACTGCTAGGGAGACTTTCCTTAGGATATTAATTTGCACGTAATTGAAACTGTCATATGTGAATTCCTCGACCCTGAAAATGTGGGAATAACCACAAAAATTGACCTCCTACATGGCTTAAGAACCGAGATGCGACAAATATTGTGAAGGGTGGCGGCCATTTTGAATCGCCATTTTTAGAACGATGGAGCCAAAATCCCACTTGCTAACACTTTTTTGGATTCAGGCGGTCAAAGTACATAATGGTGTTACAATAAAATGCCGCATTCACTTTAAAAAATCTGGGCCTAGTCTATATATGAAAATAGGATTTTGAACATGGGGTAAATAGCGAAACTATTTACCTCAATTTACATACTTTCCCCTTGAAGAATTCTGGTAGACTTTATATATGTTATACAGGAAACCTTCCTGAGTATAAAACAGTTGAGATACTTTGCGTTGCAATTTGTTCGAGGTCAAGCTGAGCTGTATAATGCCTGGACTAGTATGACCATCAACGTGCTTCTACAATGGTTGGTTAGTATTGTACTATTCACGTGCATATAATAAAACGAACACAATTATAATATATTGAGATGTTGCGCAGAGAAAATGCGTGCGTAATTCTGTTCAAGCAATGTAAATGGCCGATTCCTTTTGAGGTGGTTATGAGCCAAGACAGAGTGTAATATTTATATAAGAAAACAATCAGCATCCTGTAAAGCCACCGTTGTCGGCCGACAGATCCACTCTAGAGGCCTGAAACTGGGAGTGTACGAGGACGTGGGTCGGCATACGTGTGCGGGGGCGCCCGGCTCCCAGGACCACTACCAGCTGGACGCCGAGACATTCGCCGCGTGGGGCGTCGACATGCTCAAGTTCGACGGCTGCAACACGGACGAACAGCACTATCAGTACGGTAAGAGCAGTACTATCAGTAGGGTAAGAGCAGGACTATCAGTAGGGTAAGAGCAGTACTACCAGTAGGGTAAGAGCAGCACTACCAGTAGGGTAAGAGCAGTACTATCAGTACGGTAAGAGCAGTACTATCAATAGGGTAAGAGTAGTACTATCAGTAGGGTAAGAGCAGCACTATCAATAGGGTAAGAGCAGCACTACCAGTAGGGTAAGAGCAGCACTACCAGTAGGGTAAGAGCAGTACTATCAGTAGGGTAAGAGCAGCACTATCAGTAGGGTAAGAGCAGTACTATCAGTACGGTAAGAGCAGTACTACCAGTAGGGTAAGAGCACCACTACCAGTAGGGTAAGAGCAGTACTACCAGTAGGGTGAGGGCAGTACTATCAGTATGATAAGAGCAGCACTATCAGTACGGTAAGAGCAGCACTACCAGTAGGGTAAGAGCAGTACTACCAGTAGGGTAAGAGCAGCACTACCAATAGGGTAAGAGCAGTACTATCAGTAGGGTAAGAGCAGTACTATCAGTAGGATCAGAGCAGCACTACCAGTAGCGTAAGAGCAGCACTACCAGTAGGGTAAGAGCAGCACTACCAATAGGGTAAGAGCAGTACTATGAGTAGGATAAGAGCAGCACTACCAGTAGGGTAAGAGCAGTACTATCAGTAGGGTAAGAGCAGCACTATCAGTAGGGTAAGAGCAGTACTACCAGTAGGTAAGAGCAGTACTATCAGTAGGATAAGAGCTGTACTAACAGTAGGGTAAGAGTAGCACTACCAGTAGGGTAATAGCAGTATTATCAGTAGAGTAAGAGCAGCAATATCAGTAGGGTAAGAGCAGTACTACCAGTAGGGTAAGAGCAGTACTATCAGTAGGATAAGAGCAGTACTATCAGTAGGGTAAGAGCAGTACTATCAGTAGGGTAAGAGCAGCACTACCAGTAGGATAAGAGCAGTACTATCAGTAGGGTAAGAGCAGTACTATCAGTAGGGTAAGAGCAGCACTATCAGTAGGGTAAGAGCAGCACTACCAGTACGGTAAGACCAGTACTATCAGTACGGTAAGAGCAGCACTATCAGTAGGGTAAGAGCCGCACTACCAGTATGGTAAGGGCAGCACTACCTGAACGGTAAGAGCAGCACTACCAGTACGGTAAGAGCAGCACTATTAGTAAGGTAAGAGCAGCACTACCTGTACGGTAAGAACAGCACTACCAGTAAGGTAAGAGCAGCACTGCCAGTACAGTATGGTCGCCTGGTGTCATAGTCAAATAGAGTCTCTGCCTCGATTTATTCCTTTATTGCGTCACATTGAGTATGTTTGCGACGTTTAATTAAAAGTAATTTTGTAATATAATTGTTATAGAATTTTGATGCCACTAATGTTCAATACATTATGATAATGTAAATAAATAGTTAGTTAAATATATTGTACATGCTGTATTGTCTGTTCAATGTTGCCATTTTAGGCTACCCGGCAATGGCGACGTTTCTCAACAAGACGGGGAGACACGTTATGTATTCGTGCGAGTGGCCGTTGTACGAGAGGTCTATAGGAGTGAAGGTGAGTGGGCTTAGAGGACCGATGGTACGGACAGGACAATAATATAATACCAACTGTACATACTTTATATACACGAGGGTCCGAAGGCAAGTTTGGATGACAGCGTCTGACAGTCAAATTTGTTAACTTTGTATTTTATGCTAAATGTTTAACAAGAACAAGATTTAACAAGATTGCCATCTAGAAAATGAACTCTAGATGACAGGTGGATAAGGAAGCCTTTTGGCTTATCGAAAGTCCAATACTTTTTATCTACGTGTATCCCGCCCTTTTTAGGTGTGTCGTTTTTATTTTTAAACATTCACGCTACTAGCACCAACACAATCAGGAGATAATCTGTTCCATTCATTTACAGTCCTTTGTGAGAATGAGAACTTTCTTATATCTAATCTACACTGCTCCTTTACTAATGTAACTTCATGTCCTCTGGTCCTTCTATCTTTCTTAACTGAGAAAAAAATATTTCTATCAATATTTTCATAACCATTCAATATTTTAAACACTTCTATCTGATCTCCTCTCAATCTCCTGGTCGCTAGTGTTATTAAACCAAATTTTTAGGCGTATTTCGTAAATTAGATCCCTCGGTTTTGGTATCATTTTAGTTGCTCTCCTCTGCACTCTTTCTAGCATATCTATGTCCTTCCTGCGATATGGCCTCCGCGCTTGAATACAATATTTTAAATGAGGCCTAATTATTGTTTTGTACAGCGGTAATATTAGCTCTTTTTTCTTATATGTTGTTTCGCCTAATTAATCCAAGGATTTGATTTCCCTTTGAAGCTGCAATTCCGCACTGCTCTGAAACATTCATATCAGCACTAATGGTTAACCCTAAGTCCTATTCTTTTTACAGTAGTACTTAGTACAGAACCTCCCATTGTATATCTTCGTTCCCATGTCCTGTGTGGAGGCATTTACGTTTCAAAAAATTGAACATTTGCCATTTTTCAGACCATTTTATCAATCTGTCAAGATCATTTTGTAAATGCTGTCCATCTTAATCACGTTTAATACTTCTAAACAATTTTGTATCATCCGCAAATTTCAACACCTTGCTTGTTATATCATCGTCCAAATCGTTGATATATATTTAAAAAAATATAGGTCCCAGTACTGATCCCTGTGGTACCCCACTCAAAACTGATTTCCAGTTTGAAGCCTCCCCATCAACTACTACACGTTGTCTTCTGTCAATCAGCCATTTTTCTATCCAGTTTATTATACCATTTCCTATGCCATGGGCCTTTAGTTTAAGCAGTAATCTTTGATGTGGCACTTTGTCGAAAGCTTTCTGAAAATCTAAGTAGATGATATCAACTGGTGATCCCTCGTCTACCCACTTAGTGATGTCTTCAAAAAAACATAACATATTTGTTAAGCATGACCTCGCTTTTAGAAACCCATGTTGAGATGAGTTCATCAAGTTATGTTTAACAAGAAATCCACCATGTTATTAAATAGTGACACGTACATCATGGCTTCGGTGACAGAATTAACTTCTTTATTCGCGTAATTACAGGAGAGTTCCAACATGTTTACATCACTATAAACTACACAAGTGGCAGCAGACGGTGTTATATTCATTACATCTCCCCAAACTTTATACAATTATGTTTTGCAAATAAACAAAATATCGCCTGATATGTTGAAACTATACACAGTACACAGCGTTGAAACTACATCACTGTTTACAGAAAGTAGGCAGGTTTACACGGAAACCTTCAAACCGTTTGGGTACACTCTTAACCCTAGGTGGACGACTGGGTGGAGTATGCACGGAAGGGGAAAGACTCGTACTAGCCTCAATTGAGTATGGAGATCCCACTGGATAACGTACTGGAACAATTGGGGTACTGCAGTAGGACTGGGTCAGGTTCGATTGGCCTGTATTGCAACGGCTCAATGTCAGTGCTGACTCTGCGAAAATGACTTGTTTCGCGCTTTGACCTCCTGGCCTCTTTGTGCTGTTACCATTGTACCTTTCCTGTCTATGACCTCGAAAGGCTCATGTTGGAATTTGGGCACTAGTTTCCCTTGTTGTGCCACATTCGTCAACAACACTTTGTCTCCGATACCAATGTCAGACTTGATTATCTGTCGTCGTGCTTCCGCATATTCCTTCATCTTGTTCTTTGCCGCCCAATCCTTTTGTCGGAGTGTTTCATCTATTTCCTCAGCATGCACCTGGGGTAGCTTCATCTTCAACAGTACACCATTCAAACCCGTTGCTGGTGGTAATCCTGTCGAGGTATGCGGGATTGCCCTATAGTTTCTAAGAAACCGGTACAACTCTCGTTTCCAGGGTTTACCTTCTAACTGTGCACGTTTGCAGACTTTGCCTATGATTCTCATGAACCTCTCGGCTACACCATTCGCCTCTGGCCAATATGGTGTTACTCTTTGGTGGAGAAAACCTAGGTTGACAGCAAACCTCTTAAACTCTTCACTTTGGAACGGAGTTCCATTCTGTTTTCAGGTTGTCGGGAGTACCTCTTGACGAGAATATCTTCTCGAAGACTGGAAAAACTGTCTAAGCCGACAGGGATCTTATCACTTCGACTTCGGGGAATCTGGAGTACTCATCCATGACAACAAGGAGGTAGTCACCTGTAGGTAATGGTCCATAAAAATATGCGGATAGATGAGACCATTTCCTTGACGGAAGATCAGACATGACCAATGGTTCCCTTGGCTTTGGATCATAAGCCGCTTTGCACGCTACACATTCATCAAGTAGCTTGGCTACCATAGCGTGAATTCTGGGAAACCAGACTTTCTCTGAGGAGAACTTTGGTCTTGTTTATCCCTTGATGCCCTTCGTGGGCCAGGTGGATTACCCTGTGCTGCAGACTCGCTGGAACCGCAATACGGGTTCCTCTCAACACTAATCCATCTCGTGTTACTGTGAGTTCATTTCCAACTCTGCTGTACGATTGCATCGCTTCAAAGTCCACACTTGGATCTTGTCCATACTTTGTTTCAAGCATGTACCATTTTCCAGTTAACAGAAGATCTTTCACAGCACTCAGTGTTGGGTCTGCCAACGTTGCTTCTAAGACTTCTGTACTACTCATCGCTTTTGGGATACTTTCCTCTGTGACGAAGTTCACATATTCTTCTGCCACAAGTTCTTCTCGAGAACTTCTGTCTGACACTTGCGGATGGCTAGATAAGTAATCCGATGGATTATCTTTACCCTGACTGTACTCGATAACTGGCTGGTACGGCAGCAGCCTCATAGTCCATCTTTCTAGTCTCAGGGGCAGCTTGGCGCCGGGATTTCCATACAACGTTACTAACGGCTTGTAGTCAGTTATCACATTCACTGGCGCCCCGTAGACATACACATGAAAGTATTCGCAGGCCCAGACAACTGCCAGCGCTTCTCTTTCTAGTTGACTCTTGTACCGCTGCTCAACTGGTGTTAGGGCTCTGCTCCCGTATGCAACTACTTGGGGCTTCTTGTCTTGGTACTGTACTAGCATCGCACCTAGCCCTACAAGGGATGCATCTACAATGATTTCTGTCTCCTTCTTCATGTCAAAGTAGGCAACGATTGGACACGTACCAAGGCACACTTTAGCATATCAAACGATGACTGTTGTTCAAGCTCCCATTTTAACTCTTGCTTCTTGCATGTGAGCTTCTGCAGTGGGGCTGTAATTGGGATTAAACCTTGCGAGGTAGTTTGTCATTCCTGGTTCGATTCCGTTCTTTGAGAACATCATACCATAGAATTCCATATTTGGCTTTCGGAACTCACACTTGGCGAGATTTGCTGTGAATCCATTCTCATCGAGCCTCTTTAGCACTTGATCCAAACTCTTGTCATGTTCGGCATGCGCTTCCTCGTCGGTTTTGTCCTTACCGAACACAAAGATGTCGTCGGACATATTGAACGACCCGTCAATTCCTTCAATGACATTTGCAACAACATTCTGAAACACTTCGCTCGCACTTGAAATACAAAAATTAAGGCGTTTGTATCGCCACAAACCGTCATGAGTGGAGAATGTGGTGATATAGCGAGACTCCTCTGCAAGCATTAACTGATGATAGCCTGATCTGATCAATCTTGCTGAACACAAGCGCATTGTTAAGTTTGAGAACAATGTCATCAACTGTAGGCGACGGGTGTCACTCTCATGATTGCTTTGTTCGCCTGTCGCGTATCGACACAGATACGAACCTCACCGGGCCTTTTGGGTTTCGGTACCACCACTATTGGGGACACCCAGGGAGTTGGACTCTCTACCCTTTCGATCACATCATTCCTTTTCAACTCAAGCAGTTCCTTTGTAACCTTTTGACGTTCATGAAAAGGGATTCTTCTGTGGCGCTGAGCAACAGGGGGAAAGCTTCATTGATGTGAAGCTTTACCTCAAAGTTCCTTAACCTACTGATACCCTCAAATACCTTCGGATATATTTATTCACTTCTGGACACTCAGTATTTCCGACATTATGCACCACACGATCTGCAACCTGAATGAGTCCAAGTTTTTGACTCACGTTTACACTGAGCAAACATCCACAGTTTCCTTACACTACATAGAAAACATCACTTGCTGTTTTCTGACCACACACAATAGTAATATGAAACTTTCCAATGGTTACTATACGTGTACCACCATACGCATTCAGTTTGTCATGACATGTTTCAAGATGAACATCCTTGAATTTATTCTGAAACGTACTCTCATCAATTAGTCTACACGATGCACCACTATCAGCTGTCATCATCACTGAACACTTTTCAAACTCGATTTTGAACTTCGGCGGTTTTGCTACAAAAGTGCTATTGTAAACACCATGTATACTACTTTCACAAACATCACCCTCAGTGTTTTCGGAAACATAATTTATACCATTTTCACAACCATCACACTCCATGCTTTCAACATTTACAGTCCCTACTGTAAATACGTAATCCTCAACCTCATCACTAACTTCACGAACTGATTTCCTCACAAACTATTTGTTTGTGGTACTTTTCTGACCTTTCCTAGGACAAAAATTTGCAAAATGGTTTCTTCCGTGACACACATAACACTGTTTACCAAATGCCGGGCAAGTTTCCTTGCCTCCTACATGCGGAAAGCCTTTCCCACAGTATCTACATTGTGTTACACCTTGTTGTGGTTTTCCACGTTTCGACTGTCCGAACTTGCGACCGATTGTCTTGGCATCTTGTTGGATGCCTGTCAAGTTTTTCAATGTCCAAAGACCAAACTTTGGGCTTGCGCTAGCTCGTTATTTCGACCCGCTTCGATTATATCGCCTAGCGTCAACGCATCGTTTGTCAGTCCTTGTTTACGCAGTTTTGAGTCTGTGGTTGTCTGTATCACGTGTGATTTAATTTCACCGTTAATGTCGTTGAACTCGCAACTGTCCGCTGCCTGGCGGAGACGGGTATGGTAAGCGTCAATTTTTTCGCCACTCTCTTGACGCATGCGTTTAAACACGGCACGGCATGTTCATACTCACGATTAACCTTCGGCTTGACGTATGCTGTTAGCGCTGTTTTGGCCTGTTCATAAGTTGTCCCTCTGTTCGGCAGGTTGACGAAAATATCGAATATTTTACTACCGACTGCATGCAACAATAGTGCTCTCTTCTGTCCTTCGTCATTTACTGCGATGGCGGACAGAGTTCTCGAACCTCACTAGCCACTTATCCCACTTGGGACCTAAGTCCTGCCTGCCGAGGCCTCATTACTACTTGAAAGTTCGATTTCAAAAGGCTGTACGCACGGCACATTTAATGACGTTGCCATGACTGCATCCTGCACAAATCTACTCCATGCAGATACAGTCTACTGAATCACGACTGTTGGCTTGTTTACTAGTTGTACACAGTAAACAACCGACTTGATACGAATGTCACACGTTCACAGTAGGCGTGTTTCCCACTCGTTTTGCACACGTCACTGTCTGTGGTATGGGTCTCGTGGCTGACAACACGGCCAACGGATCGAAGTTGAACAACACGTTCATAACGGACTTAACACTAACCGTTTCTTGGTATGCGCATTTTGCACACGTCACTGTGCTCTATGGTAGACGACACTACTCACACACTTATCTTTTGGTTCTGTTTCGCGCATCTCTCGTCGCCAAATATAAAATAGTGACACGTACATCGTCGCTTCGGTGACAGAACTAAATTCTTTATTCACGTAATTACAGGAGAGTTCCAACATGTTTACATCACTATAAACTATACGACAGGTGGCAGCATCAGACGGTGTTATATTCATTACATATGTGATCTTTAATTAGTCTTTCTAATAATTTGCAAATCACCGACGTTAAACTCACTGGTCTGTAGTTCTCTGACTTGTTTCTGGAACCTTTTTAAATAACGGTATAATGTTTGCTTCTTTCCATTCTAAAGGAACCACTCCCTCTTCTAGTGACAAATTGAAAAATGTAGCAAGCGGTACGCTACTTTGTTCTACAATTTCCAATAGTAGTTTGGGCGGAATCCCATCCACTCCAGGTGGTTTATTATCCTTCATAGCCCTTATTTTCTTAGCTACCATTTCCGGGGTTACAATTAACTGTACTAAATAGTCTGATTCTGCCCCCTTGAACTTAGTCTCTGGTACTGGCAGTGAACTAATATCTTCCCTGGTAAACACTGAACTAAAATACTCATTCAGGTCTTCTGCCATTAAGAATCACTCTGATATTATATTTCCAGCACTATCTTGTAGAGGACCAACCTTATCCTGAACTTTCTTTTTGCTCCGAACATGTGCATAAAAACTCTTGCTGTGTTGTTTTATATTACAAGCTAATTTTTTTTTTCATAGCTTCACTTCAAATTTCAGTTGTAGCTTGGTTTAGTGCTTCTTTATAAATGTTGTAGTCTTCGTTATTGCCAGTACGTCTATATGACTTCCACATAGTTTGTTTGTACTTAATGTGTCTAATGGCTTCTTTTGATAAGTATTTCTTTCTGGACCGTTTGCCTTGTTTTTTGAAGGAAAAAATTTATCGACGATGCACTTAATTTCACTCTTTAAGACATTCCAGCATTCTGTTGCTGACTTATTCTTCAGTGTGTTGGTCCAGTCTATCTTTGCTAAATATTTCCTCATTACCTTATATCTTCCTTTGTTAAAATTTCTCCTGAACTGCTTTTTATTATTTCTTTCTGATTTTTTATTTTGATGATAAAATGTATCTGGTTGTGATCACTACTTCCCAGTGGCTCGCATAATTTGACATTGTCAACTAATTCATTCGGTGAGGACAAAACTATGTCTAACACGTTCTTACCCCTGGTTGACTCTAACACGTGTTCAGAAAGGAAACTGTCTTGTACTAAAACTAAAAACTTGTGGTCCTCACTCCCCGTACTCTGTAGATATTTCCATTGTATATGACCATGGTTAAAATCTCCCATAATAATACAGTCCCGTTTGCTAACTTCCATTATAACGTTTTGTACTTTTTCATTCTCTTCTACACTTATGCTTGGACTTCAATAAACTAACCCCGCCGTTAACGTTGAGTTTCCTGTAACTATGTTTCACCAAACAGCTTCTTCGCAATCTGCTTCTCTTTCTAATTTTATTTCATGAGCCTGGATAGATTCTTGAACATATAAAATATTCTTATTCTATCTTTCCTGAACATTACATAGCCTGTTAGTCCCAATTCGGCATCTGATATATCAGTGGTGGCCCATGATTCGGTTATACCTATTATGTGATGGGAGATGTGGCGACCTTTGATGAATGCTACATGACCAAATAAGGCAAGACAGCGACTGCCGAATAAAGGCGGACAAAACTTTTGGGATACTTGTAGACCTCTTCATTGCGGAGTGATACTTGTGTTGCAGCCGAACTACACCCATGTGGCGGAGTGGTGCAACACGTTCCGCGTGTACGGGGACATCTATGACAGTCTGCAGAGCATCATGAGCATCGTCGACTGGTACGGGGACAACCAGGGCCACTTCCTTGAGGCCGCCGGGCCGGGCCACTTCACAGACGCTGACATGGTCAGTTCCTGACCGCTCGGTTCGCTGACAGGTCGGGGTCGTTGACCGTTCCGGATCGTCGTCATCGCAATGGGGTCGCTGACCACTCGGGTCGTAGAGTTTCTATTACCGTCTATATGCTATCACATCTTGTTTTGGCGCATTAAGGAAATTACATCAGAATGATGTCGATCGTTACTAAGCACTAGCACTCATTTTAACTATCAAAGTTGTCGTGGTAATAATAATAATAATTATTATTATGTATTGTTTTGTGGGCATATAGTTGCTGTTCTTCTCGTTATTAGTATTAATGCTATCATCAACGACGATTTATACTACGTTAGATTGTGAAAACAGAATAATAACTAACAAGTTGTAATACGATAACACTAAGCTGTGACTGCACATAGATCCTGTTCAGTAAGTGCACGAACTTATAGCTATAACTGCCTACCTCGCTTCCTCCCTAGGTGGTGGTCGGCAACTACGGGTTGAGCGGCGACGAGGAGCGGGTGCAGTTTGGGATGTGGGCGATGTTCGCATCCCCCCTCCTTATGTCCGTCGACCTGAGGAAGGTCCGCCCCGAGTCCCGGGCCCTACTCCAGAACAAACGCGTCATCTCCATCAACCAGGATCCACTCGGCATCCCCGGCCGCAGGATTCTCAATGTAAGTGTTCTCACGATCCGCCCGGCATCCCCGGCCGCAGGATCCTCAATGTAAGTGTTCTCAGGATCAGCTCGGCATCCCTGGCCGCAGGATCCTCAATGTAAGTGTTCTCACGATCCGCTCGGCATCCTTGGCCACAGGATCTTCAATGTAAGTGTCCTCAACACCCGGATCAGGTGATGTTGCCAGCAGTAAACCCTTCTATGACAGACACCTATTCACAGAGAACATCCTGTAAGACACAGTGCGCATTTTTCAGTTTAGACCTGAACAAAACAATTTCCAATATCTACTTTGTTGGTTCTGTCCTGTTTGGTTTGATAGTGTTGTGTTTTAAGAGTTGTACCAATCTTTGTTGTATCCCGTTTTGTACTTTTCGTACGATGTTTACCCATTGCAGTTGCTGTCGCAATACGTACGGGGAACCGTGCAGGTATTACACACACGTTCAAAGTGAACACGAGGCTGATATCCCTACGAATTGGCACTTTTACTAACACAAACAACTCACTAGAAATTACTGTATATGTGGATTACAATTATTATTATTTTAAACCAATAGTAATTACAACAATGATGACTGCAACAATAGTTCTAGACGTCAACGCGCATGCGCCTTTTTGTACGCGTTTGTCCGCATCATGACGTAGGCATCTAATTCCTAGGTAACCGGATCTCAGAACAGCAGACACAACATTGCGCTCCGGGCATGTTTACGTATTTTTACAAGATAGCAGTTTATGTTATATTTTGTAACCAAAGCGTATTTCAAAATAGCAGACTGTCTCGTCTTGGATGCGTACGATTTAACGATTCTGTTAAGTGGAGACCTCTGTCGGGTTCTTTATCTGCATGATTGCTCGTTTAACCATAACGTCTGAGACAAGCCGTAACCCGTTTCAGTTGCTGGACGGCAAGCTGCAGATCTGGAACCGTCCCGTGATGCCCCGCGGCAGTTTCGCCGTCGCCGTGCTGTACGTGAAGGAGTCTGGCTACCCGTACCGGGTCAGCTGGAACCTCAGGACGCTCGGACTGACCAGTCCAGCCGGCTACAACTTCACGGAGGTGTTTGATGGACAGCACCTCGGCTATTTCAAGCCGAGTGACAACTTCACGTGTCGTGTCAACCCGTCTGGACTCTACTTGATCCGGGCTACCAAGTTACTGTGAGTGACACACGGTGCCCCGTGTCGTGACTGACCGTTACAGCACCAGCGTCTTGCACAATGTGGTCGACCGGAAACAAGTTGAATTGACCAAATTCGCGGCTCAGGTGTACGTGATTTTCTAGCTGAGAGCCGTTTTGAACCACGATTTAAATGGATTTTCCAGGTGAAACTACGAACTGTTAATACGCGGCTTCAGCACTGCTATCTGCAGACTGCACGCGATCACGTCGACGGAAGACGAACAACGAGGGCAGTCAGTACAGTCCACGTTCTCTCTGTTCAGATCGGGGCACTTGACAAATGCACAACAATGAAAAACCGTATTTTTTGCTTTTAGTTAGTATGCCTGCATAAAGAGACGTTGTCTGTTCCGCTACTCGGACGTAGCCTCGCAAGACGTGGTAATTGTTGGCTGGACGATTGCCGAGTTGGGTATTGATTGTGAGCTAACCAAGTGAACACGCCGGCATCAAAGGGCAATTGCAGTTAGCCCCGCCTGCCCCAGTAATACTGCCAATAAAGAGTGTCCACACTACGAATATTTCGGTTACAATATGGGCATTTTGTACATGCAGCATTCAAACTGCGAACGCTGTGTCTAGGTTATTAAACGCAATTTGGTGGGCAGTATATCTCCGACACATTTACTGTTGTATATTCACAGGCACTAAGTAAAACATACACGTGGTTCTTAGGGTTGGCACTCAACTGAACTTTATTTTGCGTATCAGTGTATCACTACTCACATAGCTAGTTCTCAACTACAACGTGTATCACTACGCATCACTACACAAGTAGTCCACAACACAGACATGCATATACACACCCTGTATAACATTTATTCTAGTATTAAGAACGTCATAATGAAATGGGGAACAGAGCGCCTCGGTGTAAACTTTGCGGGACTCCGTCAGCACAATGGTTACCATCATCGGTGAAGATCACGGATGATTTTTAAATAAAGGAAGTCCTACGCACACAAAGTGTCTTCGTCAATAAAGCAGATATCATTACGTAGCGCCTTGTTTTAGAAACAATAAACCAAGTGGCACAACACCTCTGCGACTTACGTCGGTAGTATGTAAAGATACTGATATTCATCGAGTATCGTGGGACATAACGTCCACTGATGTATACATGAAATGATTACACGAACGTAAAAATGTTGAGATGGTGGTGTGAAGCCACACATCGTCAGTTCCATTTCGCTACAGTAGTGTTCTAAGACAAGCAAGCAAGGCATGCAATACGTTGTTGGAATTAAAATATGAGCAGCGCACATTATTAAAAATATATTGTAGTACAGGTGAGTAGAAAAAGCCCCAACTTAGTAATGGCAAACGCACAGGGAAGCAAAGCCATCACTAATAAGTAAATTAAACGGGAGAGGTAATCACATCCGTAGTGTTTTGAGCGTACCCTCAAAACATTACTGTTAAGTTCAAAACACTACCTCTACGTACGCTCAAAACACTACCCAATTCCAAAACACTACCGTCAGTAGGGCTATATCTTACCAGCCAATTACATTAGTCACCTTTGGGAATCATCCTATACATTAGGGTCGAGTTTGTGATCGTTGGAGTCAATTAGACAGTATAAATAAATAGGTAGTGTGAAATGACATAAAATATTAATTATGTTTAATGCCATAATTATAATTATTTATGGTTTGATTTAGTTGTATTTGGGGTTAAGGTTAGTTATCGCATAATCGTTGGAACTAGTCAGACGACGGGAATAATTAGTATGATAAGCAGACGACTGGAATACATTGCTATTCAATATGATTCAGGTCATTATTATAATTAGTAATGGTTGGAGTCAATCTTGGTGGGTTAGGGTTGTATATAACATAGTCGCAACCAATCAAATGACGGGAATAAAATTATTTTATGTGAAATGTCATTATTCATTATGGTTAAGGTTATTATTATAATTAGCTATGGTAAGAGTCAGTTATGATTCGAGTTAGGGTAATCGTTGGAACCAATCAGACAATAGGAATAACTAGTTTATGTGAAATGTCATTATTCATATGGGTTAGCATTATTATTATTGTAATTATTTATGGCTAGCGTAAGCCATGGTGGATTATGATTATATATATATATATATATATACATATAATCCCAATCCTTACGCTAGCCATAAATAATTACAATATATATATATATCACATAATCATTATAACAAATCAGACGAAAAAAAAAAAAGTTAGTGTGAAATATCTGTATTAATTAAGTTAAGGTTATTATTATTACCTATGGTTGGGGATATGGTAATCACTGGAATCAATTAGATGACGGGAATAAATCGTTAGTGTGAAATATAATTATTTATTATGGGGGTTAAAGTTATTATTATCAGTTATGACTGGAGTTAGTTATGATTTGGGTTAGGGTAATAGTTGGAACCAATCAGATGACGGGATTAAATAGCTAGTGTGAAATTTCATTATTATTTAATGTTAAGGTTATTATTATTATTAGTTGTGGTTGGAATCAGCTATTGTTGGGGTTGGTAATAACTAGGTTTGTTTATGGTTTGTTTAAGCTCCCAACCATTACACTGACGACCGCCCTGTATGCTTGTATTTGTATCTCTTTCATTTTACTAACCTATATCTATCCAGCCAGTATAATATTACACTAACATCATTATATGATTAAGCCTACAAAGTTGCAGTGATGTACTTAGGATCTCTGGGGGAACAAAGCCATACATGAACCTCAAATCTCCACAGCTAGTTTCCTTCGTCCAAACCCCACAATATTTTGAATATGCACATATATGAATATTTCCCCCAGACGTTCCCACGCCGACCATAAAGCAATCTAAACTACAATGACACTGCTCGCACTCTTGCACTCCGTGAACATATCGATGACCCGACGAGGCTTATTAATAACATCAGTCTGGTGTCAATGGCTGTTTTTAAACTTAACGTAACCCTTATTGCCAACATACCCTACCCCATGTAAAGCTTCGTATCGCTTGCCCGGATATCCCACGGCCTCCCACCAAGCGATACGTACTTTTTAGATGGCCCCAAACACATAGAAATTGTAAAACGAGAAAATATGTAGGGGTAGTGTTTTGAACTTAACAGTAGTGTTTTGATGGTACGTTCACAACACTACGATAGTGTTTTGAAAGTACGCTCAAAACACTACCGTAGTGTTTCCGAGGGGTAGTGTTTTCAACTTACTACACCGGCACTTTTTCAAAGTTACCGGCCCGACGAAATATTTAACGGTCTCGGGCTTCCGGGTCGGCAGTAATTTCGAACACTGCCGGTAACGTATCGGGTCGCTGGTTCAACATTTAGAATTAATAGTAGGCCTAATTTAATTTTTTTTGTACACTTCTATACCGATACGTTTTTTCAGTAGAACAACCAAAAACGTAATTGTTTTTTACAAAACACTTCAAAGTTCTACTATAGCGTTATACTAATTGTAGGCAAAAACCTACTCGTCTATACGTCGAATCACGTCTGCTGCGAGATTCTCTCCTAGCGTGCGAGATCACGCGGCCGGACGACCGTCGGCTCAGCAGCACTATAAGATTTATAATTACTGCCAATTGCTTAAATCGATTAACGGTTAGAGGCACTGACCGGGTGTCTGAATAAAGGTTAGCCCTAAACATAGTCACTGTACGCATTAACATGGGGCGGCCATTGATTTTTATGTGCGTGGCGCCGTCTGGCGTCGATGGATTAACCGCGTTGTAGCGCCCATGTAACAGACAGGAAAACGGTTAATACGTTACGTATTTGAGGCAACAGTCACCATTCAGACGCATGTTTCACTATCCCAATGAATCAGGGAGGTGAAGTGATGACTAATAGAGTTTAATAGCAACAACGATCAATGTAATTATCAACACCGCCGAAAAAGTGTCCAGCGCCGGGACACTGCCAATGAATCAAATCAGATGGCTGTTGTCAGTGCTGACAGTGACAGTGTTGTTGACACTGTCAGTCGATGTTGTTCTGGTGAGCACATGGTAAGTACGTATATTTAATTAATGTTGGCAGTTCCACCGTGTATATATTTATATATATATATATATATATTGATTTGTATGTAATTTAGTCTAATCTTCGCTATTATACCACCTATTTTCTATTACATGTTAACAATTGTTATATTTTGGTAGGTACATGTAGTAAAGAAAGTAAATATAATGCTAGAACGTTGGGATATTTGCTTTAAAATGTCAACTTTTTTATTTATATAGATATTTAAATACTGCTTTCAGGGTTTTCAAACCCATTGATTTACTAAAGTAATAAATTTACAACATTTAATAATTTTAGTACTAATTATAACCAAATTAATGCAATTAATTAGTTAATTTTAGTAATGTAGCAAGCAAACTCAACAGACCAACTCATTCCAATTAAAGGCCATAATGCCCATGATTATGACGATATACGTATTGTGCAATGTGTTAATTTTTATATTTTTTTATTTTAAATTAATGTTTAATTTTTAATACCATTAATAATGATCATAAATATACATTAACAAATAATTTAATAATTTAATTGATAAGTCAATATTGGCTAATTAGTGCGCAGTAAAAGGCCATAATGTCCATGATTATGAAGATATTTGTATAATTTATGAAAGCAGTAAACCACATTAATTATGGTAATAAATATACATTAACCAGTCATTTCACATTAACAATAACTTAATTAATAAGTTAATAATGGCTAATATTAGCACGCTAACGACTGACCGCTACATTTCGATAAAAGGCTGGAATATAATTTATGCAATGTTTACAACCACATTAAACATTATAATAAATATACATTAACCATTCATATAGCATTAACAATAACGTTATTAATAAGTAAATATTGGCTACATAGAATACAAATTCAACTGATCAATGCATGACAATGAAATACAATATTCATACTCCTAGTTCACAGTGTCTATGTGCGACTGTGTCATGACAGGTTGGGTGAATACTGCAGGCTGCGTACAGACAAATAATAAATTGTCACTGCTTCATAATGCAATGTTCTGCATATATTAACATGAACTTGACGAAGTAATGTTTTTTAATTGTTCACAATATTCCGTCGCTGAATCCAAATGCACCAAATGCAAGACTGCATTCTGCGTTACTCCCCATGGCCCATGGGAGGCAAGCCATGAGGATGTCTGCTCTGCTCATAATACAGTCTTTTTGTAATACCAGAAGTTAATTGTCTCATAATTGAATGCCAGTAGGCTGCAACATATGTGCAGCAAGGTTCAGAGTTCAGTATCTTGTAAAATAACGTTGTGTTCTTCAACATGATGTATATACGTAATGTTCGTGTCATGTTGAGTGGACACTGTTGAATGTATACATCAGGTATATAATCAGCCAGATTAAATGTGTACGTATGCAGGCAAGTGATGGGTGTCATACTCAGACGACCCTGTGGCTTGGTACCTTCACAGTTAATTGTTGGACACAGATCAGCGTAAGATCAGTGTCACTGCATGTAATTGCGAACAATATCTGAAATAAAAAGGTCATCGTGTATCATATAATGACGACTGTTTTGATTCTACATGCAAATCTTGTGAAATAATTTTCATATCCCTGCCTCTGTTACTCAAGAGAGCAGTGTGACATTCTATAATGCATTATGTCACACATAAATTCATAATAATTGTAATACTTGTGAGGTATAACTGTGGTGTTTAATGTATTGCGTGTTGTCACACAATAAAACGAATGATGCTACAACTGATCAAGGCATTTATGGTTTATATTATTACATTTACAACATGCTCTATATATATTAAATATGCTGTTACACCAATAGAACATTATACATGTCAGACAACGACTACTTTTTACTATTAATAAACAAATAGCCTCACAGACCTCTCAGAAATGGTTTATTAACTAATACGATAGGTGGCAGCAGAATGCACTGTTTCAATAATTGTTTGTTGACAACCGATTATGCATCACGAAATGACTTTTATTAAACTCGTGTTGGCGTGGTCGAACCGGAACTGAGACTGCGCATGCTCGCATCAAAGATTGTAAATACGACATGCAACTCTAAGAAATGTCACGTAACATAAACGTCAATGGCGCCATCTGGCGACCGGATAGAATAACTACTTATTCTAACATCCCCTCTTTTTTTTAAAAGGAGCATAATAAAAATGTTGGCTTTATGAGCCCATGGCAACATAACAACACAATGCAATCTAACACTAGAGTCAATTGGGCCACTATACTATAATGATCAGAGGTTACTAGCACATGATCAGGTTTGGACAACAGGGGGTTGGGGCTGGTCTTCACTGAAACCGTGCTGGCTTTGTGACGACTCGCCCAGAGCGCGTTTTCACTGGCGAGACGACTTTCGCAGGAGAGGCGGACACGCTCGGTGTGGGAGTTATCACTTCCGGCGCGATGCTCGGCACGTCACGCGGTTCGTCTTCTGTTAGCGTCTTCTGTTTCCGTTCACGCGGCTGTTCGTGTGGTTGCTGTACGCGTGGCTGTAGTTCGCGTTGTTGTATGAGTGGTTGTCGTTCGAGTGGTTGTTGTTCGCGTTGTTGTACGAACTCGTGGGGCGCTGTGGCATCGTCTCGTAGATAGCGTCGATTGCGTCGGAGTAGACGACCTTCGATCTCTACGATGTACGACCTGTCGTTACAGTCATCGACGACTGTGCCACGCGACCATTTGATCGGTTGGTGTTTCTTCAGCGACTGGACGAAGACTGGAGTGCCTTTCTGTAGTGGTCTCAGATCGCTGACACTTCGGTTGTAGTATCGCTGGCTCTGCATTTGTTTTGTAGTCTTACGTGAAATCGTTTGCTCGACCTCGGGAATCGCTGGTTTCAGCAGAGACTCGGCCTGTGGGACGACTGCTCGTGTGCGTCAATTCATCAAGCGCTGTGCCGGACTGCTGACCATCTGACTCGTAGGAATATTGCGCCATTCCAGGAGTGCTTTCATCGGGTCGGAAGATTTCGCTAGCAGCTGTTTTGCAATTTTGACAGCGGCCTCCGCCTTTCCATTCGACTGACTGTGATAGGGTGACGATACCGAATGTTCGAATTCCCAACTCTGCGCAAAGCGTTCAAACTCAGCGCTTATGAACTGTGGCCCACCATCGGAGTGGACTATGTTGGGAGATCCGTGACGTGCAAATTGCTCTTTACACGCCTCAATCGTAGTGACCGCTCGTTGATCATCTAGCTTCACGATCTCGAAGAAATCGGAGTAGTAGTCGACGATTATGAGGTATGTGTCCTGACCGTGCGCGAAGAGATCCATTCCGACCTTAGCCCACGCTCGCGGTAGAATCGTGTGGCTACGAAGACTCTCTTTCTGTTGCGTAGGTCGTTCTCTGGAACACTCACTGCATCGCTCGACCGTCTGTTTTACGTCGTTTGTCATACCGTGCCAGTAGAGACTGTCTCTGGCTCCGCGTAGAGTCGACTCAATGCCTTGATGACTGCTGTGTAGTCTCACTAACATGTCATTCTGGAGTGACTTTGGGATGAACATACGCTCTCCTTTGTACATGATCCCGTTGTGCACAGCGATGACGTCTCGAAACGTCCAGTAGACTTTCAGGTCAGACGGTAACTGTGACTTGTCCTGTGGCCAGCCTGATGCGACTAGCACGAGTAGTTTCTGCAGAACCGGGTCGTCGGCTGTGGCCTGACGTATCGCGTCTACTCTCGGCTCGCTGATGTTGACGTACTCTCTGGGGTCGACTGTCTCGACTACCTCAGCGATGGCGTTCTCCGTTGTCATCTGGAATATCTGCTCCTTCGTCAGCTCAACTGGTTGTCTACGTGTCGACGGCGCTCGCGACAGCATGTCTGCGACGAGTTGCTCACTTCCTGGCTTGTAGACGACTTTCATGTCGTAGCGCTGAAGTGCCATCATCATGCGTTGAAGTCTTTTCGGAGCCTCCAAGAGTGACTTTCGGAAGATCGTTTCCAGTGGTTTATGATCACTGTGAATCGTCACGTCTGGATGTCCATAGATATATTGGTCGTATTTGCGGCAGGCAAACACGATGGCAAGACATTCAAGCTCGATCGGTGTGTAGTTGCGTTCACTCGCTGTCAGTGAACGCGAAGCAGAGGCGACTGGCTTCTCGTGTTGTAGAAGTGTCACTCCTAGCCCCTGCGTACTTGCGTCACATTGAAGTACCACCGGTTTCGTCACATCGTAGTACGAGAGAGAACGTTCTGCGCTTGCGATGTCCTTCACTCGCTCGAACGCTTCTTGTTGGTCTGGTCCCCACACGAACACGGCATCTTTCTGCACCAGACGTCGTATGGGCTCGCAGACTGCAGAAAGATTCGGCATGAATTTCGCGATGTAGTTCGTGAAGCCCAGGAACCGTCGTACTTGTTCGACGTCCATCGGCGTCGGCATATTCTTGATGTCGCACACTTTATCAGGATCGGGCTTGACCCCGTCCGGAGACAACACATGCCCGATGTACACGATCTCTTTCATGTGAAGCCTCATTTTGGATCTGTTCAATTTCAAGTTTTGTTCGCAAGCACGCTGTAGTAGCTTGATGAAGTTGGTGTCATGGTCTCTGCGGGCCTCTGCCTCTGTCTGACCACGACCGACGATCAAGATGTCGTCAGCTACTGTGGAGATCCCTTCGAGACCCTCCAGCGCTTGCTGCAAACGACGTTGAAATTCCTCCGGACTCGACGAGATACCAAATGGCATACGCAGCCATTTGTATTTTCTTGCCGGAGTCCAGAATGTCGTCAGGTAACTGCTTTCATCTGTCAGTTTCACCTGCAGGAATCCGTCTTTCGCGTCGACAAGCGAGAAGATTTTCGCATTCGTCAGCGTTGGCAGAACCTCTTCGATCGTAGGTAGCGAGAAGTGGTTGCGTCGAATCGCCTTGTTCAGGTCAGAGGGGTCGATGCATACTCGCACCGAGCCGTTCGCCTTACGTACTGCCAGACAGCTCGAAATCCACTGAGTCGGTGTCTCGACTTTCGCGATGACGCCCTGTGCCTCCAGTGCCTCGATCTTCTTTAGGAACTCGTCCTTCAGTGCGTAAGCGACTTTCCGTGGTCGATTCTGTACGGGAGCGACAGTTGTGTCAATCTCGATGTTGTACTCACTCGGAAGACACCCAAGTCCGGTAAAGACATCCGCATACTCCGTTATGGCAGCATCGATGTCGTTTGTTCGATCCTCGACCAGGCTGACGTGTTCATTCACCGCGATCAGATCGAGTTTCAGACACGTGTCGAGGGACAGCAGTGTGGCGTGCCTCGTTTTGACGACTTCGAAGATCAATATCTCCTCACGCTGGTCGATTTCTCGGAGTGTTAGGGAACATCTACCCTTTGACGACACCTGCGAACCATCGTACATCGTCAAGTTCGAGGTACTCGCGCGTAGTGGTGGAGAGCCCAGTAGTCGATAGTCGGTGACGCTGAGGACATTGCATGTTGCGGCGGTGTCGAGTTGACATCTCAGTGCAGTAGGAGCTGAACGACTCTCCGATGATACGTTGATCGTTGCCATCAGACGTCCACCCTCCTTGTCCACTTGTATGCGTAGAATGCTGGAATCGTTGTCACCGTCGACGAGGTAGACACGCTTCGCCTTTGACTGTGCCTGCGGCGCTCGGCAACACTTGGCGTAGTGATTTTTCTTTTTACAGGCGTAGCACTCACTGCCGAATGCTGGACATTGTCTCTGCGGGTGCTCTGTGCCGCACTTCCCACACTTGGCCGCTTTGTTGCTCGACGTGTGAGTCGGTTGAGATCTCGGCCTGCGTTTAGCCTTCTTCTGTCTCGTCTTGTAGACCGCCTGCACTTCCTCGTTCAGTTTGAGCTTCCGCATTTCGCCTTCCGTGTCCTCCGCTAGGCGACACAGGGTAATGGCTTTCTCCAGGTCTAGGTTCTTTGTTTCAAACAGACGCCGACGCGTCCGTTCTTGGTCTAACCCCAACGTTAGCGCGTGAAGAACCATGTCGTCCATCAGATCGCCAAACGCACATTCACGGACCTGCTTCTTTAGGGCCGTAATGAAGTCATCAATAGAGCGATCGTTCTGCTTCATGGTGAGGAAGTGACGTCTGGATGCAAACACGCTCACTCTAGGACGGCAGAATTCATCAAACTTCGCGATGACGTCATCAAACGTTGGAACGCCTTCAAACGTGAAGTTGTCATAGATGTCATTCCCTTTGTCACCGATACAGCGTAGTAGAATCGCCGTTTTTGTCTTTGCGTTCGCGTCAGCTTTGTCACTGGCGTCGATGAACTGCGTGAACTGCTTTTTGAAACGCAGCCATTGCTTTGGCAGATTGCCGGACACGGGAAGCGGGTCGGGGAGAAGGAATCGTTCCATCACTTTTGTAGTCAAAATAGAACGGACTAACCTTCTTTCACCGCGACTTTACGTTCACTGAGTTCCAATTTACCTCTAGTTCGCTCTTTCTGACACCATGTTTCAATAATTGTTTGTTGACAACCGATTATGTATCACGAAATGACTTTTATTAAACTCGTGTTGGCGTGGTCGAACCGGAACTGAGACTGCGCATTCTCGCATCAAAGATTGTAAATACGACATGCAACTCTAAGAAATGTCACGTAACATATACATCAATGGCGCCATCTGGCGACCGGATAGAATAACTACTTATTCTAACATGCACCACAACGATGTAAACAAACGCACAAATGTATTATTTTTTGGACTGAATTGTACGTAACTATATTGTTGTAATCGCCACAGGAAAGTTATCTAACTATCTGATGATATTTACACATGCAGTGTGTTTCATCTAGTATTCTTACCGCATAGTAAAGAGTTTTGAACATACACTGGACCACTCGGTTTCTGCCCTATCTAAGTTTCTGCCTCATTACGATTATATAGCTGGATCTCATATTAAATACATCGTTATTAGTCAGATATATCGGACACAGTGAGCAAAGGATGTATACAAACTTGCAACAACGTTATTTGTCTCAAATTAAAACGAGGCAAACAGGTCTTTGACATATATTTTGATAGCGAACGCAGACCACGTGATTACTTTGCAGCATATAGGTGACGGTGATGTAAATAACCGTAATATTTAAATTTATCGGGCGATTGTAAGCAACTATTCACCCTAATCACCAAAGCAAAGTTACTGAACAGCCCGTGGCGTTTATACAGTGAATGCGTTGTGATTTGTCGCACAGTGTCAGTGATGATTTTGAACACGATGAGGCAGAAACCGAGTGATCCAGTATACATATATAAAATCCGGCGGCGTCCGTGCCCGTGGTGCGTTAATTTTAACGACGTGGTTATTCTTCCGGCTGTCGTAACCCAGATTCAGGTGGCTGTTCTTCCGTGAGTCCCGGTGCGCATGCGCAGTAACCCTACTCTAGCATAGCATAGCCGCGCATGCGCAGGTTCGACGCAGCGTCTTCACAAAATGGCAGTCAGGAAAGCGTTCGTGGGTGTTAACGTCGGTGACAAATTTTGTTCCTTTTCCCAATTATCCAATAAACTCAAACGAGTGCAAGATGACAGTTTTGTACAACTCTAGCCTAGGTAATCCTGCATCTTCTTGGCCTTTATTATTAACGCTATTAAACGATCTTTTTACCTAATTTTTTCGATGCTGCCGGATTCGTTTCATCATTCCCCATCATTATAGACACTAAACCGAACTGTATTTCTTAAATTTATTGTGTTTGGGTGGCTTTTATGCAACAAAACAACATTGTTTGACAAGTGCGTGTTTTGTTGATATGGCGATCATCCGAAATGTACTCCAAACGTGTCGGGGTGCCATCACAACCGGAAAGGCAGTGCCATCACAACCGGAAAGTTACAAAATCACTGTAACTTAGTCTGTTTCATGACACTGTTGTCGAGATAATTATCAGTGAAATGGTCTTTTAGGTGTACATTTTTCGCGTTTTTTAACATTAAAATATCGATTTATATATTTTGTATCTATAAATTCAACATTTCAATGAGATTTCAGAATACGTGCGTAAAGCAGAACTAGATATGCATTAGTGGCATCGCCTTTCCGGTTGTGATGGCACCGCGACACGTTTGGAGTAGATTTCGGATGGTCGCCATATCAACAAAACACGCACCTGTCAAACAGTGCTGTTTTGTTGCATAAAAGTTCCCAAAAGACAATAAATTTAACAAATACAATTCGGTTTTGTGTCTACAATGATGGGGAATGATGAAACGAATATGGCAGCATCGAAACAATTAGGTAAAACATCGTTTAATAACGTTAATAATAAAGGCCAAGAAGATGCAAGATTATCCAACTCTATATGCGTGACTCGAGGACCATTGACGGTGCCAAGCATCGTATGCCGAACATTGCCGCAACGGCCAATCCACATTTGAAGTACTACTCTGTCCAGTACAGTTGTACAGTGAGAGATGTGGACATTAGCAGGAATGTGCAGACAGCTGCTTGCCTTGACAGCCATGTGTGCCTCGCGGCCATTCAAAAGTACTTTGATGCAAAGGCTTGGCAGGCAGGGCAGATCATTGCCGCAGAACTTCGGAGGCACTGCATGACGAAGAATGTATTGTTTGTGAAAGCTGTGTGCAGTGGTTTCACTTTAAATGTGTTCCTCTGAAGGCAGCTCTAAAGGCAAACATTTGGTTTTGCAAGGGTTGCAAAGATTGTTAAATGCTGATAAATGCTTTGTATGTCAATGTTTGTCATATTATTTTGTGTACATCGCATAATGATATTATATAATAGGTTGATAGGTGTAAATTATAATGGGTTAACTCATATTCCAATGATCATTTGGCAGTTCCTTGCAATTGGATATTAATGTGTAGCATTGGTTCCCTTGATATAATGCAATGTACTTACGTAGTTTATTCAGTGAGTATGTTTATTATAATTATTAACTTGTAATGCAGTTTAAATGTAATTGTATTTTGGAACAGCAGGAGTGTTTGCACTGATAATTATTTTGCATGCCGATTTATGCAATCGACACGGTTGTAACATGCAATGCGTTTGTTTGCATTCCAATGCCTGCATATTATTTTTGGCATAATTTATTGTGATACCTAATTTATATCCGTTTATTACATAAATTAATGCTATCAGTATTGTGTTCGGCATTTTATTATGTCCAGTATGCTTTTCAAGATCACTGGTGTTGTTATGTTTAAATAGTATAAGTACGCCTACACGTTTGCATGTGGTTTGTGCTGTGTAAATGCTGTGTGATTTATTTCATGATAATAAATTATGTGAATACACTGTTGACGGAATAGTTATTACCGTATACTAGTAGTGCGTTGACAGAGAGTGATTGCCTACGCTTCAGTACAGTAGTCCCCCTCTTATAAGGCCAACCCTTCAGCAAATCTAAAGTGGCCTCTGGTGAGGAGGAACCACAAATTAATGTGGACAGTAAACATCATTTGTATGGAAAATAACAGTTGATTTGTCATAGATAATGTACTTTGTAACACAAGTACGAATGCCAATTCGGCACGATGAGTTTATGGCAGGCCTACTTAATTTGTTATAAACATCGACATCGTCTTGTGATTCAAAAATAGCAGTTTCGGCTGCCGAGGGGTAGATTCTTCCTGTAACCCCGGCTGTTAGCTGGGTGGCCGCTAGTGAGGGGTGGTTTGTATTAGACAACGCTAATGCAATGAAAATATCGCCGCGTAATCCGGGTGGCCATCGGTGAGCGGGGTCTTATAAAAGGGGGACTACTATACTTTGTTCAGTGCATGTTAGGCAACAAAAAAAGTTGGAAAACTTGCTGCTAATGAACGCCCTTGCTTTAGCAACTAAGTAAACCTGCATTTCTGAAATAACAACGATCCGAATAATAATTACAATGACGACGAGGGTAAGCATAGCTCAAACTATTATAGAAGACATTAAATATACAAGAAACAAAAAATAGATACAAAAGTTCTTAAATTTACGAATGTGGATGAAGAAACAGTAAGGAAAATAATAAATGATCTCCCAACTAAAAACAGCAGTGGATTTTTTATGGAATTTCACCAATACTGCTAAAAATTATTGAACCGGCAATAATTAAATCGCTAACTATAGTAATTAACCAAGTCATTAATATTGGCATATTTCCTGATAAAATTTAAATCGCAAAAGTAGTTTTCAAAAAGGATGACCCAACTCTAATACAAAATTACAGGCCAATTTCTCTCCTTCCAACTAATTCTAAAGTACTAGAGAACGTCATTCAGCGTCATCGGTACTGATGAAGTCGACGTGATATGTTGACGAAAGCCTCTAGTCCTCTACCAGGTAAATTAAACATCTTGGATATGAAAAATGAAAGTTTCTGACTAGAGAACATTATCCATAATCAGATATCCACTTATTTTATTGATTCTAAGCTATTTTTGATAATCGGTACAGGTTTAGACCTAACCATTTGACAGAATATGCACCACTCGAACTAGTAGATAGAATAATTACTCAAATTGTCAAAAAGCACTTACCAATTAGTATTTTTCGTGGCCTTACCATTCGATATTATTAAACAAGTTTATGGCAAGACTCTTATTCGAAAGCTATTTAAGCAACTGGAAACAATATACCGAAGTAGTAGTAGAGCGTTTTTCGATACGTAATCCGGAGGGTGCATGTGCTCCCATGGCTAAATTCTAAGATGGCGCCTGTCAGGTGACCCGCCTCCTAACGGAAAGAAGTGGCTCTAACTAACTGAGTGGCGCCATCTAGCGACTCGGGCGGGTAGGGCGGGCAGAACGGGTGGGCAGTCGGGCAGAACGTGATAATTAGGGCGTGGCTTCCTGTCAGCCGACCCGTCTCCTAGTGGTGGACCTAACTAACCGACCGTAGCGTCATCTAGGGACTCAGGCGGGTAGGAGGTTGTGCCTCCGGTGACGTGGGCGGGCGGGGGCGGGTATTGTGTGTGTGTGTGTATGAATGCGCGTGTATGAAATAACGAACGAAACACCAAAGTATACGTGTGCACACGAATTTTATTGACTAAAGATACAAGCGTAATGAGTATATGCTGTATATGAAACCGTGTTTTAGTAACCGAAGACAAGTGTGATGATGACACGACTTACGGGTGACTGAACACCACGCCAGCGGCCGTGAGCTTACGGGTCATGACGACCACGCCAGTGGCTCGCAATGTGATATGACTTAAGGGTGACTGAACACCGCGGCAGAGGTCGTGAGCTTACGGGTGTGTGACCACCGCGCCACAGGCTCGAATCATATGATGATGATGATGATGATATATGGCTGTTAATGAAACACGGTATGTAGCGAAATGCATGCATCTTAGTTCAACAGTTTAAACCAGTCGAACACACGACAATCGTTTGCTACCAAATAAGTGCAGAAACCGTTCACGAACTCCTTCATAGGAAGTCCACGACATCGAAACATGAGATAAGCAACACAGTATTGTCCGCAAACGTTAGACGCGGGACTCTGAAGTCTCTTTGAATTATGAGTCCATTCTATACAATGTTTATTCATGAATCGTCGGAATTCGACGTGTCGTGGCGGCAAGCCGTACGAGAAGAAGTATTCACCTTGACCTGTATCGTCCACGTACAGCGCTATCCAATGTTCTCTCGGTTTCGTCCTGTTGTGCGTGTTGCATACGAAGGCGACCGGGTAAGCGTCTATCGTCTCGGTGAGGAGTATGTCTTTAAGTACGACCCTACGAACGATGGCCTTGGTGTGCGCATCCCGGACGAGTAGACGGGCGATCTGCATGGTTTCCATCAATAGTCGTAGATGACGTTGCGATTCTTATCGATCTCCAGGACGGTCTCGAACTCGGCGTAGGCGATGACGTTCACAGTGGTCGTCAGTGCGTCGCAGAAATGAATCTCGATGCGCAGGTTGCCCTTTTGTACCAGATGGAAGCAGCAGTCGTCGCACGAGTCAGGGGTGAGATCCAAGCCGAAGAAGGTGTAGCCGTGATGGTAGTCGGCGCGAGTCAAGCCGTTTCCTTCATCCTGCCACACCTTACCTGTTGAGGTGAACAGGTTGTGGTAGCACCTGACGAAGATGTTGTCGTCGAAATTTGGTTGGAAAGGTTTGGAGGGTATCTGTCGTCCGTCCACGTACACGGCGAGGAAGATGATATGGTTGTTTTTGGCGTTGAACGGGTTTTTAGCATAGCTTCCGTTGTAGGCGTCGTTGTCGATGCAGCACAGCACGAGACGTTTTGGAAGAACGCCGAGAAAGAGATTCTCGCGCGTGTGCGAACGGGTACCTGTGGGAATGGAGTAGACTTTGCAGTTGACGGGACGCATCGGGTACTTGGCTGTGCTTTTTTCGAGGGCCTTGATGTGAGCCATACCAGACGTATATTGACCTCTACGCCGTTGATGAGGAATTGATCCTGGAGGAAGACGTCCACGTGGAGATGACCTATCATGTCGAATACGCGACTCCCAGTCGTACTGGCGCATCTCATGACGAACCCCGCATTGTATGCATTTCCGGCGACTATTTCGAGGGCTTCCATACGATTACTCGTGTCCTTGCACCATATCTGACTCGTCAGTTGCGTCTCCTTGGCGTCGTCCCCGTAACTCAGCAGCGTCTCTATATAGGCGAGGTACGGGTACGTGTTGGTCGAGGCGGTGACTAGCGTTCCGTTCAGGTAGACGTCGACCTGGCTGAAAAGGGAATGGAGCCAGTTATTCACTGGACCGACGGGATCGGCGGCATCGAGGTTGGTTCCGTCGGCGCGGGTTATCTTCGCTTGACCGTGTAGCGTCGTGTTGGCGAGATCCAGGTAATCGTCTCCGGAACAGGGTATAACGAATTCTATGGGTCCACCCGAGTCGAGCGACGACATGGGTTGATGTTGCACCATGTGAATATCGATGATACTGCTCTGAGTCGGAGGCACGGTGAAGATATCGAGTTCGCTCTTGAGTCCCTCACACGATTGTTTATGAACGAACGCCATCGTCGTCGTCGAATATGTCGGACTCGCGTGTTCGTTGGCGGCAGCGGCGGCGTGTCTTCTTCGTCGTCCGTCTCCTGGCTGTACTGACTCCTTTCGTAGGGTACGCGTGTTTTATACGCGGTCTATTACGCTCTTGCACGCCAGGGGTTATGAACTGACTCAACATCTCTCTACCGGCGTCCGTAACGCGACGTTTGGCGGATGTTTTGATGTTCTCCCCCGACAGGACGTCGTCGGCTATGCGCGCGCCGGTCGACAGCGCCCTCTTTCCCAAGGCCACGGCGCCTCTCTTGACAAGCGGCATGACGCTACGCAGTAGACCTCCGAATAGACTTCCTAGACCGTGTCCTCGTTGATAGCGGGCACCTGCGAAATAAGGAAGGGCGCCTCCCGCTTGACGAGCGTAGTAGTCGTTGTAATTCATCTCTCTAGAACAGTGCCGTCCGTCGTCGTCGGAAATGAAGCGTTGTCGTCAGTTTTCCGCGTTCGAATGGCACGCGCCGGCCAGTATCGTCCCTTATATCGATCTCGATCGTGCCGAATTCTTTGCACAGGACGGGTATGTACTGAGTATTTTGATAGGTCGTGGTCACGGTGCCGCCTTGCCTACCATTCAGCGGAACGATTCGTAGCAGTGGAACGAGGCTGTCGCCAACGATTCGTGGTTCGATGACGTTCGTGTAGACGTAGAGCGAGTCGAAACCCCGCGCCATGTCCACCACGGTGTCGGCTTCGATCAACGTTTCATTCTTCTTCTTCTTTATCTCTCCGGATAGCATGGTCTCGTGAAAACTTAGCATGGTCCTCAACATATCCCCGCTCAATATGGCGTTCGACAGCATCACCACTGTAACTTTGTGCGTGATGGGGTTGTAGTATAGGCGCATAAAATTTTCCGGTAGCACACGTAGTAGAGTTTGTTTATCGCTTTGATGAGATTCTGCGGTCCGTTATAATACCCGGCCTCGATATTGGTTTTCGTCGTAGTTATCTCCTTCTCATCATCATCATCCGTATTTCTTAGCCCTATACCGAACCACGCGTCCTTTTCTGTCACGTTGTGCCAACTATGAGGATAAATTACCTCCGACAGACCGCACTCCCACTGACCCGACAAGTTGAGACGATGCGGTAGTGTCGTGACGTAATGGGTCAACGTGTTGTCGGGATGCGTAAGCATGGAAGCGTTGCTGGGTAGCGTCATGTAGAAATCACTGCTGATCATTTTTTCGCAAGGTCGGACTGGGTAGGAGGTAACCCAACGAACTACTCAACAGGGCCGTCCACAGAGTCGCGTTCTCGTGTCCAATGGATAGGTTGTAGATGCTGACCAAGGTGACACTGTAAAAGACGATAACCTGACACAGAAAAACGATCTCCTCTTTGGGACACGCGGTGCCGAAGATGTGCCACGGAGTCCTCTCTTTCTGTGGCGGCGGCGTGTCGACTTCTTCTTCTTCTTCAATGGAAACTGTTGTCGTCTCGTCCGTCATGAATGGATGAATGACATCTCGTCGGACACGTGACTAGTCTTTATAGCCCGACGAGAGCCTTGGCATCGATCCAGCTATTGAATTTCGAAGGGTATCCAAACCATTTCACCAATGCCTCTCTTCGCCTCCCTACCTTGCGTCGCTGCACTATCGATTCCACGCGGTACAGTTTATCGATAGGAACCGTCACCTTCTGCAGCTCCGGTTCGTAGAAGGTGCCGTCCAGTATCTCTCCGAGATCGTCCGTCAGACGATAGACGGGCGGATCGGATGGATGCACCTCGCGTATCGTGAATATTTCCTCTGTCCAATTCGCCATGTACCCTTTGTCGAAACGTCTCTTGACCTTGCTGATACGCACGCGATCCGCCACGTGGTACTTGGGCACGCCCTTACCGTGATGACCGCCGTACAAGCGCTGCCACACCTCTTCCTGATTAGACGCATTCACCTGCGACGGAGCCATACCGATGCTGCGGTGGGGTGTGTCGTTGTACGTCCGCACAAGATCCGGAAGGATATCGATGTATCTACAGGTTTCTTTGTGCGTCAGGTATCGCCACATCCGCGTCTTTAGGGTGCGATTGAAGCGTTCCACGATGCTTGCCTTGGTCTCCTCGTTGTAGGTGGAGAAGTGATGGATACCGTACTTTTCCAATACACCCCGAACGCCACGGTTCAGGAATTCCAGACCTCTATCGGTCTGCAACGTCAGGGGACAAACGCCGCCGTTGGTGAACAGTCCGTCCAGCGCCCTCGTCATAGACGTCGCCGACTTGTTCTTCAGGGGAACGCATCGGGCGACTTTCGAGAAGACGTCGATAACCGTGAGTAGGAACGTCGTACCCTCGTTGTCTCTTTTCAGACTGGACACGTCGACGAGATCGGCTTGCCACTGTTCATTCTGGCCTCCGACGACCACGCGTCGCCGCTTGACATGAACTCTGACCGGTTTGTGTAGAGTATAGACGTTCTGTTCCGATAGCCATTGTTCGACAATCTTTTTCGGTACACGCTGTATAGGTCGGAAGGCGACTCGGCGCATAGACTCGATACCTCCGTAACTCCCTACCTTAGCGGGATCGATGTAGACTCCCTGCAGCTTTATCCGGTGACGTGCCATAGTCGTCGTATCTGATAGTCAACGGTGATCCCGGTCACGACGTGAAGTGCGCCATAAGCGATACCGATAAAGAGACGACTGTTCCACGTCATTATACGTCGTCGTCTTTAAAGACTCTCCCATGTCTTAGGTCCTTCCGACGGTGGCGTGAGTAGGGCGGCAGACGTGTCCATCCGTTGACGACGCGCGAGGGGTGTCCACTGTAGGGTTCGTCGCGCTCTACCGAGCGATCGAGTGGCCGCTGCCGCCACCGTGCTCTTCTTTTGCGTCTGCTGAATGTGTCGTTTCCTGTCCTGATTACCCACCAACTCCATGGGTACGTTCGTGTCACCGAGTTCACGCGCAAACACCTGCCATCCCGTCCGATCGCCGGCGGTCTTGCGCTTGCGCAGCAGATCGTTCACGAGATCAACCGCGTTACTTCCGGGTACCGCTACTCCTTTGTGCATGAGCTCTCCGCACGCGCTCCACATTATGTCTCTCAGTGACGTGGCAATTGGCGAGGAAGGTGATGGTGGTGGTGGTGGTGGTGGTGTCTTCACGTTCATCACGCGCACCGGTTCTCCCATGCGACGATCGGACAACGCGTTGTAGCATTGCAACACTTGATTATACATGACGACCTTGTCTCCGTCGGTGAGATCCCGTCTGTCGAGTATGACTTTCATCTCGTCGTCGAGGTCCTGTACCATGCGTCCTAGGGTATCCGTAGGCGGTGCGCGAAGACTGTCCAACAGTCGCGGATCTACCAAGGCCATCTTCCGTGCGTGTTCCATCGTCTACTTGAGTAGCACCTCTTTGAGCAAGGGTAGAAAGACTGATCTGACCAACGGTGCTAGGAAAGCCGACAGGAAACCACCGGTCTGTCCCTCTCCGACCTGGTTATTACACCGACGAAGACGTCTCCCGACTGCCCTCGGCCGTCCCAATCCCTGGAGCAAGATGCGACGTCTCCTGTTCGCCGGCGCGCCTCTCTCTGCCAACTCGCGCAGTTTTGTTTTGTACTTATTCAAACGTTGTCTCTGTACGGGAGTCAAGGGAATGTTCTTCTTCAATATGTTGTTGGCGCACTCGGCCAATGCGCACAAAAGATCAGCGTCGGCGTTGTTGATGATGGCTCGTCTCAATTTCGCGCTCTTGTACCTGTTTAGAGCCTGTATACAGAGGATATGTCTCTTCACGAGCTCCGACATGATGTGACTGAAGAGAAGACATGCATGCGCAGTCGGCTTATATATTGGGCTGGTACACGTACTGAACACCGTCGTCCGGAAAGATGGCCGTGCGCAGACGCATGTCTTCGGGTGTGTCCTGTTTCGGATCGATCAGGAGATAACCGTACCGTAATGACGTGGTGTCTTTGAACGCGTCCTGTACAAACTTCAGGCGTCCCGGATACATCTGTCGCGCCAAGTGACCTATCAGCGACGAGTCGCGGGGATTCTTGAAGACCACCATGTATTGCGCGTTCAGACTGATCGTGCGACTCTCCTTGTTTTTCGGAAACAGGTTATGCACGAGATAGAGTACAGAGGTGTTTTGATGATGACTCTTTTTCGTGAACAAGGTCGTGACCCGTTCATCCGTTTCCGCCATCAGATCGTCTATGACCACGAGGTTTCGCGTCGATGCTTCGAACGCACCGTTCGGCAACCTTTCCTCGAATTGTACCGAGTCGTTCTCTGAGGACGCGTATGCGTTTTGCCATTTTCCATAACACCACGTGATCTTCTCCGGAGGCGGATCTGTCATCGTTACGGCGTGACGTAGAATGCGCGTCACGAAGGTACTCTTACCGCATCCCGTCGGATCCGCGACGATACAGGTGAAGGGATGTTTCCATCGCGTATCCACGATCGCCGCGTCTTCTAGTAGGTGGTCGCGTTTTCTGTGACGTTAGATACGACGATACCTCCACCGCACGAAGAACGAAGGGAACGTACAACAAGACGTATATGACATACAGGTACACTTCGATTATTCCTACTACCGATACACCTACGACCACTCGCGTCGTTAATAAGTTGTCACTAAATAAAAGTAAAATCAAAATATTAGTTCTTCCAACAGCCAAACAAACCGACACAGAGGCAGAGCCTATTTCTGAAAATTGAAAATATAAATATGGAGAGAGTGGAAGAAATTAACTTCTTAGGTTTAACTCTAGATACTAACTTAAATTGGAAAAAACACTGAAAAATCAAATAAGTTTTCAAAAACTATAGCAGATTAAAACATGTGATACCTTTAGAAATAAAAAATTATTTTATATAATTCACTGCTATTATTTCATTTTAATTATTGTATTATGACATGTTATCGCCGCCAATTACGGTTACGGCTGCCGTAGTAGGTACAGTACACACGGCACCAAATTTAGCCTTAGCCAACACTCTCGGAACTTTAACTCAAGCATTTGCGATTACGGCACTCTCGGAATGTTAGCGCTGCAAATTGCGGTTACGGCTGCCGTAGCATGTGACAGATTAGTAAACGGTATACGCGCATGCGCACCGGAACTCACGGAAGAATAGCAACCTGAATCTGGGTTACGGCAGCCGGAAGAATAACCACGTCGTAAATTTAAATAGTGTCACCGACATTTCATTGTCTAAAACAACTTTTCTAACCGTTTGTTTGAATTCAGTCGATCAAACAAATGTTACTGATTTCGAATACTGACATTTTAAAACAAATACTTGTTCCGATTTTTTTTAAACAGCTTATTCAAATCAGTATGTAGATGGGAAATCGGTAATATTATGATTACACGCCAGTAGTAGTATCGTACTTCTGACATACCCTACAGCGGCGATCGTGCATCCCCATGGTCCAAATCTAATGAATGAGCGTGTGACGACCTCCGGTGGTGATTAGAGATATGTGTGTGTGTGTGTGTGTGTGTGTGTGTATGATTGCGCGTGTATGAAAGAACTAACGAAACACAAGAGTATACGAGTGCACACGAATTTTATTGACGATGCATACATGAAACCGTGGTTTATTAACCGAAGACATGCGGACGACGCTGTGACATGACTTGCGGGTGAGCGAACACCGCGACAGAGATCGTGAGCTTAAGGGTCATAACGACCACGCCAGTGGCTCGTAGGATGGTAGTATACGACTTACGGGTGAGCGGACACCGCGGCAGAGGTCGTGAGCTTACGGGTGTGTGACCACCGCGCCGTAGGCTCGAATCATATAATGATGATGATGACGATACCTGTCCTTTAATGAAACACGGTTAGTGCAGTTGTTTAAGCCAATCAAATACACGGCAGTCGTTTGTGACCAGATCAGTGCCGAAACCGTTCACGAATTCCTTCATGAGACGTCCACGACAACGAAACATGAGATAAACAAGACATTATTGTCCAGTCTCTTCGAATTATGAGTCCACGTTACACAATGTTTATCCAAGAATCGACGGAACTCGACGTGTCGTGGCGGCAAGCCGTAAGAGCAGAAGTATTCACCGCGACCGTTGGCGTCGACGTAGAGCGCTATCCATGGGACATCATTGGGGGTATTTAAGTGGCGACATGGTCCAAATCTAAGATGGCGGCGCTTCTTTCAGGTATCTGTACGTGTGTGTGTATGTATGAGTAGTCACGTGACCGGATGTAGGGCACCCCCCTGGCAGAAGAGAGCGGATTGAGTATCCATTGAAGGCCCATCGTGTATAAGGAAGACAGGAAAGAAAGAACAAAGAGGAAAGTTTTAAAAGGTGTTGAAAGGTGGGTCATGAGAGATAAAGAAGTGTACTGAATGTATTGATAATGTGATATGTATGTATATAAGAATAAGAGTATATATAGTATGTATGTGTATGAAAGAATTAAACCTAATGTATTGATAATGTGATATGTATATAAGAATAAGAGTATATATGAAACTGTAAAATATGTGTTGTAAATGAAAGTGTATGTATGTATGTATGTATGTATGTATATGTGTACGAAAGAATTAAACCTAAGATAATAATCAACAAACAACATATGTTAAGATATGAATAATATTTATTCAATTAAATCCATAAACCCTCATCGTCATAAGGGTCTTCATCCACCCAATTCTCTTTATCCCCTGTGTCAATTGGTGGTGGGAAAGCGGATCATACGACGGGCTAGCTGGTTCGATTCGTGGTCTTGTTTCGAGCAGTTCTCTCATGACACAGACGAATAATATATCATGTTCGATTCGTAACTCTTCGTCTCTGAAACATATTCCAAAATATTGAAAACATTCGAGTTACAGTTGTATGGAATAGACCAGCGATGTAACCAGACACAACGTAGGTAGCCGACAAGAGAAGAGGGCATGCTAGGTCAACATACGGGAGAGATAAGAATGGACTATGACACAAGATGTAGTTGTCTGCTGTTGCAGCAGGAACGATGTAACCAGACACCGCGTAGCTAGCCGATACGAGAAGAGGGCAGGCTAGGTCAACATATAAGGAAGGACTGTGACACAACATGTATATGCACAGTGCAGAGAATGAGAATCGTGGTAAGTAGGTCATAAAATAATAATATTAGTATTAGTAAAAGTAGGTATATAATCGTTGAAAACTTACGTGCATCTAAGGGTAATTAAGTGGTAATTGTGGGTAATTAGGTGTAACTAATTATGGGTATTTAAGGGTAAGTAAGAGGTAATTAGGAGTAATTACTGGGTGATCACGGGTAATTATGATGATTAGGGATAACTATGGGGTAACTAATGGGTAAGAAAGGGTATAAGAGGTAACTAGGGGTAATCGCGTGTAAGTAAGGTTAAGTAGGGGTAAGTAAGGGGTAATTGAGGGTAACTAGAGGTAATGAAGGGTAATTAAGGGTACGTCAGGCTAACTGAGGGCTAATTGCTGGTAACTAAGTGTTATAGTTGTTGTTGTGGTATAATCGAATACTATGTTGTAGTTAAGATTAGTTTGTTCTTAATGTGTACTATTGAGACGACAATGTATTATGAAAATTATTGTAATTGTTAGTCTCAGAGAATTCAATTAGTTGAAATGGGACTCTTAGTTGTTCGTCTGACCTTTCGTATTGAAGAATGACTTTCCAGTGTATTCAACATACGCACGTAAGCACTATTCCTCTGTCTGTTTACACACGCAGGCACATGTCCTTTAGTCACGCACACACTATTCCTCTGTCGGAATTCACACGCATCTAGGTACCTCAGACACACGCGCATGCATACACTGTATATTTCTCTAAGGTCACACGTCTACCTGAGGCTGCTACTATGTCACTCATATACAACAGTGTGTAGTCATTGGTCACACTTCCAACCGTGTATTGTCAATGGTCCATACGTAAGTAGCCACAACCCTCTCCACCCACACGTCCGTTCCCTTACATGCATCCTCTATCCAATCGTGCATACATCGGTATATACATAGCCACACCCCCTCTGTCCATTTCACTGCAAATAATTATTAATATCATTATGCATCTAATATAAAGTCTCTTGTATTTTTTACAGCGGTTAATTCAGGATAGAGGAATACTGGCTTCCATTCAAAAATGTTTACGATTGTATAGTTACAACTGAATCTTCTTCGACGTTCACGATGAAAGAGAATGAAGTACATTGATCTGTGTGACTTGCAGGAAAGACTATGACGAGATAGATCTCGTGTTTGCTCGACAGGCGAACATGGTCTGCCCTCAGATGGTGATTGCATTCTACCAGGAACGGCTGGTGCTCGACAGACGAACATCACTTTCTACCAGGAAGGGCTGAAATGGTCTACACAAAGTGAAGAATAAAAAACATGTTAACACTTTATAATATGTAAGTGTTGTTTGTTTTGTCAAACACGCACATACATGTTTACATACAATAACACACATGCACCCCTCTAATAAGAGGCGTCAATTACGCACGCACAACACAACTGAAGCATGCATCATATGCCACAGGTCCATTATAAGTAGACTGTCACATGCTATAAGAACATACCAAATACATTATATTACTACTGAAGCATGCATCACATGCCACTGGTCCATTATACGTGCAGTCATTAGTTGTCACTTCTGTAGACTGTCACATGCTGTAAAACATACAAGATACTTTATATTAGATGTATAATGATATTAATAATTATTTGCAGTGAAATGGACAGAGGGGGTGTGGCTATGTATATACCGATGTATGCACGATTGGATAGAGGATGGGTGTAAGGGAACGAACGTGTGGGTGGAGAGGGTTGTGGCTACTTACGTATGAACCATTGACAATACACGGTTGGAAGTGTGACCAATGACTACACACTGTTGTATGTGAGTGACATATTAGCAGCCTCAGGTAGACGTGTGACCTTAGAGAAATATACAGTGTATGCATGCGCGTGTGTCTGAGGTACCTAGATGCGTGTGAATTCCGACAGAGGAATAGTGTGTGCGTGACTAAAGGACATGTGCCTGCGTGTGTAAACAGACAGAGGAATAGTGCTTGCGTGCGTATGTTGAATACACTGGAAAGTCATTCTTCAATACGAAAGGTCAGAAGAACAACTAAGAGTCCCATTTCAACTAATTGAATTCTCTGAAACTAACAATTACAATAATTTTCATAATACATTGTCGTCTCAATAGTACACACTAAGAACAAACTAGTCTTAACTATAACATAGTATTCGACTATACCACAACAACAACTATAATACGTGTTCATCTCAATTACCTATGATTCCCCTTAATTATCCTTACTTACCACTTGATTACCTTCGTGTTACCCTTCCTTACAAATAGTTACCTCTTATTTACCCTTAATTACCCATAATTACTCTTAGTTACCAGCAATTAGCCTTCAGTTAGCCTTACGTACGTTTAATTACCCTTTTTAACCTCTAGTTACCCTCAATTACCCCTTATTTACCACTACTTAACCTTACTTACACGCGATTACCCCTAATTACCTTTTATACCCTTACTTACCCATTAGCTACCCCATAGTTATCCCTAATTATCATAATTACCCGTGATCACCCAGTAATTACTCCTAATTACCTCTTACTTACCCTTAAATAACCATAATTAGTTACACCTAATTACCCACAATTACCACTTAATTACCCTTAGATGCACGTAAGTTTTCAACGATTATATACCTACTTTTACTAATACTAATATTATTATTTTATGACCTACTTACCACGATTCTCATTCTCTGCAATGTGCATATACATGTTGTGTCACGGTCCTTCCTTATATGTTGACCTAGCCTGCCCTCTTCTCGTATCGGCTAGCTACGCGGTGTCTGGTTACATCGTTCCTGCTGCAACAGCAGACAACTACATCTTGTGTCATAGTCCATTCTTATCTCTCCCGTATGTTGACCTAGCATGCCCTCTTCTCTTGTCAACTACCTACGTGGTGTCTGGTTAAATCGCTGGTCTATTCCATACAACTGTACCTCGAATGTTTTCAATATTTTGGTATATGTTTCAGAGACGAAGAGTTACGAATCGAACATGATATATTATTCGTCTGTGTCATGAGAGAACTGCTCGAAACAAGACCACGAATCGAACCAGCTAGCCCGTCGTATGATCCGCTTTCCCACCACCAATTGACACAGGGGATAAAGAGAATTGGGTGGATGAAGACCCTTATGACGATGAGGGTTTATGGATTTAATTGAATAAATATTATTCATATCTTAACATATGTTGTTTGTTGATTATTATCTTAGGTTTAATTCTTTCATACACATATACATACATACATACATACATACATACATACACTTTCATTTACAACACATATTTTACAGTTTCATATATACTCTTATTCTTATATACATATCACATTATCAATACATTAGGTTTAATTCTTTCATACACATACATACTATATATACTCTTATATACATACATATCACATTATCAATACATTCAGTACACTTCTTTATCTCTCATGACCCACCTTTCAACACCTTTTAAAACTTTCCTCTTTGTTCTTTCTTTCCTATCTTCCTTATACACGATGGGCCTTCAATGGATACTCACTCCGCTCTCTTCTGCCAGGGGGTGCCCTACATCCGGTCACGTGACTACTCATACATACACACACACGTATAGATACCTGAAAGAAGCGCCGCCATCTTAGATTTGGACCATGTCGCCACTTAAATACCCCCAATGATGTCCCATGGATAGCGCTCTACGTCGACCCCAACGGTCGCGGTGGATACTTCTGCTTTGACGGCTTGCCGCCACGACACGTCGAGTTCCGTCGATTCTTGGATAAACATTGTGTAACGTGGACTCATAATTCGAAGAGACTGCAGAGTCCCGTGTCTAAC
Organism: Paraescarpia echinospica; assembly: GCA_020002185.1. Lineage (NCBI taxonomy): Eukaryota > Metazoa > Annelida > Polychaeta > Sabellida > Siboglinidae > Paraescarpia > Paraescarpia echinospica. Next base: position 48,578,735 of record CM034533.1, on the reverse strand, counting down.
GTTTGTGGACAATACTGTGTTGCTTACCTCATGTTTAGTTGTCGCGGACTTCCCATGAAGGAATTCGTGAACGGTTTCGGCACTGATCTGGTCACAAACGACTGCCGTGTATTTGATTGGCTTAAACAACTGCACTAACCGTGTTTCATTAACGGACAGGTATCGTCATCATCATCATTATATGATTCGAGCCTACGGCGCGGTGGTCACACACCCGTAAGCTCACGACCTCTGCCGCGGTGTTCGCTCACCCGTAAGTCGTATACTACCATCCTACGAGCCACTGGCGTGGTCGTTATGACCCCTAAGCTCACGATCTCTGTCGCGGTGTTCGCAAGTCATGTCACAGGGTCGTCCGCTTGTCTTCGGTTAATAAACCACGGTTTCATGTATGCTTCGTCAATAAAATTCGTGTGCACTCGTATACTCTTGTGTTTCGTTAGTTCTTTCATACACGTGCAATCATACACACACACACACACACACACACACACACACACACACACACACACACACACACACACACACACACACACACACACACACACACACACATATATATATCTATAATCACCACCAGAGGTCGTCACACGCTCATTCACCACTCTGCAGCCGCCAGGTGGCGCCACTCGTTACAATTATTTCCGCTAGGGGGAGATAGGTGAATTGTGTGCCGCCGCCATCTTAGACTTGGACCACGGGGGATGCACGATCGCCGCTGTAAGGTAAGTCAGAAGTACGATACTACTACTCACGACACCAGTGTCAATTTAGTTGGCGGCCCAAATAAATAGACCGCTACCGTTACAATAATTATACCTATTTTCCTTACCTTGTTTGGTCTTTCGGAAATGTAAAGAAATTTGTGTTTTGTTTTTGATGAACGGTTGTTGCACCTAAACACAGAACAACATGAGCCACCACAAGGACGCCGTCCTGGCTCGGCGGTCATATTTGCTGCGCTGTATACGCTATCCAGTAGATGGCACCACCATCCAATTTTAAATGGCGGATCGCTGAATGACTATGCTTGCTTTGCCCTAAAGTTGTGTTTACTCGATGCAATGCGTCGAATGAGACGACGTCATTCTTACGTCATTTAACAATCAGGTCACGTGTTCCCGAAGTAATTAAACGAATAGTTGTCATACGTTCGCAAAGTCCGAAAAACCTGTAGCGTTTCGTATTATTTAAAACCACACCCACCCCTACTAATTCGTGGTGTTAGACTTGTGATTTTGAGTGATTGCTTTTTATGTTTATTATCAATAAAGTTCACTCTTATAACAATAATTGCATACATCTATATGAGTTTTATCAAAACTAGATAAGCAAGCGAAAAATAAATAACTCAGAACACGTCTAAAGCATGAAATTCTATGGTGGCTAGCACCCTCACGGCTCGTCCTGTCCCGACGATCTTGGTGTCATTTGAAAGGATGCACTTTTTGTTATTCTAGCGTCAACTAGATTTTCCGGTAACCGTTCATGTTATAAGCTCCACCCACTTTTAAACCGCGGCGAAACTGATGCGCTTTGATCGCAGCGAAACCGATATATCTCGGCGCGACGTCACAATAAAGTACGCCACCCAACGGGTCTAAATTCGTTGCGTTGGTTGGTTGATATACGTGATTGTGACGTCACGCCCAAAGACCGTATATCAATACAAGACGGTGCAGCGCGCGCTATCTACATTGTTCGAGGAAAGTACGTAAGCAGTTCGTCCGCCATTCTGAAGTTGCGCCAAGCCAGACCATGCGCGTGCAGAAAATGTAGTTCTTTGCATTACCATTGCTCAACATTTTCAACGATAACCTCAATATTTTAATTATATAACAAGTGGTACAGCCTGATCATTATTCTGATGAAACACGACGAAGTTCAGTTGGCTCAATAAATAATTTAACAAGATTTAACAAGATTGCCACCCAGAGAATTAACTCTAGGTGGCAGGTGGACAAGGAAGCCCTTTCGCATATCAAGAGTCCGACACTTTTATTTATGTGTATCCCGCCCTTCTGAGGTATGTGTCGATTTTATTTTTAAACATTCACGCTACTAGCACCCACACGATCAGCAGATAATCTGTTCCATTCATTTACAGTCCTTTGTGAAAATGAGAACTTTCTTATATCTAATGTACACTGCTCCTTTGTTAATGTAACTTTATGTCCTCTAGTCCTTCTATCGTTCTTAACTGAGAAAAAAATATTTCGAACAATATTTTCATCACCATTCATTATTTTAAACACTTCTATCCGATCTCCTCTCAATCTCCTGGTCTATAGCTTTGTTAAGTCGCATTTTTTAAGACGTATTTCGTAACTAAGATCCCTCAGTTTTCGTATCATTTTAGTTGCTCTCCTCTGTACTCTTTCTAGCATATCTGTGTCCTTCCTCCACGCTTGAATACAATATTCTAAATGAGGCCTAACTATTGTTTTGTACAAGCGGTATTATTAGCTCTTTTTCCTTATACGTTATGTTTCGCCTAATTAATCCAAGGATTTGATTTCCTTTTGAAGCTACAATTCCGCACTGCTCTGAAACCTTCACATCAGCACTAATGGTTAACCCTAAATCCTTTTCTTTTACAGTAGTACTTAATACAGTACCCCCATTGTATATTCTACCTCTTCGTTCCCATGTCCTGCGTGGAGGCATTTACATTTCCAAAAATTGAACAGCATTTGCCACTTTTCAGACCATTTGATCAACTTGTCAAGATCATCTTGTAAATGTTGTCTATCTCCATCACTTTTAATCATTCTAAACACTTTTGTATCATCCGCAAATTTCAACACCTTGCTTGTTATTTCATCATCCAAATCGTTGATATATATTAAGAATAATATAGGTCCTAGTACTGATCCCTGTGGTACCCCACTCAATACCGATTTCCAGTTTGAAGCCTCCCCATCAACTGCTACACGTTGTCTTCTATCAATCAGCCATTGTTATATCCAGTTTATTATACCATTTCCTATGCCATGGGCCTTTAGTTTAAGCAGTAATCTCTGATGTGGCACTTTGTCGAAAGCTTTTTGAAAATCTAAGTAGACGATATTTACTGGTGATCCCTCATCTATCCACGTAGTGATGTCTTCCAAAAAACATATTTGTTAAGCATGACCTCGCTTTAAAAAACTCATGTTGAGATGGGTTTATCAAGTTATGTTTAACAAGAAAATCCACCATGTGATCTTTAATTAGTCTTTCTAATAATTTACAAATCACTGATGTTAAACTCACTGGTTCTCTGACTTATTTCTCGAACCTTTTTTAAATAACGGTATAATGTTAGCCTCTTTCCATTCTAAAGGAACCACTCCCTCTTCTAATGACAAATTGAAAACTGTTGCAAGCGGTACGCTAATTTGTTCTACAATTTCCAATAGTAGTTTGGGCGGAATCCCATCCACTCCAGGTGATTTATTATCCTTCATAGCCCTTATTTTCTTAGCTACCATTTCCGGGGTTACAATTAATTGTCCTAAATAGTCTGAATCTGCCCCCTTGAACTTAGCCTCTGGTACTGGCAATGAACTAATATCTTCCTTGGTAAACACTGAACTAAAGTACTCGTTGCAACGTTTCTACGTGATTTGTTTTGCAAATTTCATTATTTTGAATTGTGATAGGTAAACACTTCAAGGATTACTTTAATATCTTTCATTTTATATGACGCATCACAGCTTGGTGATTATTCTGATGAAATGAAGTCCCTGAACAAATACCCTAACATCGCGCGCTGCGGTCCCGCAGGCGCATGCGTTTGCCTCCCGAATGGCAGACAAAAACCTTCAGTGTAGACTGCCATTTTCTCGTTCAGTGATGCCTCCTGTCTAAATAGAGGCTCCTTGGTCACGCCTACTTCGCGTATGTCATTTTAGCAGCCGTTTGAAAGTGGGTGGAGCTTATACCATGAAATCAGATAGTGGTGCCCCAATCGGTAGATTGGTGAACTGTGTCGACGAAACAACATCTTTCGCAGTGTCTAAGACACCGGAACGGGCCCGGTTGTAGGTCCGTTTTCAGTTAATTTTAGGACTGATTATCAGGAAACCATTTACATGTTTGAATAGTGTAGCAACAGCCAATATCGGCCACCATACTTTATGTTTGCATTTATCCCAAAGCATGATGGGATACGACACGTGATGTCAATGTCAAGTTTATGTTGAATAAAGATGGTCCAGCGTCTGTCAAAAACGACTCACTTACGAATTCTATATGTTGGCAGCGGGGTTTAAAACGCCCAAAGTCGACGCTAATACAACATGGTAAACATGAGCATACCAGGGGACAATCCTACGGTTCAGCCAGCGCAGACTATTGCGCCCACTGGCATCCAGCTTGACATTCCACTGCCGGGAAAGTTCGATGGCGCCAATAGCCCTCAACAGGCAGAACTTTGGCCTAAGTGGCTAAAGCGGTTCGAACGCTATAGAGTAGCATCGGGGCTGAAAAATAAGCCGAATGCAGATCAAGTCAACATCCTACTCTACAGTATGGGGGACTGTGCAGACGATATACTGTCTACGCTGACGGTAAACGAAAAAACCGATTCGTATGACGATGTGAAGATGGCGCTGAACGAATACTTCAAGGTAAGACGAAACGTCATGTGTGAGCGTGCGAGTTTCAATAAAAGAACTCAATCACCGAGTAAATCGATTGACACCTTCATACAAGACTTGTAAAAGCTGTCAGAATTCTGCGACTACGGCAATCTGCGAGAGGATCTAATCAGGGATCGAATCGTCGTAGGCGTGTTCAGTGATGCTTTATCTGATACGCTACAAGGGAAGTCCGATCTGTCGCTGAAAAAACGATAGAAATTAGCAGACAAGCAGAGGCAAGAAAACAAAATAGAGAATTTGTTAGAGAGAACACTGTTGCTAGCAAAACTGTTGATTTTGTCAAACCGTCACACCCAATAAACTATCTCAAAGCCGGTACAAAGCACAAAGCTAAGAACTACAACAACGCAAAAACAAATTCTGCTACAACAGGCACACACAACACATGCACATGGTGTGGCCGCAGTCGACACGGTAGACAACAATGCCCTGCAAGAGAAGCCATTTGTCGCAATTGCCAAAAGAAAGGACACTTTCACTCTGTCTGTCGGAGTGTCAAACAACCGTCAAACCGGGTCAACGAAGTGCAACAGCTCGAGTGTGTCGACTTGCCGTACCTCTGTTATATTGGGGCACGAGACGACACAGAACACTGGCCAGCTGAGGTGGAGGTCAATGGTCACGCCACAAAATTCAAATTAGACACGGCTGCAGCTGTCTCTGTGGTCAGCGATCAAGAGGCGTGGCTTAATACAAAAAAGCTCTTACCGACAAAGCAAGCACTACGTGGTCCGGGTAGCAAACTTCTACCAGTAATGGGAGTGATCAAGGCAAAACTGCGCTATCGTAACAAATCACTCGATGAATTGGTGTACGTCATTAGACACCAAGAGTATTCTCTACTCAGTCGGCGAGCGTGTGTCGGTCTTGACTTGGTCGCACTTGTCGACAACGTCCAAGAAACAACGAGTCAGAAACCAAACTACCGTGCCGTGTACAGCTCTCTCTTCAAAGGGATCGGTAAACTGAGAACCGAACATCACATCACGCTGTGCGCAGACGCCACACCAGTCTGTTTGTACACCGAAAGGAAAATCGCCCATCCTCTACTTCCACAAATAAAATCTGAGATTGAGTCGATGGTGCGATGGTGCTCCGGCATGGTTCCTGTCCAGAAAGCAAACGGCTCCGTGCGGATCTGCGTAGATCAGCGACTTAACAAGTCAGTACAGCGAGAGATACACCGGATGTCATCAGTGGACGAAAGCCTTGCAAAGTTGGGCAGCAGCAAAGTCTTCTCGAAGCTTGACGCCAATAGCGGCTTCTGGCAGCTTCCGCTTGACGACGAGTCGCGGCTGCTGACGACTTTCATCACACCACATGGTCGCTACTGCTGCAACCGGCTACCATTCGGGATCAGCTCCGCCCCGGAGATTTTCCAACGAACAATGTCGATCATTCCGGAAGGACTCGAGGGGGTCATCTGTCACATGGACGACATTCTCATTCACGCCACAGATCAAACAGAGCATAACAAACGTGTGAGAGCCGTTCTGGGTCGCCTTCAGGAGGCTGGACTCTCACTGAACGCAAACAAGTGCGAGTTCTCCAGAAGCTCTATAACGTTCCTTGGTCACATTGTCGATGGCTTCGGCATTCAGGCCGACCCGCGGAAAACCACAACAGTCACAAATTTTCCGACTCCAACGACGGTCAAAGAACTGCAACGGCGTTTCATGGGCATGGTAAGTCAGATGGGAAAGTTCATCCCAAGGCTAGCTGAGTGCAATGAGCCGCTACGCCAACTATTGCGCAGCGACAATGTCTGGTTGTGGGGTGACGCACAGGAGAAGTCATTCCAGCGAGTGAAAGACGCCCTGGTCGCGCCCGAGACACTCGCCCGAGACACTCGTCCACTACGACCCAAAACGTTCCACAATCATTGCAGCAGACGCCTCGTCGACAGGCATTGGAGCAGTCCTGATACAAGTGCAAGATGACACCAAGCGTCGTCCAGTTTGCTATGCGTCCCGATCGCTGAGTGACACTGAGAAACGCTACGCGGTAATCGAGAAGGAGGCCTTGGCAGCGACTTGGGCATGTGAAAAGTTCAGCGAGTACGTGCTTGGGTTACGTACGACTCACACTCGAGACAGATCATCGTCCGTTAGTGCCATTTTTGAACACCACCGAACTATGCAAAATGCCGCCAAGGATACAAAGGTTTCGCCTACGGCTGATGCGATTCGCACCGTACGTCCGGTACGTGCCGGGAAAGCATCAAATAACAGCCGATGCACACTCGCGTGAGCCGGTAAAAACGCCCGCATCAGAGGACAAACTGTTTGTCGCAGAAATCGAAGCGTTCGCACAACAGACAGTGAACATTCTCCCGGCAACGAACAAACGCCTACGGGAAATAGTCGACGAGCAGAAAGTAGACGAGGAATGCAGTAAAATCCGAGAATACTGTCTTCATGGGTGACCTGCATATATGCCAAACCAGCCGCTACTACGCCAATACTGGGAGAGCAGGAGCCATCTGGCGATCGTCGATGACATTCTCCTATATGATGACGTCCTTGACTGTCTCCACCAAGGGCATCAGCGCATAACGAAATGTCGGGCCAGAGCGCGTGCATCAGTGTGGTGGCCGGGTCTGTCGACGATGATCGAGGCAATGGTCTCAAAGTGCGTAACGTGTGCGAAAGATCGACCGGTGCCAACTGAACCATTGACGACTTCGTCATTCCCATCTCGTCCTTGGGAGAGGCTTGAGATGGACTTGTTCGAACTCCGTGGGAAAGTGAGTCATCGTGATCGACTACTACTCGCGGTGGATCGAAAGCAAACGTCTCGACGACATGTCGTCGGAGAGCGTAGTGCACGTGCTGAAGGAGATCTTCGCAACACATGGTATTCCCGACATCATCATTTCGTACAATAGCCCTCAATTCAGTGCAGCGACCTTTCGTCAGTTCGCAATGCATTACGGGTTTGTGAGTGTGACGAGCTCTCCGCGATACCCTCAGTCGTATGGAGAGGCAGAACGGGCAGTGCGCACGATGAAGGGGTTTCTGAAGAGGAACGAAGACGTACACGTCGCTCTCATGGCGTACAGATCGACGCCGCTTCAGAATGGCCTGTCTCCGGCAGAAATGATCGTGGGACGACGACTTCGCACTCTGCTACCCGTCCTTCCTAGCACTCTGAAACAGAGGGGTCCTGGCGACAAATCCCTGCAAAAGGAGGAGAGCTTGCGTCGTTCCGACCAGCAGCATACCTTCAACTTGCGACACAAAGCGCGTGACTTGCCGAGCTACAGCCAGGCGATCCAGTTTGGATCCGAGACCAAAATCGCCAAGGTCTAGTTGTGAGTCGAACACCTGAGCCGCGTTCGTACTTGATTAAGACCGACCTCGGCACTGTGCGTCGCAACCGTAGAGCGCTGGTGCAGACGACAGGGTCTTGCGCTGGTGATGACTCCGACGGTCAGCGGACACTGCCTGCACACTTCGCTACACCCGCTGCTGAGATGCAGCTATCAGCTACACCAGCGAAGAGTGCTTCACGTCCTGCTAGAGAGACATCTTCACTCTCTGAACCAGCAGCACCAGAAAGGGTGACTCGGTCGGGAGAACGGTGAAACCACCAAAGCGTCTAGACTTGTAAAGTGCATTACTTCTAATAATAATAATAATTTACAGCATTTCTCTGCGCCATAAATCTGGCAGTTACTACCATTCAGAGGCGCATTACAATCCTAAAAACATGGCATGTAGGTATTAAGATTATTAAATAAAATAAAATATATAAATAAATAAAATAAATAAATAAAATAAATCAAAGCATTAAAATATACATACATATACATATAAATAGTAAATAGATGAGGATAGTAATAATACTAATACTAATTAAAATGACAAATTAAGATAAAATAATTATAAAAATAATACTATTTAAAGGTAGGTATTAAAAAGTCCAGAGTTCGCCACTGTCCACACATATAACTTAAAGAGAAAAAGCACGTTTAAAAAGAAGTGTCTTCAGTTGCTTCTTGAGAACGATGAGGCAGTCTGTAGCACGCATGACAAGGGGCAGATTGTTCCAGAGGCGTGGCGCGTGAAAAAGCTTTATCGCCTTGAGTACAAAGCTTGCTGCGCGGGACCTCGAGCAGGTGAGCGTCGGCGGAGCGTAACGTGCGAGTGGGCTGGTGTCGTGTTAGCAGGTCCGCCAGGTACGACGCAGTCATGCCTTGCAAACTGCGGAACGTAAGCAGGAGTAGTTTGTACTCGATGCGCTGTTTAATCGGCAACCAATGAAGCGCAATTAGAGCAGGAGTGATGTGGTCGTGCTTCTTAGTTCTTGTTATGAGACGGGCTGCAGCATTTTGCACTCTTTGGAGTCTGGTGAGGAGATGGTCAGAAATCCCGTAAAGCAGGCCATTTCCATTGTCAAGACGAGACGTCACGTAGGTATGCACCATCATCTCTGTCGTTTTCCTATCTAGGAGATTTCGAATTCTTCCAATACTGTGTAGATGGAAATATGCTACACGACACATGTAGTGTACATGGCTGTTCATGTTTAGGGCATCATCGAAGAAAACACCAATGTTCCTGGCCACAGTGGAAGTAGACATGATGTTATTGGCAAGTTCTATGTGCGGCATAGAAAGTTTGTTCTTGATGTGCGGCGAACATATCACGATAGCTTCTGTTTTTTTCAGCATTGAGTTTGAGTTTATTCATGCGCATCCAAGCTTGTATTTCAGCGACACATGCTTGTATGCGCTTCACAGCTTGGGTTGTGTCTTCCTCCGAGAGAGGACTGAAGGCGATGTAGAGTTGGGTATCATCAGCATATAGATGCATGTTGATTCCATGCCGACGGGCGATGTCTCCGAGTGGTGCCGTGAGTAGTAGGTGAGCCGTTTTCAATACGTAACTCAGCAGGTGTATGTGCAGTTTTGTCTATTTTACCTGACCTAAGGGCATTTTCCTGTGGTTATTTGCTGACCTAAGCATCCCTAGTAGAGAGAGAAGTGGACCTAAGCGCCCCTAGTGGAGAGAAGTGGACCTAGCCGTCTCATCTAAGGTGAGAGACAATAAAATAATCCAACAACATATAATCAATGTAGAAACTTTTATTTATTTTACCTCTTTACTCATCATCATCCATACAACAATAGCCATCATCGACAATATCTCCGTTATGGATAAATCCCCAATTTTCATGGTCGCCCGTGTCCATAGGAGGTGGTGATGGTGGTGGTGACGTGAAATCATACAATGGAGATGCCGGTTCAATACGTGGGCGTTTCTTTATGTCACACAGGGTTTGGTAGAATTGACAACGATGCTCATCACGAAGCTCTTCTTCGCTGTAAGGTAAGTATTAAAACTTTGAAAACTATACCAATGAGACGTTAAATCTTACACACACACACACACACACACAATGTTGCTAGGCAACCACAAGCTATTTTGAGTGCGTGGACGGTCAAAGAGAAGAGTCAGCAGTCAGAACTGCTTAGAACTAGTTCGTCTATGAATAGGAATTAAAACTGAATACATCAACAAAATCTTGAAAACAGTCAACTGTTTTTACTATACAGCATCTCGTTAGCAAGGTGTCTTGTGATCCATACTTCCCGTCTTTAACGAAGTGTCTTGTGACATGTAAGAGGAAGTCACCGAGGAGAGAACTATTTTTACTATGTAACATCCTGTCTTTAACGAACCCTCTTGTAAGAGGACGTCGCCGTCTATCTAGGTCGAGAGAGAGAGAGAGAGAGAGAGAGAGAGAGAGAGAGAGAGAGAGAGAGAATTTACCGAGGTAACAAAGCAAAAGCAATAATAATAAATAATAATTTGAACACTTACGTGCACTCCAAGTCTTCTCCTTCTCCTTCTCCTTCTTCTTCTTCTTCTTCTCCTTCTTCTTCTTCCTCCACTTCATCATCATATTCTTCTCGAGCAGCGCTAAAAAGATGATATATAGTCAACTGTTAGATGTGATAAATGAATAATTATGGGTAACTATATACTTTTCAAAGTTTTGATATATATATATATATAGGAGAACTAGCGGTTAAATATGAAGAACTTAAAAGATGATATATAGTCAACTGTTAGATGTGATAAATGAATAATTATGGGTAACTATATACTTTTCAAAGTTTTGATATATGTAGGAGAACTAGCGGTTAAATATGAAGAACTTCTAAAGAACCCTATGTAATTACCTGAATGAAGTAAATACATAGTCCTAAAAAACACACATGACATCAAGTAAATAATAATAATAATAATAGATTGATACTCACATCTTCCTTTCTATTTCTTTCCATTATTCTTTTATTTTACCCCAGGGTATATCTCCGCCTTCGACAGCCATCTTTCTTGTTGTTGTTATTGTTATGAAATGAATTGAAAAGTTAACACACGAACTTTCAAGACAGCCAGTCAACTTCCCGCATCATAATGAGGCGTCTAATTATACGTTTGTAAACGAGGTGGTGTCTTGTGACGTCCCGTCTCGGATTAGTCTTCCTGTTTTTAACGAGCCATCTGTTTACACGTCCTGTCTTTTCTTTGTGTTCGCTAAACTAGTCCGTAAAAATAGATGCCAACATCCTGGCATCTTATTAAAGACAGGATATGCACCGTAAGAATCCTGCAGGAGTCTTATCGTCTACCTAGTATCCTGTTGCAGTCACAAGACTGATGACTGGATATTTTTCTTTGTTTGCTCTGTAAAATAGTTGATTGACAGCTTTTACTTTAACGCTCTGACTAACAGTCACAAGATAGTTGATTGACAGCTTTATCTTTAACGCCCTCCTGACTAACTGTCACAAGACTGCTAACCGAGGCACTTTCTGTGTATATAAACCCAGGGTAAATTGTAGAAAACATAACCAACTCTTGCTCTCAACCGTCGATTTCTCTTCAAGCATTCTTCGTGACTCGGCAACAACATGGCGACCGCTAAGGGAACCTCCAACAACGCGATCGATCTGACAGGTCTCGAAACGGTAAGTGATGGTTGCTACGTGTTCGATAGACCTCTGAATATTGTAACATGCGCTCTGAATTCGAAATATGTATGTTACGCGTCTTGTCGTCAGTGTACCCGCAAAGTTTTGCTTGAAACGAAAGGTCATCACACCGTCATGACATGTCCGGTCCACGGTCGACAGAAGGGTGCGTCTGTATATAAATACTGTATGGGTGTATTGTTGGGTGATCGAAAAGGCGTTGAATTGTGGGTCACAGCTTTTGACGTCCTAACCCAGCGGGTTATAGGACTGTCGGCCAATGACTATATGTCACTGAAAACAGACGAAGAGCGTTATGGTGTAGTGAGCGTCGAGTTCGGCAAACAGGTAAGGGTGACTATCAAAAAGTCATCAAAAGGCTGTTACGTGAACTATTCCGTGACAGCACTGGAAGTGATTGAACAGTAACTGTGGCAAGGTGTCACCGGAAATAACCAGGTTGTAATTTCATATGTTGTAGTTTGAATACCTGTCCGACTGTATGGACGACGAGACCTACCAGCATGTCAAATCATCGTCGCCCGAGGGATCTCAAACGTTGAAAAGACATCTGAGTTACTCGGATGTCAGCGATGATGAGGCAAGTGAATTTGTTTGTGGGTCGTGTAGATGGAGTAGTGATGACGACGACGATGATGTTGTTCACTGTAGTAGCGATTTACGGGAGAGTGTAGAGAAGATCAATGCCATTCAAAAACGATCGGAGGAAATGATAGACGAAGATGTATTTATAGCGACTATCTCCAACGCCTGCGTGCTCTACGCGTCCAAGTCACTGTGTCGTGAACACGAAGGCCTTTGTATGTCACTGTACACCCTGGATCAGAGCAAAATCCTGAATGCACTGAATGAGGCAGTGGACCAAATCGGATATGCATCGCATACACCGGAGTGGGGTGACTATACCATCCCACGAGTGAAAGAGACTCTACGTGAGCGAGGTATATCCTTGCTGAATGAAGGTAAGGAGGTGCTGGCGAGAGCTAGTCTCAAAAAACAAGAAGACGAGCTCACAGCGGAAATGAGGGACTTGTACCTGTTGTACTCAACTGCAGCCAACGCCTGTATTCGGCGTGTAATCAACAGACTGGACCGTACCTTCGAAGATCAAGACGTTGACTTGTACAGAGTGAGCAGTGAGTTGATCTATGACACTTTGAGGTGGACAGTGAGACATATGCGATATAAAGTGGACTTTCCGTCGTGGACACATGATACTATACAACGTGTCGAAGCCATCCTGCGCACTTGTGGTATAGCACTGACGTCTGACCTTAATTAACAAGGGTGTCTAACGAAACTGTCACTTACACTCATCATCATATAACCTTGTTCTGTTTTATTGTGTTTAATAGGATGACGGTGAATTAGGTCGTATACGTCGTGTTTATACGGATGACAACGACGACACCGATGATGATGATGACGTCGATACACAAAAGCACATTACATGGGCGCCAAAAAAAAGATGTGTCATCGAAGGCGTGTCGAGGTGCCCTTGCGGCGTCGCCTTCTCGAAGTACTCCATGAGCGTCGTCAGCAGCGTCCTCATACGACGTCACCGACGACAACGACGACGACATTCGATATGACATGCGATAACGTCACCCTCGATGCATCTCCTGCTGACTTGTCTTTAGAGATGACCTGCGTTGACGACGACGACGACACATCATCACCGTCGTCGCCGTCAGAATACGAACAACTTCAGTCGAGTAAGTCTATATTTGACCTGTCGCCCCATGGACTATTAATATGGGCGACCTTTCTGGACTGCATGCCATTAGGCTATAGAGAGCCTTTCGTTGATCTAGCATCTCTACAGAACAATATAGCTCACTTGGCTAACGCATTGTATTCGTCGACGTCGACGTCGACTACTGCGAGGGAAGCGGTGCGACACTGCTGCTTTGACATTGCCCGAAACATAACTCGGGACGAACATATCGACGCTGTCGTATCTAGTATCCATAGAGAACATTATAGTCATGTTCAATTTGAAAATTAGTTGTGTTCTATGACAAAAGATGAAATGCACCTCTACAATGTTGTTTGAGGTTAGTGGCGCCTCGTCATAGTAACCTAGTAGTAGTAGTAGTAGTAGTAGTAGTAGTAGTAGTAGTAGTAGTAGTAGTTTTCGATTTTTGAATTTCATTACGCTTGTGTAATCTTTAGTGAGAAATAAAAGGTATATTACTAGTCTTCTTGGGTGTCCGTTGTTCTTTCGTTTCAAAGAGTGACTTTGCTGGTATACGACATGCGCGCACACACACACACACACACACACACACACACATCGATTTATACGTAGCCCACGTTATCACATAGTGTCCCCTATATAGTCAATCTTTACACCACCACCACCACCACCACCATCACCACGTATGATTATATAGAAATAGACAAGCATCCTTCGTCCTTCAGTTGTAGGTGGACGCGATGTCATGAAGAAGCACGTTTGTCGTCACTGTGGTATCGTCAGCGATACATACGACGATTTGCAAAGTCACATCCAGCAAAGGCATTCATCCCTTCAGTCACCGTCGCGAGTGGCGCCATCTGCTGAATCCAAAAGAACCACCCATCGATGTCAGGTATGTTCAAAAGATTTCGCGAGACGATACACCTTGTTACGTCACATGAAGACGTCATGTGGTAAGGTACCCGTGGAGAAAAACCACCGCTGCGAGATTTGCGCACGTCAATTCGCGAGACCTGACAACTTGTTACAACATATCAAGGTATGTAGAAGACGAGATGAAAGGAAGAGGAGGAGGAAGCCACCCAAGCGAACAAGACGTGAAGAGCAACCTCGTGACGACGTCGTCGATCCCATACATCCTCCCTCGCAACTCCCCTTGCCTGATCATCTGTCTAGTGATCTGCGAGATGTCGTTCGAGACCACTGGTCGACCATCAGAAGCCACGTGATCAGAGGGCCCGTTCAATCAATTTTCAATTACAGGGTGACGACACCGGACACGACTCATCTAGAACCATACTTGAAGATCATGTTTCAACAACAGAAACACGCCTTTAAGACCAATCTTAGTTACGGTTTTGTCCTGAGGAACAAGATCACCAATAGACATCGGTATTATCATTCGTCATGTAACTGTTGCGGACGTTACCTCGATGAACCGTGTCTGATTACCAACACCGAAGACTTTGATGCATTTCTAGAGCGTATCCGAGAAACAGACGTGTGGCAGTGGGCTATCAATCAACGTCCGAACAGTCAATGGGTATGCGAGGCGGTCACGAACGTCACCTTCTTCGTCAATCACATCGTACAGCATCCTATAGGATGCGCGGACATCACCCTTTCCAGGTACATCAAGAAGAACCGTGCCGTCATCGGACTGGAAAGAGAAGTCAACAACAACAAGAAGTACACCGACAATCTGTGTTTCTTCCGTTGTCTGGCTCTGCATCGTGGATGTGACCCACGTTACCTGGAACCCACTGTGAAGGTACTCTACGAGAAGTACGACCACGAAGACGGAGTGTCTATGAAAGACTTTGAGGGAGTGACGATGGACGACCTCTATCGGATCGAGACCACCTTTGAGATCAACGTGTGCGTCTACACCCTCATCGAACCAAAGGAAGTAGAAGACGGAAAGACGACTGCCGAGCTCGTACGTCGTTCATTGTGTCATTATTCCGACACCTTGTACATCAATGTGTACGACACACACTTTTCCTATATACAAGACATCAATATGTACTGTCACTCTTATCGTTGCAGGAAATGCGCTGACTCGTTGTGGAAAGACGCGTACCAACTAGAGAGACACGAGCGCACGTGTAAGGATGGCACGCGAAAGATCTATCCTGGTGGTGTATACCGTCCGACGCCGACAGTCTTCCAGCGTTTGGACGACGAAAACATTCATGTTCCCGAGTGCTTGCGCTACTACACCTATCGTGCTACCTTCGACTTCGAGTCCTGGTTCGATACGTCACACCTTCCGTCGGACAGCGACAAGGTTCATTGGGTGTCTCGTCACGTACCCTTGAGCGTGTCACTGGCGAGCAACGTGCCTGGATTCGAAGAAGCGCAATGTCTTATCACCGATGGTGATAGCGACAAGTTGGTGTCCGACATGATGTCCGTCCTTCAGTCTATGAGCAGTGCTGCCTACGAAGCCATGATAGACGATTACGAGAGGGTCCTTCAAGAACTCGCGGAAGCCATCGCGACTTGGGACGAACACGAGGCGGCAGCGGTGGAGGAAGCACCGGCAGACAACGAGTCTAAGCGACGACCGTCCAATCCCTACAAGACACTCATGGGTCAATTGTACGGTTGGCTTCATCAGTTGCCCGTCATCGGATTCAACTCGAGCAGGTACGACCTGAACGTCATCAAACAGTTCCTGGTATCCTACTTCCTGTCCACATCGGAAGAAAGAGAGGAGGAGGAGGAGGAGGAGGGTCCTGGAGACTTTCACGTGATCAAACGCGGCAACACGTTTATGTGTCTATCGACGAATGACCTGAAATTTCTCGATATGACTCATTATATCGCCCCGGGATTCTCGTACGATAAGTATCTGAAAGCGTACGGTTGCGAGGTTACGAAAGGTCACTTCCCGTACGAATACATGGACAGGTTGGAGAGACTCGACGACACCGCTCTGCCTCCCAAAGAGTCTTTTTTCAGTCGACTGAAGAACGAAGGTATTTCCGACGAGGACTATACCCGTTGTCAAGAGGCGTGGCGAGACAACGACATGAAGACTTTGCGAGATTTTCTCGTCTGGTACAACAACAGAGATGTCGTACCGTTCTTGGAGGCCATCGACAAACAGTTTGCCTTCTACCGACAACGCGGTCTCGACATGTTCAAACAAGCCATCAGTATACCCGGTTTGACCTTGGCCCACCTGTTCAACTATGTACCGGAGAAGACCTTCTTCACCCTCTTCAACGAGACGAACAAGGATGTCCATCAACTGGTCAGAGATAACATCGTCGGAGGACCTTCGCTCATCTTCACCAGACATCACGAGAAAGGGGTCACGAAGATACGTCGGAACGATTACGGTGATGCGGCTCGAACGTGTCAGTCCATCGTTGGATATGATGCGAATGCATTGTACTTGTGGTCTCTATCACAGGACATGCCGACGGTATGGTACACGCGACGACGGGAAGAAAAGGAGTTCCGACCGGAAGCAGGACAGCCCACCGGACAGATGGCCGCCGAATGGTTGTCGTGGGAGTCCGAAAGCACGGGACGCGTCATACGTCACCAGTCCAACGGTCAAGAGAAGCGCATCGGTAAACTCCTGGTGGACGGTTGGTGCAGTGAAACAAAGACGGCCTATCAGTTTCACGGATGCTTCTATCACGGATGTCCGTGCATCGGTCTTGAGGTCAACAAGATCAACGGGAAACCCATGACTCAACTCCTCGCCGAAACCCGAAAGAACACGACCTACCTTCGTCACTTCGTCAGGGTCGTCGAGATGTGGGAATGCGAGTGGAAGGTCACGAGACGCGATGCGTGTGTGAAACTGTTTCTGGACGTCTCCTTTCGCCGCCGCCACGTGCCATGGAAGATGACGTCACAAGAGATCCTGACAGGGGTACGTAATGGCAGGGTTTTCGGTATGATTCAGTGCGACATTCGTGTACCGGAGGAATTGCGCGCGCACTTTGCCGAGATGCAGCCCATCTTCAAGAACATTCACATGACCCGCGATGATCTCGGACCGTACATGCGTCGATACGCCGAAGAACACGACATCATGAGAACCCCGCGTCGCATGCTCATCGGAAGTTATCGTGGAGATAAGATCTTGCTCGCGACACCTCTCTTGCGGTGGTATCTGGAACACGGACTCGAGGTGACTCACGTCTATCAGGTCATTGAGTACACACCGATCGCCTGCTTCCGACGATTCGGTGAGGCGGTGTCCACAGCGCGTCGCGAAGGAGACGTCCACCCCGAAAGGGCCATGATTGCAGACACCAACAAACTGATGGGGAATTCTTCCTATGGGAAATTTATAACCAACGTCGATAGGCACCGCGAAGTCAGGTACTGTACGGAGAAGAGGGCATCGATGGCGATCAACGATCGTCGCTTCCGGCAATTCGACGTCGTGACCGACGATGCGTACGAGATAGAGATGCACAAGCGCACCGTCAGATACACACTGCCCACACACGTGGGATTCTTCGTGTTGCAGTGGGCCAAACTGCGCATGTTGGAATTCTACTACGACTTCATGGTCAGGTACGTGGAACTTCCGCTTTTCGAGTACTGCGAAACCGATACGGACAGCGCCTATTTGGCTCTAGCAGGAGAGTCCGTCGATGACCTCGTGACCCCGGAACTACGCGAAGACTACTTTCGTCACCGCTCCGAATGGCTTCCGTCCGAATGTTGCGATGATCATCGAAGCGAGTACGTGCTCTGTCGACTGACCGGACGTCCGTGGAGCGGTACCGAGACGTGTTGCGAGGTGCGCAAGGCGTACGACAAGAGAACACCTGGACTATTCAAGGTCGAATGGTCCGGCGACTGTTTCCTGGGACTGTGCAGCAAGACCTACTATTGTTCGGGTACGGTCGATAAATACAGCACCAAGGGTCTGAACAAGCGACTCAACACCATCGACAAGCAGTCGTTCCTGGACGTGCTCACCAATCGACGGAGTGGAAGCGGAAACAACCGTGGGTTCCGGGTGAATATGTCGTCCGTGTTAACGTACATGCAGGAACGCGCGGCTTTGACCTACTTCTACGCCAAGCGCGTGGTCCACGAGGACGGAGTCACAACGGGACCGGTGGACGTGTGATGACGATTGCCGTGCTGTAAGTCTACTCCGAAACACTACTGACACAAAGAGGAAATGCGCCCCTACGTTAGTTGGGGTTATAGGCGCCGCTTTGCTGTCACGTGGTTAGTAGGTACACAGTAGTCCAACAAAAAAGTTACTTAGACAGATGTCACGCAATCGGTCGTCATAGACCATCATGTCACGGACGCGAGTGGTCGTAGGAGTGTCGATAGTAGGAATGATCGGAGTGTACCTGTACGTCCTATACACCTTCTTGTTCGTTCCCCTTCGCTCTTCGTGCGGTGGAGGTATAGTCGTATCATCTAACGTCACAGAGAACGCGACCGCCTACTACTACTAGAAGACGCGGCAACGATCATGGATACACGATGGAAACATCCCTTCACCTGTTTAGACGCGGGTCCGACGGGATGCGGTAAGAGTACCTTCGTGACGCGTGTTCTACGTCACGCCGCAAAGATGATAGATCCGCCTCCACAGAAGACAACGTGGTATTATGGAGAGTGGCAGAACGCCTACGCGTCCATAGACAACGACTCGGTGCGATTCGAGGAAGGCTTGCCGAAGGGTGATTTCGATGCATCGACGCGAAACCTCGTGGTCATAGACGATCTGATGGCGGAAACGGATGAAAGGGTCACGACCTTGTTCACGAAAAAGAGTCATCATCAGAACACTTCCGTTCTCTATCTCGTGCAGAACCTTTTTCCGAAAAACAAGGAGAGTCGCACGATCAGTCTGAACGCACAATACATGGTGGTCTTCAAGAATCCTCGTGACGCGTCGCAGATAGGTCACTTGGCACGACAGATGTATCCGGGACGCCTGAAGTTTGTACAGGAAGCGTTCAAAGACGCCACGTCATTACCGTACGGTTATCTCCTGATCGATCTGAAACAGGACACACCCGAAGACATGCGTCTGCGTACGGCCATCTTTCCGGACGACGGTGTTCAGTACGTGTACCAGCCCAAGGTATAAGACGACTGCGCATGGACATCGTCACTTCAGTCGCAGGATGTCGGAGCTCGTGAAGAGACATATACTGTGGATACAGGCTCTCAACAGATACAAGAGCACGAAAATGAGACGAGCCATCCTCATCAACGCCGACGCTGATCTCTTGTGCGCATTGGCCGAGTGCGCCTACAACATATTGAAGAAGAACATTCCCTTGACTCCCGTGCAGAGACAACGTTTGAATAAA
>CM034533.1:48536351-48558058 GCA_020002185.1 Paraescarpia echinospica | reverse complement strand
CTGGATCTCGCCAGCACGATGCTACACGTTCAAGCGAAGGTAACCCGCGCCGACGGAAGCGACCTCGATGCCGCCGATCCCATCGGTCCAGTGAATAACTGGCTCCATTCCCTTTTCAGCCAGGTCGACGTCTACCTGAACGGAACGCTCGTCACCCCCTCGACCAACACGTACCCGTACCGCGCCTACATAGAGACGCTGCTGAGTTACGGACTCGACGCCAAGGAGACGCAACTGACGAGTCAGCTGTGGTGGAAGGACACGAGTAATCGTATGGAAGCCGTCGAAATAGACGCCGGAGATGCAGCCAACGCGGTGTTCGTCACCAGACGCGGCACTACGACTGGGAGTCGCGTGGTCGACATGATGGGTCGTCTCCACGTGGACCTGTTCCTCCAGGATAAATTCCTCATCAACGGCGTAGAGGTCAAGATACGTCTGGTACGCAGCAAGGACGCCTTCGCACTCATTGCCGGTGGAAACCACCCCGACTACAAGATAAAGATCATCAACGCCACGCTGTTCGTCAAGAAAGTCACACTGAATCCGGGCGTGCAGATGGCTCACATCAAGGCACTCGAAAAAAGCACAGCCAAGTACCCGATGCGTTACGTCAACTGCAAGGTCTACTCAATTCCCACAGGTACCCGTTCGCACACGCACGAGAATCTCTTTCTCGGCGTTTTTCCAAAACGTCTCGTGCTGTGTTGCACCGACAACGACGCCTACAACGGAAACTACGCTAAAAACCCGTTCAACGCCAAAAACAACCATATCAACTTCCTCGCCGTGTACGTGGACGGACGACAGATACCCTCCAAACCTTTCCAACCAAATTTCGACGACAACCTCTTCGTCAGGTGCTACCGCAACCTGTTCACCTCGACGGGTAAGGTGTGGCAGTACGAAGGAAACGACTTGACTCTCGACGACTTCCGCCACGGCTACACCTTCTTCGGCTTGGATCTCACCCCTGACTCGTGCGACGACTGCTGCTTCCATCTGGTACAGAAGGGCAACCTGCGCATCGAGATTCATTTCCGCGACGCACTGACGACCACTGTGAACGTCGTCGCCTACGCCGAGTTCGAGACCGTCCTGGAGATCGACAAGAGTCGCAACGTCATCTACGACTATTGATGGAAACCATGCAGATCGCCCGTCTATTCTTCCGGGATGCGCACACCAAGGCCATCGTTCGTAGGGTCGTACCCAAAGACATACTCCTCACCGAGACGATAGACGCTTACCCGGTCGCCTTCGTATGCAAACCGCACAACATGACGAAACCGGGAGAATATTGGATAGCACTGTACGTGGACGATAAAGGTCAAGGTGAATATTTCTGCTCGTACGGCTTGCCGCCACGACGCGTCGAATTCCGTCGATTCATGAATAAACATTGTATAGAATGGACTCATAATTCAAAGAGACTTCAGAGTCCGGTGTCTAACGTTTGCGGACAATACTGTGTTGCTTATCTCATGTTTCGAAGTCGTGGACTTCCTATGAAGGAATTCGTGAAAGGTTTCGGCACTGATCTGGTAGCAAACGATTGTCGTGTGTTCGACTGGCTTAAACTATTGAACTAAGATGCATGCGTTTCGCTACATACCGTGTTTCATTAACGGACAGGTATCATCATCATATGATTCGAGCCTATGACGCGGTGGTCAAACACCCGTAAGCTCACGACCTCTGCCGCGGTGTTCAGTCACCCGTAAGTCGTATCACATTACGAGCCACTGGCGTGGTCGTCATGACCCGTAAGTTCACGGCCGCTGGCGTGGTGTTCAGTCACCCGTAAGTCGTGTCATCATTATCACACTTGTCTTTGGTTACTAAAACACGGTTTCATATACAGCATATACTCATTACGCTTGTATCTTTAGTCAATAAAATTCGTGTGCCTATGTATACTTTGGTGTTTCGTTCGTTATTTCATACACGCGCATTCACACACACACAATAACCGCCCCCGCCCGCCCACGTCACCGGAGGCACAACCACCTACCCGCCTGAGTCCCTAGATGACGCTACGGTCGGTTAGTTAGATCCACCACTAGGAGACGGGTCGGCTGACAGGAAGCCACGCCCTAATTTTCACGATCTGCCCGCCCGTTCTGCCCGCCCTACCCGCACGAGTCGCTAGATGGCGCCACTCGGTTAGTTAGATCCACTTCTTTCCGCTAGGAGGCGGGTCACCTGACAGGCGCCGCCATCTTAGAATTTAGCCATGGGAGCACATGCACCCTCCTGATTACGTATCGAAAAACCCTCTACTACTTCTCGTGTCTTAAGAAGAATGTTCTATACATATCATTTCTCCGGGACAGAACTCAAACTGCGGAGTCTCGATATAAAACGTACAAAAACAAATTAACTCTTCTATCTTACGATTGGCTGAAAAAAACGTATTATAGTAGACTTTTGTGAGAAAAGACAGAAAATACCAAAGAAACATGGGCGATTTTAAATACTGTGTTACGTAAACAACGTCCGTCGATGAATTACTAGACACATTTATTGTGCGGAGATAAACAAATCACCAACAAAACATATGGCAAATGAGTTTTACAAATGTTGGTCCTAATTTAGCAAAGGACATCATTATTCCGAACGAACATATTTCTGTGTATGGTTACTTAGGTAGTAGAATTGAACAAAGTGTGTTCCTCAAACTTATAACCGAGGAAGAGGTTATAATTACTGTGAACCAAAAAGAAATCTTCAGACTTTTAAGACATAATGTAGATATTGTTGCAAAAGTCATATACGTAATCTGCAAACCTCTCACGCACATATGTAATATTCCATTTAGAACTGGTGTGCATCCGTCAAAAATTAAAATTGCCAAAGTAATACCATTGTTTAAAAGCGGTGGGAAACCTGGCCTTGCCAATTATAGTTCAATTTCTCTGTTGCCGCAATTCTCGAAAATCTTGGAAAATGTGTTCCTTGCCACAACAGACAGCTTTTATAAACGTCAACAACATATTAATTTCGAACAAGTACAGGTTCCGTATAGATATGTTTACGTCGCATGCAGTAATTGACTTTTATTATATTATTGTGATAGGACGACCATATTGAAAAACAAAATGGCTGCCATGGAAATCATCTGTCCGAATATATCAGCTTCTATACAACATAGAAACGTGATATTGGTGTCTATACCAACATATCCAAGGTTAATTAATCCATTTCTTCCACATGTTGCATCCCCAGATGACAGACATATTGAAATTCAAGATGGCCGATATCCATATAATTATATATGTCGGTTTAATTAAGCTTACGTGCAACACAAAACAGACTCTTCGTGTTTAATCCGGTAATACAGGTGTAAATAAATATAATTATACTACACCCATCAAATTATAGTCACATAGAATATAAAGATGGCTGCCATGCATATATACGTTCTAGGAATATGATATCAACGTGTGTTGGGTTTAAGAATCCATACCTGGTTTATGGTACGTGTCTTCACGATTACAACCTTTCAGGGTGTTTAACAAAATTTTACTCAGTTATATTCTCAACCATTATATACCTCACAACATATACATGAAAATAATATCTAAATTTGACTACTCTTAGATTTGCAACCATATGGCATTGCATCGCTGCCTCTGGGAGTATAAGTCCAGCGTGGTTTTCATACTGAGGGTTCCACCCATAGTGTTCAAGACCTAGCAATTGGAGATTTGGCACAAGAGCTTGTGACATGACATAACCAATTCGACAAACAGCCCTTCTCACATGTTGGTGCAAAAGTCTTAATGTAAATTCGGCGATTAACCTTTGTATCTCATTAAATGTACATGAGTCGACTTCTTATGAATGTGGTGACAGGGCGAGGAAGACATCTGTAACAGCGGGGAATGGAGTTCATGCTAACCATGCCAACTTCTTCCCTCGTCAAAGGAAACTGGAGACTATGCCACACATCAACTCAGGACATAGTATAGCATTAATGTTTCCGATATCACAGGTCGTTGACAATGGCATGGGTTGCAATGGGACAACAGTGGGTTTCAGTCGCAAAACGTTAATTTATTTCAACATTTTATTATGACCACCTGACCTGCCGAGATCCACTGATCTAGTGAGCGATTTCATAGGCTGAGCTTAAATTTAGAGTTTCGCAAAGCGATCAGCCACGGGGTACTGCTGGCGTAATTAGCAGCAGCGACCCCTGGCGCGCGAGGATGGTACATTGTAGCAAATAATGAAACAACCTCTGAGTGGTTCGGCTATATATATATTCTACGTTCTCTTATTGGTTGCTTGAGGATGTCAACAAAATACCTACTACATACAATATATACTCTTCCGACAGTTGCCAACTGGAATGTAATGTATATGATACATTATTGCTGGGCATCATCCACATTGCACTATATGCACTGCTCACACATTTGTGTCGAGGTGTGGAGCAATCTGCAATGATGAGAAGTACTGTGTTTGGTACGCCAGTCAGTCTGATTGTGATCCTTGTCATAATTGACGTTTTTTTGTTGTTTCGTCCGCATATCTGCTCTACTATATTTCCATGTGCCCTTAACAGTGAATTACGTTTGCATTACATAGTTTTGTCCGTGACTACGTTTGTACTCGGAGTCTGCTTATATGCGCGAATTTCAGCGATTGTTGGATTACACAAATGTTTAACTGTTGACACTAAAGATTATATTTATTTAGCAAAATTGCTTTGTATGCCAGACTGCAGTACAGTTATGCTTTGTTGATTTTTTAATTGGCAGTTTAAACACTACCTTCCAACTTCATTTAGATTCCTGTGATATATCTGGCCCTGTCACCATCCACCACTCCCAGGATTATGGACTTCTAATAAACTTACACCACAACCGTCACTCTTTGTGGGTGATACGCTTGATCTTAACATCGGCCTAGTGTTATTGCTGAGAACATATGTTGTGGTTTCTGCACAAAAAAGTCCATTCGTAAGTTGCCATTAAACCTCAAGACGTGTTGTCAACACGTTATTGAGTATGTTTTCCATATCGCTGACGTGAACTTCTTAACCAATGACATATTTGTCTTCACCAGTATATGCACTGCTATTTCTTTTATTGTTCAGAATATAGCAAAGGAACAACTGTCAAAAAAATTGACATACTCGTGAATATATACGTATTCATATATGAACCCCATATGGATTCCTCAACCCGAAAAGGCGCTAAACTTATGATCTTAAAACGCATACGCAGGGCAGCCATCTTGAATTTCAATATGGCCGTCATCTGATGATATAGCATATGCAGAAATTAATTCCTTGACCCTGAAAATGTTGGTTTAGACACAAAGAACATGTTTGTATGTTGCTTAGAAGCTAATATATCTGAATAATGGATTTCCTTGGATACTGAATATGACAGGAATAGATTCCGTAAACCTGGAAATGTTGGGTTAGACACAAAGAACATGATGTTATGTTGCTTAGAAGCTGATATAACTGGATAATGGATTTCTGTGTCGGCCATTTTTAGAATCAAGATGGTGGCTAGGAACCATGTCGATAGCGATGGGTACCTAGCTTGAAACGATTCCATATATCATAATCTACACGTGTGCCAATTGTCATGCTTTTGTCAAAAAGTGCACAATCATGTCCCATAGCTGCTGTACAAGAATCAGTAGACCGCCTTACGCAGTTGTTATAATTCGGAATGAAGGAATGAGTCTCTTCGCTACGGGTTCACCATGCGTCATTTCACAATGCGCCAATACGCGTACTACGGACCGTTACTCGGAGTCCGGACTACAGAACACAGACTAACTCTTACTACTAAACAACAAGTCATTTTCACATCACATTGAATAAAACCATTTTCACAAGTATCTAAAAATATTCATTTATCCCCTGCCGATGCTTAATGCTTATACTCTCCTAATGATACACAATGGCAGAAACCTGAGCTTGTTTGCTACAGGAACACACAACGAGTAAGTGTCGATAAAGGTAATTTAATAATTGTACTATCAACATAACAATATACAATGAGAATATAGCTTAGCAGCCAACACAAAAATGGTCATCAAGAAAATACGATACATATGTATCAAACGTTTAACTGCGTATACAAAGTTGCTCACTGCTAAACAATTATAAAATGACAAAAGTAGAAGTAGCAAAGGTGAGGGCGGTCCCACCAGGCCTCCAGTAATAGAGGCCTAACCTCCACCCCTATATATATATATATATATACATATATATATATATATGTATGTATATTTATATGTATATGTATATGTATATGTATATATATATATATATATATATATATATATATACACATGTCTTTTATGTTTATGTATGTGTACCAAGTTTGTTTCATGCCTATATCATTAAACCCACCATTCAGCCATATTTCGTGACATATCTGTTGGACAACTGTTCCCTGATATGCGTGTAAGTGTACTGCGTCTGACTTCAGTTTGAGCGCAGACGCGGAGGCAGAGAAGCTGAGATAGAATAAGGAGCATCGAGACAGCCTTATATCGGCCCACGTCCTCGTGGAGGCGATGAACCGGCTGTACGAAGAGAGCCGGGAAACCCCGACTATCTCCTCGGCCGAGTCTCTAAACGCCGAGCCCGGGTCGTCACCCTCACATCACTCATCGCATCATACACCGACGTCGGCGACGGCTTAGTGAGTACGTATGTCAGTAATTGAGTGAGTGAATGAGTGAATGAGTGAGTGAGTGAATGAGTGAATGAGTGAATGAATGAATGAATGAATGAATGAGTGAATGAGTGAGTGAGTTAGTGAATGAGTGAGTGAGTGGGTGAGTGAATAAGTGAGTAGGTAATAAGTAAGTATTTTGAAAATTGAGTTTTACTAGATTGCGTGTGTGTATGAGAGAGTGCGTGCGTGCGTGCGTGTAAGAAACTATTATTTCTGTGCTATTTCCAACCAAAAATAGTATCAGATTTGTTTGAAATCATATAGATGCTGCGACCTTTTAAGGAATGTTGATTACGACATCCGTTTTCTCGTAAGTTATATACTACTCATCTTATTTGTCCACAGTACTAGTTAGATGATTTTACGGAAAGAAAACTACTATTCATTATCCCGCATTTGAATTATTATTGATGCCCATTAGCCTAGTTAGATGACAAAACACTGCAACGTTTATTACACCACCAGCATTTAATATGGCTTAGAGGGGACTTGTGGAAGACATGTTTAAATGCTAATTAGGGATATTATGGCACATGTTTCGATTATATCTATTTACCATATCAATTTTGTTTGTAAATAATTATTGGTTGAGATTCAGTGACTTTTCAAAGTAAAATCATGATGCGCTGCCAGAATTACAAGAACTGTTATCGTGACGGCGCTACTAGTATTACAAAAGAGCTGTTGTCGAAATGACGCTATCGGTAGTACAAGAAGTGTCGTCGTGACGGTGCTATTAGTAGTACAAGAAATGCTGTCGTGACGGTGCTATTGGTAGTACAAGAACTGTTGTCGTGACGATGTTATTGGTAGTACAAGAAATGCTGTCGTGACGGTGCTATTGGTAGTACAAGAACTGTTGTCGTGACGATGCTATTGGTAGTACAAAAAATGCTGTCGTGACGGTGCTAACGGTAGTACAATAACTGTTATCGTGACGATGCTATTGGTAGTACAAGAAATGCTGTCGTGACGGTGCTATTGGTAGTACAAGAAATGCTGTCGTGACGGTGCTATTGGTAGTACAAGAAATGCTGTCGTGACGGTGCTATTGGTAGTACAAGAAATGCTGTCGTGATAGTGCTATTGGTAGTACAAGAACTGTTGTCGTGACGGTGCTATTGGTAGTAAAAGAACTGTTGTCGTGACGGTGCTATTGGTAGTACAAGAACTGCTGTCGTGACGGTGCTATTGGTAGTACAAGAACTGTTGTCGTGACGGTGCTATTGGTAGTACAAGAACTGTTGTCGTGACGGTGCTATTGGTAGTACAAGAACTGCTGTCGTGACGGTGCTATTGGTAGTACAAGAACTGTTGTCGTGACGCTGTTATTGGTAGTACAAGAACTGTTGTCGTGACGCTGTTATTGGTAGTACGAGAAATGCTGTCGTGACGGTGCTATTGGTAGTACAAGAACTGTTGTCGTGACGGTGCTATTGGTAGTACAAGAACTGGTGTCGTGACGGTGCTATTGGTAGTACAAGAACTGTTGTCGTGACGGTGCTATTGGTAGTACAAGAACTGTTGTCGTGACGGTGCTATTGGTAGTACAAGAACTGCTGTCGTGACGGTGCTATTGGTAGTACAAGAACTGTTGTCGTGACGGTGCTATTGGTAGTACAAGAACTGTTGTCGTGACGGTGCTATTGGTAGTACAAGAACTGCTGTCGTGACGGTGCTATTGGTAGTACAAGAACTGCTGTCGTGACGGTGCTATTGGTAGTACAAGAACTGTTGTCGTGACGGTGCTATTGGTAGTACAAGAACTGTTGTCGTGACGGTGCTATTGGTAGTACAAGAACTGCTGTCGTGACGGTGCTATTGGTAGTACAAGAACTGTTGTCGTGACGGTGCTATTGGTAGTACAAGAACTGTTGTCGTGACGGTGCTATTGGTAGTACAAGAACTGCTGTCGTGACGGTGCTATTGGTAGTACAAGAACTGTTGTCGTGACGGTGCTATTGGTAGTACAAGAACTGTTGTCGTGACGCTGTTATTGGTAGTACAAGAAATGCTGTCGTGACGGTGCTATTGGTAGTACAAGAACTGTTGTCGTGACGGTGCTATTGGTAGTACAAGAACTGTTGTCGTGACGGTGCTATTGGTAGTACAAGAACTGCTGTCGTGACGGTGCTATTGGTAGTACAAGAACTGTTGTCGTGACGGTGCTATTGGTAGTACAAGAACTGTTGTCGTGACGGTGCTATTGGTAGTACAAGAACTGCTGTCGTGACGGTGCTATTGGTAGTACAAGAACTGTTGTCGTGACGCTGTTATTGGTAGTACAAGAACTGTTGTCGTGACGCTGTTATTGGTAGTACGAGAAATGCTGTCGTGACGGTGCTATTGGTAGTACAAGAACTGGTGTCGTGACGGTGCTATTGGTAGTACAAGAACTGGTGTCGTGACGGTGCTATTGGTAGTACAAGAACTGTTGTCGTGACGGTGCTATTGGTAGTACAAGAACTGTTGTCGTGACGGTGCTATTGGTAGTACAAGAACTGCTGTCGTGACGGTGCTATTGGTAGTACAAGAACTGTTGTTGTGACGGTGCTATTGGTAGTACAAGAACTGTTGTCGTGACGGTGCTATTGGTAGTACAAGAACTGCTGTCGTGACGATGCTATTGGTAGTACAAGAACTGTTGTCGTGACGCTGTTATTGGTAGTACAAGAACTGTTGTCGTGACGCTGTTATTGGTAATACAAGAAATGCTGTCGTGACGGTGCTATTGGTAGTACAAGAACTGTTGTCGTGACGGTGCTATTGGTAGTACAAGAACTGTTGTCGTGACGGTGCTATTGGTAGTACAAGAACTGCTGTCGTGACGGTGCTATTGGTAGTACAAGAACTGTTGTCGTGACGATGCTATTGGTAGTACAAGAACTGTTGTCGTGACGCTGTTATTGGTAGTACAAGAACTGTTGTCGTGACGATGCTATTGGTAGTACAAGAAATGCTGTCGTGACGGTGCTATTGGTAGTACAAGAAATGCTGTCGTGTCGGTGCTATTGGTAGTACAAGAAATGCTGTCGTGACGGTGCTATTGGTAGTACAATAACTGTTGTCGTGACGACATTTCCAGTACTACAAGAACAGTTGTCGCGAAAAGGCTATCAGTAGCACAAGAATGGTTGTCGTGGTGGCGTTACACGTAGTACGAATTGATGTCGTGGCAGCGCTCCCGGTAGTACAAGAGCTGATGACGCTACCTGTCTACACGAACTGTTGTCAAGGTGGCGCTACCAGAATTACAAGGACTGTACAACTCTTCCAGTACAAGAACTGTTGTCATGACAACTCTACATGTAATACAAGAACCGTTCCAGTACTACAAGAAATAACAAATGAATACTACAGTAGTGACCAGCAATATGCACTCAGGTTTGCACGTGTGCATGAATGCGTGTGTGCGTGTGTGTGTGTGTGTGTGTGTGTGTGTGTGTGTGTGTGTGTGCGTTCGTTCGTTCTTTCATGCGTGCGTGCATGCGCGTGTGCGTTTGTGTTTGTGCATCGTTTTGTTCGTGTATCAACGAAAGATTGTGAACGTATTGTCAACCTGGTGTCTGTGCTTATATAATAGAACGTAACAATGTTACGTGTACTGTTGTAGGTTTGAGACTGCGTCGCCATCTGACGGTTTCTTCGTAACTAATCAGTTCCACGTCCATTTTATTATTATCACGTACATTAAATGCACTGTGCCTCTTCCTCAAGTTATTACAATTTAGTTCTATATTACTACTAACACTACAGTATATACGTTGATATATTGGTGTCTCGATCTTTTACTTTCTGATCTAACCATGAAAACGAACACCAGTAGCCGCCAAATCTACCTTTATTACATACTACATGTTGTGAAGCTTTTATGAAAACAATGCACACACTTTCTTATAGCGATACACGTACGTATGCGTTACGTCAATAATTAGGAACGTCACCAAGACTACGTAAGGAGGCGCCACTATAGTTGCAGGTATAAATAACCAAAGATTTATTATGACTCTCATTAAATGTTGTAAAGGTTGACGCAACCTTGTATAATCTAAACATGATACATAACAGTCAGAGACAGGAAAATTAGCCTGACGGCGTAACTGAAGAAAGATATAGAAGAGATCGGGGCGGGTTGGCGCTTGGGGCGGGTTGAATTTTGCTATCCATTGGATTGGAAACTACTGCACTAATCCTGCAGTGGTTCCGCCAAGTGAAGGTCAATAGCTTTACGCACAACCCCAGAAATAGCAGACACAAACATGAAACCACGCAAACATTATCACGATTTGTCGCTTTTTCTCTTCGTTGAGTAATAAAATTGAAAGAGGATCAATGTCTTCCTCATCATGGTTATTGACTGGTCACACATGTTCTGCAGTAAAACATGACGTAGATATGACATATGCACACACGTGGGAAAGAACTAAATCATATTGTCCTTCATAGTTGTTGTGTTGTATCATGCAAGATCCTGCGTCCTGTACGAATAGAAACCAGTACCCTGCGCATAGTTTTGCGGAGCGCCTCTACGGACTGATTCGCGAACCAGAATACCATTCCAATCCGTGCGCATGTCCGTTCAGGCTTCAGCATTTGAGCGCAGTCGTTGGGCGTTTTAGCACTTCTTAATTTATTAGAGCTGTAGCGATAAAAAACAAAGCGACATACGAACATTCTTTTGTATAACAAACCGCTCGTTATCACGAAACAAATGATGGACCGTGCGGCGACAATGGTAACAACAGAGAGTGCAAGCACTCCGATACCGACTCCCATCACGGGGCCGATCGCGCCAGGCGCTCGTCCAACAATCGAACCGATTTGATACCTCAGTGTGTTTATGTGACCATTCCACATTGTTTCAGATATACAGCACATTGTTATAAAATATTGATTTGATGGAACTTTTGAGGCCCAAATAGCGCTAGGTTTGTTTGCATCAACATGCGATTTATTAATATTGCTTGTTTCAAATGCATCCGGGCAAATGCGACGTGCAGTAACCCGCGACCGCAGCGGCGCACACTGATTCAAACCTGAACAAACACTATTTGGGATATTATATTCCTGAAACGATGTGGAATGATGGAATAAACTCGTTGAGGTATAACATTTAGGCACAACTGTCATAATGCCGAAATCGGTGTGGGTCAGGATTCTACACGTCACAATTAAGTGTCCTAAAAGTAATGCGCAGTTCAATCTACTGCCTATTGGCTATTCCAATGCTACTGTCATCACCATGGTCAGGTTTCCCGTCACCGAAACAAATTCAGGAGCCTTCCAAAGTGAGTCGTGGCTTCCTCGATATCCTTAGCTTTGGGAGATCTCCCAATGTGACATTTACACCCAAGCAATGTCATCTAGCAGACTAGCACGCCCTCTTATAAGTGAGGAAGGCTACTTTA
Source organism: Paraescarpia echinospica (assembly GCA_020002185.1). NCBI lineage: Eukaryota > Metazoa > Annelida > Polychaeta > Sabellida > Siboglinidae > Paraescarpia > Paraescarpia echinospica. The sequence continues at coordinate 48,545,934 of CM034533.1, read as the reverse complement.
ACTTCCAAAACTACATCGATTATCAAGGGAAAACATTAACAAACAAAAGAGTATATTGTAACAAGGCACGTTATTTTGTTATGTTATTGTTAGTATCAAACTACTAATAATAATAATAACCGGATTAACATGGGTTGTATAAGTTGTGATATTTAGAAAACAATATGTACAATTAGAAAAGAGCAGTAAGTTGGACCCTCGCTACAGGCTTGGGACCCCCTCAAAAGAAGGCTGGGATCCCAACGACCCTTGAACACCAACATCCAGGTAAACCCCGTCATATCTTATTAAAATGACACTATCTGGATTACAGCAACATACTATTTATTGTATTTATTTGGAGTCACTACATAAAATCATGTGTTTACCGTTATGTCAGTAATAAACGAACAATCAACCCAACGGAAGAAGTGGTGCTGGATGACCTACGCAAATAATGCAGCAACACTGTAGTTACATCTTTAGCACGAATTAAACCTAAATTTACATTTCTCTTTGTGTCGAGTCCAAACAAGAAGCACAATCATTACAGTACTACGATCATCGAAGTGACAACGTTGAGTCTAACAACGTGGTATTCTTACTTTCACGCCACATTTCTCACTAAGTTTTCATGTTATACAAATATTCGGTGACAGAATATTAATAGGCCTAGACACGTGTCTTCTACCAGGGATTCGTGACTCGCACCTCTCAAACGATGTTTTCAGTGGCACTTATAGTGCCACTGTAAATAACCCCCCCCCGTACTGTTTGCACAAACGCTAATCACTGCACCGTACAATCTAGGAATCGTTTGGTCCAGTTTAGTCCAGAATGTACTGTTGCATGGCGATCCGTATTAGGTAAGACACCAATATGACTCCGGTGTTTGGTGCCCGTAGACCCTCTTATATGGTTCGTTCAGTGTCTTGGGTTGAACAAAGAACTATTTGCAACACATTCATAACCACTTCGAGGCTATATTTGGCGGAGATAGATCGTAGAAATTGGTGGTGCAGAAAAGTTGATAAACAAGTGGAATTACTGATTGATAAGTATTATTCTTGCCTTAATATCATTCATAAAGTTGCAATAAACATATATTGAGTAGCAGTTGTGCTTAAAGTTAGTTAGTTATAGTATTTTAGAATACCTTAGTATAGTGAGTGATAATAGGGTAACTCATTTAGGTTTCGGTAATTTGTAAACAAGATTTAACAAACCTGATTATGTGGTAGAATATATAGGAGATAAAGTAACAACCATCAAACTACTTACATAAGATAATATCTGTGTAAGCCAGTACTTGCTAGATATTTTGATTAGGTAGCATTGTTGTTAAAATTAAGCAAGGGCGATAGTCGGGCGGCGTAACCTAAATAAATAAAGCAGCCTAACGTAACGTAATTGATTGTATTTAAATTAGGTCACTACCGGTAATGTTAGCGTTCGTGTCAGGATAAATAGTTTGGCTGTGTAATTGAAATTTGTAACCTAAAGTGTGCTGTAGTACACAGGAAACAGTCTTTATAAAGACTAAGTTAGTTAAGTTATTAAATAAATTCTGATCGGGATATGGCGCCTTGCAAGCGGCAAGTCAAGGCAAAGCGACACTTGGTGTGCGATCACTGCCACAGCTGGGTAGATTTTGCATTGTCCGGCTGTGGGAAGTCATGGGCAGAAACCATGGAGGAAGGATTCACCTTTCAGTGCATTGGGTGTTGGAAGGTGGAGTGTCTGCAGAAGGAGATAGTTAGGTTGACAGATATTGTGAAGGGAATGGAGATGGGAATTAGCAAGGAGGCAGGTCGAATGGAGAGAGACGACAGGGAGAGAGGTGAGAATACTGCAAGACTGAAGGAGAATAGCAGTGGCAAGAAAACTGAGGAAAGGAGATTGAGAGGAGGGAAGGTGATTGGAGGGGAAGAAATTGGAAAATCGACAACAGAAAACGTGACAAGCGTGAAGGTGACAGGGAAGAAAGTGACCGTAGAGAAGGAGGGAGGGAAGATGGGAAGGGAGAGGAGAGAGGAAAACGAGATGGGACGAACGAAGAAGGGACGAAAGGAAGTGAGAGAAAATGTGATAGAAGAGAAGTCGATAAAAGGGAAGGTGACAAGAGAAAAAGCGACAGGAAAGAATGGATCGGAAGAGAATGTGACAGGAGAGAAGACGACAGGGGGGAAAGACAACAAGCAGACAGATGCAAACCGAAGAAGGAGCTATTCTAAGGCAGTGATTGAGGGGGCAATGAGGAAAGAGAGGGTGTTTATGGGCGACTCCATTATGAGAAAGACGGACAAGGCACTGAGCGAGGGGAAGGACATCGTTGTTTGTTTACCGGGGGCTAGGATTGAACATGTAACTGACAGGGTAGAGAAGGTATTGGGACATGGCAAGGGGGGGTCTATACTGGTACATGTAGGAACAAATAATGCAGACAGGGAGGGAACAACTGCGATAGTACAGAAGTATAGACAGTTAGTGAGGAAGCTACAGAAGACGAGAGTTGAACAGGTTATTCTGTCAGGAATTTTGCCAGTAATGGGAGGAAGGGGGGCAACGTATAGAAACTGTAAGAGGATGGCGATCAACGCACTAGTTGAGCAGATGTGTGACGAAGAGGGGGTGGGATTCACAGATTTATGGGGATACTTTGTTGGGAGGGAAGATATGTACATGAGAGATGGCCTCCATCTTAGTGGAAAGGGGGCAGCAGTTTTCTCAGAGAATCTGCTGCGATATGTTGACAGTGGGACAGGTTGCATCTATTTAAACTAGATTCGCAGGGGGACTCACAGAAAAGCCTGAAAATGGAGGCATAGATAAAGACAGCACAAATAAATCAGCAAATAACAGTGTGGAAAACTCTTCTGAAGCTGGATATAAATGTGTTTGTTTAAATGCAAGGAGTATAGTAAACAAAAGAAATGAACTAAACATTATGGTAGAAGATATTGACCCTCATATAATAGGTATAACCGAATCCTGGACCACCACCGATATATCAGATGCTGAATTGGGACTGAAAGGATATGTAATGTTTAGAAAAGATAGAATAGGAAGAAAGGGAGGTGGAGTTATTTTATATATTAAAGAATCTATTCAGGCTTATGAAATAAAATTAGAAAGAGAAGCAGATTGCGAAGAAGCTGTTTGGTGTAACATAGTTACAGGAAACTCAACGTTAACAGTTGGGTTAGTTTATCGAAGTCCAAACATAAGCATAGAAGAGAATGAAAAAATACAAAACGCTATAAGGGAAGTAAGCAAACGGGACTGTATTATTATGGGGGATTTTAACCACGGGCATATACAATGGAAATCTCTACAGAGTATGGGGAGTGAGGACCACAAGTTTTTAGTTTTAGTTCAAGATACATTCCTTTCTCAACATGTGCTAGAACCAACCAGGGGTGAGAATGTGTTAGACATAGTTTTGTCCTCACAGAATGAATTAGTTGACAATGTCAAGATATGTGAGCCACTGGGGAGTAGCGATCACAACCAGATACATTTTACCATCAAAGTAAAATCAGAAAGGAATAGTAAAAAGCAGTATAGGAGAAATTTCCACAAAGGAAGGTATAAGGACATGAGGAAATATTTAGCAAAGATAGACTGGAATAACACACTGAAGAATAAGACAGCAACCGAATGCTGGAATATCTTAAATAGTGAAATTAAGTGCATAGTCGATAAATTTGTACCTTTCAAAAAACAAGGGAAACGGTCTAAAAAGAAACACTTATCGAAAGAAGCCATTAGACAAATTAAGTATAAACAAATGATGTGGAAGTCATATAGATGTACTGAAATGATGAAGACTACAACATTTATAAAGAAGCACTTAATCAAGCTACAGCTGAAATTAGAAATTCAAAGAGAAGCTATGAAAAAAAATTAGCTAGTAATATAAAACATGACAGTAAGAGTTTTTATGCGTATATTCGAAGCAAACAGAAAAGTTCAGGATAAGGTCGGTCCTCTAGAAGATAGTGCTGGAAATACAATATCAGAGGGATTCTTAATGGCAGAAGACCTGAATGAGTATTTTAGTTCAGTGTTTACCAGGGAAGATATTAGTTCACTGCCAGTACCAGAGGCTAAGTTCAAGGGGCAGATTCAGACTATTTAGGACAATTAATTGTAACCCCGGAAATGGTAGCTAAGAAAATAAGGCTATGAAGGATAATAAATCACCAGGGAGACGGATTCTGCCCAAACTACTATTGAAATTGTAGAACAAATTAGCCGCATCACGGCAAATAACTTTTCAATTTGTCAGAAGAGGGAGTGGTTCCGAGAATGGAAAGAAGCAAACATTATGGTTCCGCTATCCGCAAAAGGTTCGAGAAACAAGTCGGAGAACTATAGACCGCGACATCGGTGATTTGCAACCGTTACACGCAATGGCATCACATGGTGGATTTTCTGAAAGCTAAATTAAAATCCTGATAAACCCATCTCAACATGGCCTTTTAAAGTTTGGTATCATGCTTAACAAATATGTTATGTTTGTATGCTGTTCAATTTTGGGAAATGTAAATGCCTCCACACAGGACATGGGAACGAAGAGGTAGAATATACAATGGGGGGTACTGTACCAAGTACTACTGTAAAAGAAAAGGACTTGGGGTTAACCATTAGTGCTGATATGAAGGTTTCAGTGCAGTGCGGAATTGCAGCTTCAAAGGGAAATCAAATCCTCGGATTAATTAGGCGAAACATAACGTATAAGGAAAAAGAGCTAATAATACCGCTGTACAAAACAATAGTTAGGCCTCATTTAGAATATTGTATTCAAGCGTGGAGGCCATATTGCAGGAAGGACATAGATATGCTAGAAAGAGTGCAGAGGAGAGCAACTAAAATGATACCAAAACTGAGGGATCTTAGTTACGAAATACGCCTAAAAAAATGCAGTTTAACAACACTAGAGACCAGGAGATTGAGAGGAGATCAGATAGAAGTGTTTAAAATATTGAAGGGTTATGAAAATATTGATAGAAATATTTTTTTCTCAGTTAAGAAAGATAGAAGGACTAGAGGACATGAACTTACATTGGCAAAGGAGCAGAGTAGATTGGATATAAGAAAGTTTTCATTTTCACAAAGGACTGTAAATGAATGGAACAGATTACCTGCTGATTGTGTGGGTGCTAGTAGCGTGAATATGTTTAAAAATAAAATCGACACATACCTCAGACGGGCGGGATACACATATATAAAAGGGTCGGACTCTCGATAAGCCAAAGGGCTTCCTTGTCCACCTGCCACCTAGAGTTAATTCTCTAGGTGGCAATCTTGTTAAATCTTGTTAAATCTTGTTAAAAGTAGATCATCATTTAACACAAAGGGCCCATGAGGTGGGCAGCCATAGCCTTATAAAAACAATCCCACATGTGTTGAGAGAGTTGCAGGCGATCGTCGACATCATTTTCTAAATTATTCAACTGCTGTGTTTCATTTGTTATCAGTGTCACGGCTTAAGTCATTTAAATGATTTAATTTAACAATATTCCACTTATTATTCAGATAAGTAAACAAACGTTTATTTATAGGCTTTGTTTGTTACATTGAAACTTGTTTCCATTATATCGCTTACTCGCAGTTTTCGCAAGAGCTAAGTCTAAGACCGTTATTCAAAATTGTAACGTTTTTTTAGTCCTTTGGACCTTGTTCTCAAATTTTTGCGTAGACCTATCTTAGGACACTGCCACTATGCACGAGAAATCTGTATTTGATTGAATAATACTAAGGGCTCCCTAGGGCCTCCAAGGGTCCCAAAACTGGTAAAATTGTTACATTTTGCCTATCTTTTCAAAAACTGTTCAGTAACTTTTTCTCAAATTGTGCATAGACATTTCATGTGGTAGTTCCACTATAAACAAGACAACTTCTAAGGGCACCAAAGGTCCCCTAAAATGCAAAATTTGCTAACTAAATTGTCTACTGCAGTAGCAGCTCTATCAGGCTTACAGGCCTTTCCTCAACTAATCCCTTCTGCTACAACATCTGTCACACCACACTGTGGAGGAAGGGTCTCTGCCTGATGGAAACTGTGACTAATCTATAATTGGTCACTGGCAGAGGCTTGTGTCAACAGACAGAACCCACTAGACCCCTGGACAGTTGAGCCTACATTTTAAGGGGTCATCCTGAAACAACCAAATGTCAACCATTAGAAGAGTTGACATAGTTCCGCTATACACAAGAAATCTGTATTTGATTGAATCATTCTAGTATCATCAGCATATAGTAGAACATACATTTTCAAGAAAATGTCTACATCATCATCACTAAGATTGTTGTAAATTTCACCAGCTGCCGTGTCAAGTCCCTTATAATTATGACTAACAGAGTCTTCAAAATCATTCAGGTCAATAGCAAATAACAAAGGAGACAAGTTTTCTTTTAATATGTTGTTGAATTCGCCTATTACATTCGCTTCTTTTAAGTATGTGGACAGTCTCGTGTTAATGGAGGCTGGAAACAACTTGTCTATGCAGCTTAATAGTGTAATGCCACGATAGTTGTCTGGGTCATCTATCACCCCTGCTTTTTGTATATAGGCTTAGTGATCCCAATACACCAATCTATTGGCACAATGCCAGATAATAGAACTAGGTTAAACATCTTAACAATAACTATAATTAGACTCGGTCTTGTTGTCAATGTCGACCCCGTGATGTGTACCCAGCGACAGCCCTCATGGTGGATCAAGGGATGCCTCAGAGAGACGTACTGCAGTGAAGGTAGAGATAGAGCATGTGATGTAGTGGTCCGTATGGTCAGTATGTGGGGTGCTGTGATGTAGTGGTCAGTACGTGGGGTGCTGTGATGTAGTGGTCAGTATGTGGGGTGCTGTGATGTAGTGGTCAGTATGGTCAGTACGTGGGGTGCTGTGATGTAGTGGTCAGTATGGTCAGTACGTGGGGTGCTGTGATGTAGTGGTCAGTATGGTCAGTACGTGGGGTGCTGTGATGTAGTGGTCAGTATGGTCAGTACGTGGGGTGCTGTGATGTAGGGATCACAGCATCAAAGTCTCAGTTCAGACAATCCAGGTTTTAATTCTGTTGTGGCTGTTTCAAAGCATGAATAATTTCTTTCACTCAGTGTTGCTCCAGTTCATTTAGGTGTATAAATCAGTATCTGAATACAGACAGTGGTGGACATTATATGAACCAATAGTCTTCATGATTATTTGCAGCATGGCTGAATGCTTCCCTGTAAAATTGATATGGTCTTCGAATGAACAGGTTTACCTGGGGAAAAATGTAACATTAATCAGTTAAATATTTGTTGACATTATCTCTCAAGAAACTTGTTTTTTATTTGTATGTTTAAAAGATCAACTTTCTTGAGAGGTAAATATGTAAAATAATAATAAACATGAAACCAGATCATCAATCCATCCAAAAATAAAACAATTATATTCACTTAATATTCTATGGAGCTTAATAATAATTATTTATTACCAGAAGGCTATTCCACTTTGGCAGTTTTACTCAACACCACTGATGTTAAATGTCTTACTAAAGGTGTGCTGTTTGCAGGTAAAATTGACAAGAAACAGCTGATGTTGTTGGACGAGTTTAAACTTATGACCAGCGTCAACCACACCAGACTGACAGTAAGGCTGTCACATTTATTTGGAAGGCAAGTGTCAACTAATTTTATACCATAAATATTGTTATAACTTGAGTGGAGCCTCAGTATTGAGGTTACCACATCTTGCAGGAGTTCATATGTGATCTCTGGAAAAAAAAGAATGTTTTAATATTTCATAAATTCCCTGTTCATTAAACATACCAAACATTTGGTGATTGTTTGCAAGTTTACTCTTATTTTCTATCATTGTTCAAACATATGTAAATTCTCTGTTGATTAAACATTCCGAATATTTGATGATTGTTTGCAAGTTTACTCTTATTTTCTATGATTGTTCAAACATATAAATTCCCTATTCATTAAACATACCGAACATTTGGTGATTGTTTGCAAGTTTACTCTTATTTTCTATGATTGTTCAAACATATAAATTCCCTGTTGATTAAACATACCGAACATTTGGTGATTGTTTGCAAGTTTACTCTTATTTTCTATGATTGTTCAAACATATAAATTCCCTGTTGATTAAACATACCGAACATTTGGTGATTGTTTGCAAGTTTACTCTTATTTTCTATGATTGTTCAAATATATAAATTCCCTGTTGATTAACCATACCGAACATTTGGTGATTGTTTGCAAGTTTACTCTTATTTTCTATGATTGTTCAAACATATAAATTCCCTGTTCATTAAACATACCGAACATTTGGTGATTGTTTGCAAGTTTACTCTTATTTTCTATGATTGTTCAAACATATGTAAATTCTCTGTTGATTAAACATTCCGAATATTTGATGATTGTTTGCAAGTTTACTCTTATTTTCTATGATTGTTCAAACATATAAATTCCCTGTTGATTAAACATACCGAACATTTGGTGATTGTTTGCAAGTTTACTCTTATTTTCTATGATTGTTCAAACATATAAATTCCCGGTTGATTAACCATACTGAACATTTGGTGATTGTATGCAAGTTTACTCTTATTTTCTATGATTGTTCAAACATATGTAAATTCCCTGTTGATTAAACATACAAAACATTTGGTGATTGTTTGCAAGTTTACTCTTATTTTCTATGATTGTTCAAACATATAAATTCCCTGTTCATTAAACATACCGAACATTTGGTGATTGTTTGCAAGTTTACTCTTATTTTCTATGATTGTTCAAACATATAAATTCCCTGTTCATTAAACATACCGAACATTTGGTGATTGTTTGCAAGTTTACTCTTATTTTCTATGATTGTTCAAACATATAAATTCCCGGTTGATTAACCATACTGAACATTTGGTGATTGTATGCAAGTTTACTCTTATTTTCTATGATTGTTCAAACATGTAAATTCCCTGTTGATTAAACATACCGAACATTTTGTGATTGTTAGCAAGTTTACTCTTATTTTCTATGATTGTTCAAACATATAAATTCTCTGTTGATTAAACATACCAAACATTTGGTGATTGTTTGCAAGTTTACTCTTATTTTCTATGATTGTTCAAATATATAAATTCCCTGTTGATTAACCATACCGAACATTTGGTGATTGTTTGCAAGTTTACTCTTATTTTCTATGATTGTTCAAACATATAAATTCCCTGTTCATTAACCATACAAAACATTTGGTGATTGTTTGCAAGTTTACTCTTATTTTCTATGATTGTTCAAATATATAAATTCCCTGTTGATTAAACATACCGAACATTTGATGATTGTTTGCAAGTTTACTCTTATTTTCTATGATTGTTCAAACATATAAATTCCCGGTTGATTAACCATACTGAACATTTGGTGATTGTATGCAAGTTTACTCTTATTTTCTATGATTGTTCAAACATATGTAAATTCCCTGTTGATTAAACATACAAAACATTTGGTGATTGTTTGCAAGTTTACTCTTATTTTCTATGATTGTTCAAACATATAAATTCCCTGTTGATTAAACATACCGAACATTTGGTGATTGTTTGCAAGTTTACTCTTA
>CM034533.1:48387872-48535351 GCA_020002185.1 Paraescarpia echinospica | reverse complement strand
TGGTCACATATCTGAACTGTATTAATCTTCGTTTCAGATTTGACGATTCTATTCGATTGTATTCGATTTTATTTTCATTGAATTTATTTTCATTTGAATTTTATTTGTTTTTGAACAACACTGTTCAATTCAACTATTGAATAAATTCGTAGTAAATCCGCACCTCACAAGTTATTATTATATTTGATCTGGGCGTCTACAGAGAATGTTTGTGTGCCTATTAAGGATTGATGGGTAGTTTGACTGACGCGAAGGGGTGTATTGTATCTTGTTTGTCGCCGCGCCATCTGCCGCCATACGTTGGCGTTATCAGATTATGTTCTTATGCCTTCGTGTGATAAAAGTTCCATGTGGTGGCGTTGTGTTTATTGTCGTGATATTGTCTTATGTCACAATGCCGGCTCACGCGATGACTCGGGGAAAACAACAGCCGCATTAATACTGAGATTGGTGGACGCAAATAAATATGTTTGTAATGATAACGCGCCGGCGTACGATGTTCATTTTGTGCATGTTGCGATAACAGATGGCCATTACGACATGGAGATGATTGTTTTAATGACTGTGAAGTGGTATACATAATTATAAACAACGATAGCGATGGTGTTGATCATGACAATGATGGTGGTGGTGACTGGTGATAACAACATCGGCGGCGTCGGCGGCATAGAAGGCGACGACGAATAGTTCTTGCCCACGGCTGTTCAATTATAGGCGCCTAAAATGACGAACGGACTACACGAAACTCAATGAATGCGAGGCAACTGGAGCCTCGTGTTCAACGGCCGCATTGTCAGCATGATTTGATCGAATGGTCGCTTCACCTTAAGCGTATTGTTAGCACTTGTCGTGGACGTATCTGCAAAAAAAACCTTTCACAATATTGACCTCTACCTCAATGCACTAACGTGTCAGCTTAAGACCCACCTGTAATGTTGCGAGGGCGGCAAAGACCCACCCTACTTGCTTTACGTGCGTGCATGCACGACACGCTGCTGTCCTTGTGGGGTCACCAGGGTTTATGACGTACTCACGCCAATTACTACTTTAGAGGCTATTTGTGAACTGACTCGTCAATAAATTAACCTTTAATTTTCTGTAGACTCGAAGTGCAATTATAAAAGTTCCGCCCACCATCGGGTCCAATGCTACAATGACAACCCTTAAGTTGATAAGCTGACGGCCTCGTTATAACATCAGTTTCTTACGGTGCAACCCCGCACCGTGTTTACACGTTCTATGACGTAGTGGGGAGGCTATACATAGGTCTACACAGTTCTTATCAGTGGTCTTTATAATGTTATAATGACCCCTTGAGTAATTTTGATTGTTCGATTAGCCACTGTGTTGTTACTCGAGCAACACTTGACTGGCCGTTGCCGATGTTTGAAGGGAATACACGTATACTTTACGCATTACATTTTCTATGCTACACTATCGAAATATTCACGGATAACATACGATATACAATATACGACGGACGCGTTATAAGATATGGCTAATTAACGTGGTCTTATGTCGCCAGTAGTGACATTAATAAACATGACTCTTCGCATGTCATGATGACGATGATTACTATTATAACGACGAAGACACTTGTTGGGATGATATTATAAGTATTATTAATGTCATGATTATGATGATGATTATGGCGGTGATGATAATAACGGTGATCATTTTCGCTACACATTTCCTAAGTTTACTGAGCTGGGTTAGCGAGTGGCTGACCTCAGTTAAATTTGTCCAGTGACTATTGCTTTGCACCATTGAGTAAGTGCTCCATATAATACACCGGTCAGTGCACAGTGTAAATGTCTTTGATACAACCCACGCGATGTATTTAAAATGACCTTATCTCTTCCTCATTATTAGCTGTTTTCGCGATTTCATGTTTCGTCCACGCCGGGGTTAAACGCAGGTTTCTTCAATCGATCTTTGCATGCCTGGTTCACTTGGTCAATGCAGGCGAAGACAACGAGATGTAATAAAACTTATTCAGCTAAGCTCTGTTCATGTGTCCTGACAATACACCAGGAGTAGTGTAATGTTATTACCACCTCCTGGAGCGAGAGGGTGATTACAGGTAACGAAACAGACAAAGTTGCTTTAACTAATATTTTAATTCTATATACTAAAAAACAATATTATATTCCGGGCAACCATTTTGTTTTGAAAACACAATGACTATGGTAATACAACATATCCTAACATTCTAATAATTAATCAAACCTTTAAAAATGTCAGTGCCATTAGTTCCATAAACACAGGAACCATATCCAACAGTAACAGGCCATAGTCGATACAGACTCGGTGGCTATGGCTGAAAGTAACGCCGTGACACTAAAGTGTAGACACGAGAGAGAAAGAGAGAGAGAGCTGATAGATGAACCCTGTACAGACGATGATACACCGGACCTCTTACCTTGGTGCGATGGAGATGAAGACTGATCGAATGAGAAACGTAGAGCCGACGGTCTGACGGGAGTGGAGTGACGCGTCAGGCGCCAAGAGTTCTTATACATGTCGCACGGTACACACACGTATCACTGTGTTTGCCGCAGAGGCCACGCTCGGGCGAACACAGGCCCCCGGCCATCGGCGGCCACGCGAGCGTGCAGCTGGATAGAGAACCGGCGTCGCCATACTTGGGCCGTTTACTGGCGTACGCCATAATGTCAACATTCTAATCGGAGGAAACACACTTGTTTACACTGCATGGCTACTTGAAGTAACATGACTTGTCGTCGAACAGGATTTGAAGCTATCGTCGTAGTGCAACACTTTGTGAATACAACAGAGATTTGCATTGGCGACAATTGCTATTTGTTTAGAGGTGTAAGAAAATGAATGTCCATTGTCGAAAGGTATGACCCGATGGAAGTAGAACGTGCAAGACACAAACCGAACATTGTCCGACAGTAAGTGTTTTGCAAGAGTACGGCTGAGGAAACTACTTCGCTGATCTGAGGATCATCAAATGTGTAGAGGAATAGGAATATTATGAGCATGGGAGTGAACATTTGGAAAACTGTTTCTGGTTCCTTGATTTGGCAACATCCTTTAGTTGCACTGTTATGCGATCGACCATTACACTCCCAAGACCCTCCAGTAATTAATAGGAAACACAGACAAACTCTAACGAACTAGACGACAACAGGTCGAACATTCCATATTACAATGTGCGTGCGTTCATGTGCGTAAATATGACTATAAATAAGCGCCATGCTGTTTTTTTATTAAAGGGATCAGAGACTCATATTAAGATATAACAGTCGCTCTCGTTGGAGACACTGTCTTCCCTTTGTAGTGATCTTGGTCTAGGACAAGGACAAACATATGTGTCGTTGAGCGAGACGTCAGTGGATGCATGGTCACGGCCGGCGCCTGGGGACGTCGCCGCCCGAACTGTCCGCTCGCCGCCGTCTCCAGAAGACAATGTGAGAATTCCGTCACGTCCAAGAAGTCGAGTCCTAGACAGAAGACTCGTGCGTGATGTTGCTGCCCACGGCTCACCATGGCTGACAACGAGCGAGTGTGGTCAAACTACTGCCGCTTGCGAGTGCGTTGACTATTAGGCCTGTAGCGACCCGGGACAGTGGTGGACAGTTAGGGCCGTTAAGGGCACAAGACAGGCGAATAGGCAACGTCAGCAAAAAGTGAGATAATGTAGAGTTGGTATCGACCTACTTGTAACAGTCCTTGAATGTTTCTATTGCGAGATAATGTAGAGTTGGTATCGACCTACTTGTAACAGTCCTTGAATGTTTCTATTGCGAGATAATGTAGAGTTGGTATCGGCCTACTTGTAACAGTCCTTGAATGTTTCTATTGCGAGATAATGTAGAGTTGGTATCGACCTACTTGTAACAGTCCTTGGATGTTTCTTTTGCGAGTCTTTTATGTCCCCAACAAACCAACCAACTTAACAAGAAATGAATGCTCGATCATAACATGGTGTAGGAACCTGTACATGTTTATGTGTTTGTATAACAGCCCTGCACACACGCAAACCTAATTAGACCTACATTTTTGCACGCACGCACACACGCACGCACGCGCACACGCACGCACGACAGACAGGTAGAGAGGCCCAACGGCAAAAGTAAAATTTCTGTTGACGTCAGTCGACAAATCACGCTTGAAAAGTTTGGCTTTTCTGCCTTTTTTAACGAACTGACGTTAACTCGACATTACTTTTTGTCCTTCGATCGATAAGCGAGAAGCGCCTGGCACAAAGAAGATTGATGGCGATCGGCGGTCTTAAAATGGCAGTCGCTTCAGTCCATATGCGTTAAACATTTGCTATTATATAGACAGGAACATTAAAAAATCCTTAACAAATTGGCCTAACATCACGATGATGGTGTTATATAATATTTGCTATTTTTGTGTAGCTTAATCAAACCCTAGCCGGCGCATTTGTCCACAACGAGGAAGACGCCAAGAACAACAAACAAAACAAGGAAACATTGCATGTCGGCACTCAGTGCAGTAAACAGACAAACAAAAGAAGACGTTATTTTAATCGACAACGACACTATGTCAACCAAAGTGGAACATGTGAAGTGAATGTATGATGATACGATTACTGGTGTGTACATACGTACGTACTTATATGAACTATAACAACGGCAACTTATATGAACTGTAACCACCGTACTCGGACGTGTCACCCACGGTCACCTGTCCAATCAATGTCCAGCTCGGCCGTCGTAATGTTTCAGTATGCCAGGACAACAACATTGGAGTTTCTTGACACACGCACCACGCACGCACGCACGCACGCATGCAAACACGCTCTCACGCACACAACGTTTCTCGTTGTTATCTTGTTGGCCAAACATAAATATCCTATACACCCCACACACGCTCGCAAGCACACACACACACACACGTACACACACACATACACATATACACACACAACGATATTGAGTTTTCCATGTTTTTACTCAATACTATTTTATCTGGACTCTACCATTCTGAAATCCTATACGTAGACCCCAGAATAGATGCCCCAAGCCAACTGGTTCGGAAATATGGAGCTTCTGCGTATGGAAAACCCAACGTTTTAAATAATAAATTATGTCAGAGGCTGGGTCGGGCTGGCACAATGTTTAAATTTATATTACTGACATGATATACACGACATACGTGTGACATGGTTTTTAATATACAGCGTCATAAACAGAATTGTCGACATTACACGTTCAGCGAAAACACGCCACGAACACGAAGACACATATTTGCAAACACCAGAGGTCGTCAGTCACTACTTCGCGTACCGTACTCTAGGATTTACGTCGGTCCTACATTTTTTAACACATTCTTTCCTTCAGCTTGTCTTAGCGAGTTCAAGAACAAACCGGGAGAATGTATGAGGAAATCTGATTAAACAAGATACACTTTTTGTCTTTATCAGGATATATGGTTTCAACGAAAACACACAGAACGCATACTATTTTGCATTCGACTAAGAGAAGAACCAGTATCAAGATAAATCACTCACGCATTGCAAGAAAGACAGAAGGAAGCAGAAAAAACACACATCAAGTTGTGTGGACACCTAGATGTCGACGTGGCTGACCTTTCGTCGCCAATCAACAATCGACCCTTGTGGAGGGTCTCATAATTTACACAAATATAAATCCTAGTTGTGGACTCTCAGTAAACCAATGGCGTCCCTTTCCACTAACCACGTGAGCTTTATCTTCTTTGGACAGCAATTTTGTGAAAACCTTCTTCAGCCAAAATGTCACATCGCCAGTAGCCTTTGCAGGGAATGTAAAGAGTTATCTTTGACATCAATTTCATACAGCATATTTGTTAAAGTGTTGTTGCAGTGTTTCTATCATATTCTTGATATTTACCATATATTACGGTAGTTGTCTCGTTCTCTCGCAAACAAAACTATTGCAACTGTTTGTTTTGTTAGTAGGTCTGATATACTAGGTGCATGCTAAATGTAATCCCGTTTTCACAATATCGTTCTTAAGGATATCGCATTTAAATGTGTGCAGTTGTTTTGGAAAGGGCTATCAGAAAAGAGGTCGCCCTAACATGACCTTAACAGACACCATCGAGAGGAACACCGGCTTCAGTGGGACTCAGTGGGACTTGTCTGGCTGCCACAATGACAGACACCACTGAGAGGGACACCGTCCTCAGTGGGACTTGTCTGGCTGCCACAATGACAGACACCACTGAGAGGGACACCGGCCTCAGTGGGACTTGTCTGGCTGCCACAATGACAGACACCACTGAGAGGAACACCGGCCTCAGTGGGACTTGTCTGTCTGCCACAATGACAGACACCACTGAGAGGGACACCGGCCACAGTGGGACTTGTCTGGCTGCCACAATGACAGACACCACTGAGAGGGACACAGGCCTCAGTGGGACATGTCTGGCTGCCACAATGACAGACACCATTTAGAGGGACATCGGCCTCAGTGGGACTTGTCTAGCTGCCACAATGACAGACACCACTGAGAGGAACACCGGCCTCAGTGGGACTTGTCTGGCTGCCACAATGACAGTCACCACTGAGAGGGACACCGTCCTCAGTGGGACTTGTCTGGCTACCACAATGACAGACACCACTGAGAGGAACACCGGCCTCAGTGGGACTTGTCTGGCTGCCACAATGACAGAAACAACTGAGAAGAACACCGGCCTCAGTGGGACTTGTCTGGCTGCCACAATGACAGACACCACTGAGAGGGACACCTGCCTCAGTGGGACTTGTCTGGCTGCCACAATGACAGACACCACTGAGAGGGACACCGGCCTCAGTGGGACTTGTCTGGCTGCCACAATGACAGAAACAACTGAGAAGAACACCGGCCTCAGTGGGACTTGTCTGGCTGCCACAATGACAGACACCACGGAGAGGGACACCGTCCTCAGTGGGACTTGTCTGGCTGCCACAATGACAGACACCACTGAGAGGGACACCGGCCTCAGTGGGACTTGTCTGGCTGCCACACTGACAGACACAACTGAGAAGAACACCGGCCTCAGTGGGACTTGTCTGGCTGCCACAATGACAGACACCATTGAGAGGGACACCGGCCTCAGTGGGACTTGTCTGGCTGCCACAATGACAGACACCACTGAGAGGGACACCGGCCTCAATGGGACTTGACTGGCTGCCACAATGACAGACACCACTGAGAGGAACACCGGCCTCAGTCGGACTTGTCTGGCTGCCACAATGACAGACACCTCTGAGAGGAACACCGGCTTCAGTGGGACTTGTCTGGCTGCCACAATGGCAGACACCACTGAGAGGAACACCGGCTTCAGTGGGACTTGTCTGGCTGCCACTATGACAGACACCACAGAGAGGGACACCGTCCTCAGTGGGACTTGTCTGGCTGCCACAATGACAGACACCATTTAGAGAGACACCGGCCTCAGTGGGACTTGTCTGGCTGCCACAATGACATACACCATTGAGAGGAACACCGGCTTCAGTGGGACTTGTCTGGCTGCCACAATGACAGACACCACTGAGAGGAACACCGGCTTCAGTGGGACTTGTCTGGCTGCCCCTATGACAGACACCACTGAGAGGGACACCGTCCTCAGTGGGACTTGTCTGGCTGCCACAATGACAGACACCACTGAGAGCGACACCGGCCTCAGTGGGACTTGTCTGGCTATCACAATGACACACACCACTGAGAGGGACACCGGCCTCAGTGGGACTTGACTGGCTGCCACAATGACAGAGAGAAAACAGTGGAAACAGCTCGTCCTGTCACCACTCTAAGTGGATGGCATAAGTAAGACTTTACTTGGGCTCGTCCTTTCTCTCAGTCACTGCCAGTTTTTTTTTAAATCGCTGGTTTGCTGGTTTGTTATTCTGTCCGATATTGTAGAAATACCATCTTTACTATTACCTAAAACCCCCATCAGGCAACCAGCAGGATTACATAACTTTTCACTGCTGGCAATAAAACGAAATCTTTTTGTACCTAGTTTTTATTCCGTGAGTTCAAACAAACACTAGAACTAGGTTATCTCGGTTACGGCACCAACGTTTTAAATTCACACCCTGCTAATGTTAAGTTAGCTGAAAAAAGTCTCTTGTCATTGCCCACCGGCATTCCCACACGCGGTCCATTCAATTTTTTGACATCAGTGGTACACATACAGTATAACTGTTTCTTGTCTCACCGATCTTGCGCCTCACCATGTATGACAGCACTTTGCTAACGCATTGCCTACAAAAAAAACTCAACCAATGCAGGGTGCGCTACAAAGAGCAAGAGTTGGTAGTGGAAGGTGCACTAAGAACACACACAAAGCCACACATGCATATGGGGTCATGTTCTAGTTAGACTTCCGGTCCGTTGCACACGAAGAAAAGTGCAGAGTATTTTTTGAGAAATGATTTTTTTAACAAAATTCACATGCTGTGACATAAGTGCATTTGAGTAGGGAGATTTTCATGTGTGATTGTAGATGTTGTTGATTGTAAAATGGTGGATTTCTAGATGATTTGAATAGGCGGAAGGATTTTAGCAGTGGGACTTGTCTGGCTGCCACAATGACAGACACCACTGAGAGGAACACCGGCCTCAGTGGGACTTGTCTGGCTGCAACAATGACAGACACCACTGAGAGGAACACCGGCCTCAGTGGGACTTGTCTGGTTGCCACAATGACAGACACCACTGAGAGGGACACCGGCCTCAGTGGGACTTGTCTGGCTGCCACAATGACAGACACCACTGAGAGGGACACCGGCCTCAGTGGGACTTGACTGGCTGCCACAATGACAGACACCACTGAGAGGGACACCGGCCTCAGTGGGACTTGTCTGGCTGCCACAATGACAGACACCACTGAGAGGGACACCGGCCTCAGTGGGACTTGTCTGGCTGCCACAATGACAGACACCACTGAGAGGGACACCGGCCTCAGTGGGACTTGTCTGGCTGCCACAATGACAGACACCACTGAGAGGAACACCGGCCTCAGTGGGACTTGTCTGTCTGCCACAATGACAGACACCACTGAGAGGGACACCGGCCACAGTGGGACTTGTTTGGCTGCCACAATGACAGACACCACTGAGAGGGACACAGGCCTCAGTGGGACTTGTCTGGCTGCCACAATGACAGACACCACTGAGAGGAACACCGGCCTCAGTGGGACTTGTCTGGCTGCCACAATGACAGACACAACTGAGAAGAACACCGGCCTCAGTGCGACTTGTCTGGCTGCCACAATGACAGACACTATTGAGAGGAACACCGACCTCAGTGGGACTTGACTGGCTGCCACAATGACAGACTCCACTGAGAGGGACACAGGCCTCAGTGGGACTTGACTGGCTGCCACAATGACAGACACCACTGAGAGGGACACCGGCCACAGTGGGACTTGTCTGGCTGCTACAATGACAGACACTATTGAGAGGAACACCGGCCTCAGTGGGACTTGACTGGCTGCCACAATGACACACACCACTGAGAGGGACACCGGCCTCAGTGGGACTTGACTGGCTGCCACAATGACAGAGAGAAAACAGTGGAAACAGCTCGTCCTGTCACCACTCTAAGTGGATGGCATAAGTAAGACTTTACTTGGGCTCGTCCTTTCTCTCAGTCACTGCCAGTTTTTTTTTAAATCGCTGGTTTGCTGGTTTGTTATTCTGTCCGATATTGTAGAAATACCATCTTTACTATTACCTAAAACCCCCATCAGGCAACCAGCAGGATTACATAACTTTTCACTGCTGGCTATAAAACGAAATCTTTTTGTACCTAGTTTTTATTCCGTGAGTTCAAACAAACACTAGAACTAGGTTATCTCGGTTACGGCACCAACGTTTTAAATTCACACACTGCTAATGTTAAGTCAGCTGAAAAAAGTATCTTGTCATTGCCCACCGGCATTCCCACACGCGGTCCATTCAATTTTTTGACATCAGTGGTACACATATACAGTATAACTGTTTCTTGTCTCACCGATCTTGCGCCTCACCATGTATGACAGCACTTTGCTGACGCATTGCCTACAAAAAAAACTCAACCAATGCAGGGTGCGCTACAAAGAGGAAGAGTTGGTAGTGGAAGGTGCACTAAGAACACACACAAAGCCACACATGCATATGGGGTCATGTTCTAGTTAGACTTCCGGTCCGTTGCACACGAAGAAAAGTGCAGTGTATTTTTTGAGAAATGATTTTTTTAACAAAATTCACATGCTGTGACATAAGTGCATTTGAGTAGGGAGATTTTCATGTGTGATTGTAGATGTTGTTGATTGTAAAATGGTGGATTTCTAGATGATTTGAATAGGCGGAAGGATTTTAGCAGTGGGACTTGTCTGGCTGCCACAGTGAGAGGAACACCGGCCTCAGTGGGACTTGTCTGGCTGCAACAATGACAGACACCACTGAGAGGGACACCGGCCTCAGTGGGACTTGTCTGGCTGCCACAATGACAGACACCACTGAGAGGGACACCGGCCTCAGTGGGACTTGTCTGGCTGCCACAATGACAGACACAACTGAGAAGAACACCGGCCTCAGTGCGACTTGTCTGGCTGCCACAATGACAGACACTATTGAGAGGAACACCGACCTCAGTGGGACTTGACTGGCTGCCACAATGACAGACTCCACTGAGAGGGACACAGGCCTCAGTGGGACTTGACTGGCTGCCACAATGACAGACACCACTGAGAGGGACACCGGCCACAGTGGGACTTGTCTGGCTGCTACAATGACAGACACTATTGAGAGGAACACCGGCCTCAGTGGGACTTGACTGGCTGCCACAATGACACACACCACTGAGAGGGACACCGGCCTCAGTGGGACTTGACTGGCTGCCACAATGACAGAGAGAAAACAGTGGAAACAGCTCGTCCTGTCACCACTCTAAGTGGATGGCATAAGTAAGACTTTACTTGGGCTCGTCCTTTCTCTCAGTCACTGCCAGTTTTTTTTTAAATCGCTGGTTTGCTGGTTTGTTATTCTGTCCGATATTGTAGAAATACCATCTTTACTATTACCTAAAACCCCCATCAGGCAACCAGCAGGATTACATAACTTTTCACTGCTGGCTATAAAGCGAAATCTTTTTGTACCTAGTTTTTATTCCGTGAGTTCAAACAAACACTAGAACTAGGTTATCTCGGTTACGGCACCAACGTTTTAAATTCACACCCTGCTAATGTTAAGTCAGCTGAAAAAAGTATCTTGTCATTGCCCACCGGCATTCCCACACGCGGTCCATTCAATTTTTTGACATCAGTGGTACACATATACAGTATAACTGTTTCTTGTCTCACCGATCTTGCGCCTCACCATGTATGACAGCACTTTGCTGACGCATTGCCTACAAAAAAAACTCAACCAATGCAGGGTGCGCTACAAAGAGGAAGAGTTGGTAGTGGAAGGTGCACTAAGAACACACACAAAGCCACACATGCATATGGGGTCATGTTCTAGTTAGACTTCCGGTCCGTTGCACACGAAGAAAAGTGCAGTGTATTTTTTGAGAAATGATTTTTTTAACAAAATTCACATGCTGTGACATAAGTGCATTTGAGTAGGGAGATTTTCATGTGTGATTGTAGATGTTGTTGATTGTAAAATGGTGGATTTCTAGATGATTTGAATAGGCGGAAGGATTTTAGCAGTGGGACTTGTCTGGCTGCCACAATGACAGACACCACTGAGAGGAACACCGGCCTCAGTGGGACTTGTCTGGCTGCAACAATGACAGACACCACTGAGAGGGACACCGGCCTCAGTGGGACTTGTCTGGCTGCCACAATGACAGACACCACTGAGAGGGACACCGGCCTCAGTGGGACTTGTCTGGCTGCCACAATGACAGACACCACTGAGAGGGACACCGGCCTCAGTGCGACTTGACTGGCTGCCACAATGACAGACACCACTGAGAGGGACACCGGCCACAGTGGGACTTGTCTGGCTGCCACAATGACAGACACTATTGAGAGGAACACCGGCCTCAGTGGGACTTGACTGGCTGCCACAATGACAGACACCACTGAGAGGGACACCGGCCACAGTGGGACTTGTCTGGCTGCCACAATGACAGACACTATTGAGAGGAACACCGGCCTCAGTGGGACTTGACTGGCTGCCACAATGACAGACACCACTGAGAGGGACACCGGCCACAGTGGGACTTGTCTGGCTGCCACAATGACAGACACTATTGAGAGGAACACCGGCCTCAGTGGGACTTGACTGGCTGCCACAATGACAGACACCACTGAGAGGGACACCGGCCTCAGTGGGACTTGACTGGCTGCCACAATGACAGAGAGAAAACAGTGGAAACAGCTCGTCCTGTCACCACTCGAAGTGGATGGCATAAGTAAGACTTTACTTGGGCTCGTCCTTTCTCTTAGTCACTGCCAGTTTTTTTTAAATCGCTGGTTTGCTGGTTTGTTATTCTGTCCGATATTGTAGAAATACCATCTTTACTATTACCTAAAACCCCCATCAGGCAACCAGCAGGATTACATAACTTTTCACTGCTGGCAATCAAACGAAATCATTTTGTACCTAGTTTTTATTCCGTGAGTTCAAACAAACACTAGAACTAGGTTATATCGGTTACGGTGTCCCGGTGTACTGGTCTGGAAGGAGCTGTAGCGACCGTTACTCCACCGACCTATTTGCCCCCTACGTTGCTGAACAGGATCGTACATCTGCGTGTGACTACTGTCCACAGGCACATTAGTTAGTATCAGCTAGTTCACATATCTTTTGTTGAGAAAATACCTGTAATGCAGCGGGAGAAAATAGGAGATGAGTACCGACGGTACATGGCATGCATAAGGTATTACCTAGTCACCAAAAAGCACTCGGTGTGTGAAAAGCGAATGCGCAATGCTGTCTTGAAAGCTACGCAGCATGGCAAATATCAATCAAGTAGACGGTGAGTAGACAGTCCACTGTCCAGCCCCAGGCTAATAGTCTGTAGCCTAGCGTATAGTATACTATGCCATAAGCCAGTCTATTAATATGGGTCTCTTAAATGAATAGGGGCCTAATTTTTTGACAGAAGTATAACTATGAAACGATGGCTGGACGCAATGACGTGGCTATTAACACAGTTGCTCTGCAGGCCCACCATTTATTACCTAGAATGGTTATTATTCTTATCTTTCTGTGGGTTGTACCTCTTGATTTCCTGAACCATAAATACATATTCCTTTGACAAAACAGACACGCATGACAGACATTACAGGTTGGTGGTTACTTTTTGACAAATATTAATAAAAATTGCACTCAACCCAAGATGTCAAATGGCTTCAGTCTTATATGACGAAATGTACTGCTAGTTTGTCACTACTTTGTGTCACATCAAATTTACATTCCATGCCCATGGGAGCCAAACCTTAATACACTGGCCCCCACGATAAGTGCTACTTGAAATTGGTTAATTGTGAATTATATTTTGTGAATATTCTTTCAGCTGAAATAATAATAATAATCTTTATTGATACATAATGTTAAGTATATCACAGATGTAGCAGTAATATGAAACATGTATACATTACGTATCAAATGGAACGAAGCAACACATTGCTTGTCTTCCTTATTCATGTCATATATGCAATGAAATCTGATTCGTGTAAAAAAAAAAAAAAACATCATAATAAACTAACAATTTATTAAATTAAAATTATTAACGCTATTAAAGAATCGTTTTACCTAAAAATGTATAGGCCTAGCCTAGGGGCCTACCACTAAAATGTACACCAACCTAAATACCAATGTATTTGACCATATATAGTGCAATTAATTAATGAAATAGATTAATAAATCATGGACAATCACTCGCTATTAGTATTGCATTTAGCACAGGTACTTACATTGTTATTGTCACACTGTACTGTATTTGTGTATGAATAAAGTGATATTTCCTTTCTCAGAAGTAGACACGGTGACACATAAGCTTATTGACAGTGTGTGGGAATACTGTTACATGACAGTAAGGAATTTACTAATTAATTGTATCATACTGACTTGGTACACTTTGTAGTGCTAAATTGTATCAAGTGAATTATGACATTCTCTGCATAGTTTGCTCAGGCCCTTATCACTAGAATTTAGACCCCTACCGCCCTAGACTATGGCAGTGCAGCATCAGGTAACTTGTGTTGGTAATTTCATCCATCATTTATGTAGTAAGCTTTACTGATAATTGTAACAAGTGAACAGTACTATTTTGCAGCATCTGCACATTTTTTAAATGGCCTTTATTAAGTTGTCTGTTTTTAGTTGAAACTTGAAACAGTGGTTTCCTTTTTAACATTGTTTATTTTAAATTAAGAGTACACCTGTAGATGCTAATGTCTCGGTATCTGTTGGTGGTTCAAATCCGCCAGGTAAATGCACAAACCTTTGTGCACAATTACCCCTGGCCTGGGCTTATTGACCGATACATTGCATCTGCGAGTATGATTATGTTGATATTTAATTAAAATGACTTTCAATGATGCAACAGTTGAAGCATCAGATATAGTCCATTGAAAAAAGATCCAAACAACTGATTTACACCATACCTTCATTGTCCACCTAACAAGATTGCCACACAGAGAATTAACTCTAGATGGCAGGTGGACAAGGAAGCCTTTTGGCTTATTGAGAGCCCAACCCTTCTGCATCCTGCACTTCTGAGGTGTGTCGATTGTATGTTTACACATATTCACGCAGCAAACACCCACACAATCAGCAGATAATCTATTCTATTCATTTACAGTCCTTTGTGAAAAGTAGAACATTCTTATACCTAATCTACACTCCTCCTTTACTAATATAACTTCATGTCCTCTAATACTTCTATCCTTCCTAACTGAGAAAAAAGTATTTCTATCAATATTTTCATAACCATTCAATATTTTAAACACTTCTGACTCATCTCCTCTCAATCTCCTGGACTCTAGTGTTGTTAAACCATCTTCTTTTAGGTGTATTTCGTAACTAAGATCCCTCAGTTTTGGTATCATTTTAATCGCTCTCCTCTGTACTCTTTGTAGCATATCTATGTCCTTCTTGCGATATGGCCTCCACGTTTGTATACAATATTCTAATTGAGGCCTAACTACTGTTTTGTACAATTTATCTTTTTTTTTTCTTATACACTATATTTCACCTAATTAATCCAAGGATTTTATTTATCTTTGTAGCTGCAATTCCACACTACTTAAAAACCTTCATCTCAGCACTAGTGGTTAACCCAAAGTCCTTTTCTTTTACAGTTATACTTAATACAGTACCCCCATTTATATTGTACATCTTCATTCCCATGTCCTGTGTGGAGGCATATACATTTTAAAAAATTGAACCACATTTGCCCCTTTTCAGACCATTTGATCAACCTGTCAAGATCATCTTGTAAATGCTGTCTATCTACATAACGTTTAATTCTTCTGAACACGTTTGTATCATCCAAAAATTTCAACACCTTTCTTGTTATATCATCGTCCAAATCGTTGATATATATTAAGAATAATATAGGTCCCAGTACTGATTCCAGTGGTACCCCACTCAAAACTGATTTCCAGTTTGAATCCTCCCCAACAACTACTATCCATTGTCTTCTGTCAATCAGCCATTTTTTTATCCAGTTAATTATACCATTTCCTATGCCATGGACCTATACTTTAAGTAGTAATCGTTGATGTGGCACTTTGTCGAAAGCTTTCTGAAAATCTAAATACATGATATGTACTGTTGATGTTTCCCATATATAAATATATGGAGTATCGTGAAACGACCCTATTGTGGGGGTCGTATATTAATTCCTAAACGTTTGGTGCTCCAGGTTCAAGCTGTAAGATGAAAACTACCCACATGCATAATATGCAAGCTTGATTCTAAGTCAACGTTATGCTGGTTTTCACAGGCCTGTTGTCATTAGATGTAAATTCTAAGTGCACATTAGTAGCAGCCAGTGGCCCAACTGACATGAAAGCAATTAGTTAGGTTCAGGCAATTGTTTGCACAATCTCAAATCTCCAGCCAGGGACAGTCAGTGACTGAGCTGGGTGAACTGTGAATGTCCAGTGGGTGATAAGGCACTGCAGGGCTGGGTTAAAAATGTGAAAGTGAACACAATCCAGCTATACAGTATTTAACTTAAATTCTCATATTGTACTTTCAAGTTTTAGATAAGTTTGTACAATGTCATTGTGCTTTATTAGCTTGCTTGGCCTGTTACAGACATTAGTTCCAGTTAGCCTCTTTAGCGGATAATGTGTTCTTTTTGTCTTAAAATTAATCGTCAGGTGAGTTCAAGTTGATTTCTAATTAAATTGAAGTTAGTTTAAATTGAATGTTAATTAAATGAAAGTTATTTGTTAATTTTGTTATTGAAAAACATTGGGAGGTTAATTTTATTTAATTGACCTGATAAACGTATGATATTAATTAATTTAACTGGAAAATATCTGAGTTGATGTATTTTAAATAATTTTCAAAGTTAGTTTCCCATGCCTGCTTTAAATATTCTTTGATGTTTCCAGCACTAAATAAGTTTAGGTATGCAAGCATGCCAACCTGTTTTATGTGAAGGAATCTTCATAGTATATCGAGTTACTTTGTTGTAATAAAAGTGATTGATCATAGAACAATAGTTTATACTCGGTATTTAATTATTGTGTTGTGTTATATTTTATAAATACCATAATGTGGCGACTTGGCATCCATATTGTTTAACAAATAAGATAATTATACATTAAAAATTGGAAATTCTTATATAGCGCAGTCCTTTGGACTGCTCGATGCGTTTTACACTTTACTCCCTGGCAGACCTGTTCAATCGAACACCATCTCGACTTCTCTTGGAAGTATTCAGCCACGCTGTGATTAATGCGTGAAGACTATTCGTACACAAATATCCACCACTGTCTATAGCCAGGTACTCAGTCATACAGCTGAATGAACTGAAGCAATGCAGAGTAAATGAACTTTCCCAAAATTTGATACCGCCGCATAGGATTCGAACCTGCTTCCTCTGCTCTCAGCCACGGTTGTGGTGTGTTCACAATGATGGTGAGCATCATTTGAGAGACAATTAGGTCTTACCATTAATTGTAATTTAGGATATATTAAGACAATAAATTCCTGCCAATTTGAAAAAAAAAACCAGCAAATGTGCCAATCCTCCACATGGTGCTATATACACAGAGACACAATAGTCTGT
Organism: Paraescarpia echinospica; assembly: GCA_020002185.1. NCBI lineage: Eukaryota > Metazoa > Annelida > Polychaeta > Sabellida > Siboglinidae > Paraescarpia > Paraescarpia echinospica. The sequence goes on along the minus strand of CM034533.1, from coordinate 48,518,135 downwards.
TTCCTGGCATATTCCTACATGACATTTGCTATGTTATATATTTGAACAGTTTTTCGCAATGCTGGTTACATAAAACGTCCCTCGCTGATGTAGGGATGAAAACTTCACATGATACACACTAACTGCCAGCTCGATTACAGTAACATTGAGCATGTTATCACACTACCAAGTAGGTTTGTGTAAAGTTATATACTTCACAGAAATAGCAAAGGAAAATTGTGACCTGTATCTATGTATGTTATTAAGGGATGATATGTTTTCAGATGAGTGTATTATTTATGTAAGGAAATGTTAACATTAATGTGTATCTGTATTCCAGTATGCAAAGGCCATCAGCGTTGGAGTACCACCTCACAAGATACGTCAGTGCCATGTCGATGCTTTCAGAAAGGCAGTATTAGCAGAGTTCCTGCAATACAAGAAACAGTAATGGCACATGCAGTCACTGAATATATACTTTAGTTTGTCATCTTACTATTTTAATCCCACCTCATCCTATTATGTGATGGCTCTTAGTGTAATTTATAAAAATATCTTATTTATTATTATTACAGTCATGCTATATGAGAATTAATGATTACTTGTGACAATGATTTCTGAATAATTGAATTTTATATTACTTGGCTGATTAAATATTATGATATACTTTATTTGTAGCAATGTTGTATTGCAAGCGAGTGCAGCGTTATATAACGGGCTATGTGGTTTGGTTCTTTGTAAATGTATGCCAATAATTTTAGTGTATTCCTGTTGTTTTGTGTTACTTTGTTTAACGTAATAACAATCACAGCTTTAGTTTCATAAGGATCACCTCAGTTTAATTTACATTACATTAGATTGCGTATAATGTGACGTAAATATGTATGACCAGAAAGGTTAATGTTATCTACGAGTTAATAATTATTTGTAACAATAGTTTTATTTTTTAATAATTGCATTTGATCACTTGTCTGATGAAACATCACAGTATTATACAAAGGGCTAGTTTTGATCTGTGTAAATAAATTCATTTTTTGCATTTTATATTTCATTTAATAATACTATTTGTATAATTATACACGTTGACATGATAATAAATGTTTACTTATGTAAGTCGTGAATGCATGACCCGTTTCCATATATGTATTATTAAAGAATAGGTGAGTTACTCGGAGTTGCGTTGGGAAAAACTGTTTGGAAATGATGACCCCAAGATCCCCACCCTCCGTACGAATTTTGAAGTGCCTCAATGGGACTTCTAGACTGCACACAAAATGTCAGCCCCATATTTCCAAAACTGATGGAGATAAGTGCTATTTTAAAATTGTGACCCCCAGACCGCCACCCCGGACAAATTTAGAAAAAAATATAAAACTACGAACTGTCCCAAAGGGTACGCTAGATCGCATAAAAATGCCTGCCCCATACAGGCATGACTGGCCCAGATAAGTGCCATTTTAAAATTGTTACCCCCACATTTTGAATTTTTTTAATAAAAATATCTAGATCCCAATGGGCTTGCTAGATCAAACACAAAAGTTCAACTCCACACATGACAAAATGACAGAGATAAGTGCATTTTAAAATTGTGACCTCCCCCGAGACCCCCACCACCTGGATGAATTTCGAGAAAAAAACTTATATGTACAAACTACTCCAATGGACACCCTAGATCACACAAAAATGTCAGCTTCATATATGTCAAATTAACAGAGATATGTGTCATTTATAAATTGTTACCCCCCAAGATTCCCACCCCCGATGATTTTTAAAAAATATAAATCTACGAACCACCCCCAATGGGCCTGCTAGATTATACACAAAATTTCAGCTTCATACATGCCAAACTGACGGAGATAAGGATGTGTCATGTCATTTAAAAAGCGGATATTTGTGTTTACCACAAAATCCGCTGTGCGTATAAACATCGCTGAAAACTGCAGCTCTGTGTGACGAAGTCGTAAGATACACAACGTCAACGCTCTGAGACAATGACATCAAAATAAAATACAATTTTTTTGCAAATAACTACAAGTTATGCTAATTATGAGGTTTTGTTATGTATACTAACAATTACAAACGTAACTGTCTTATTAACGTAAACTATAATATAACTGGATCACACATTCGTTCGGCAAACACCGTGTTAAGCTGGCCAAAAATAGGCGCTAACCTTTGACATGTACTGTGTGTACGCAAAACGGAACCGGAACTTCCTTCCAAACCATACAGCTGCGGGCCGAAAGTAGGCGCTAACCGCAAGGGCGCACATCCTTGAATTTCGTCTTACCTTTCGGAAGCGGAAATAAGTGAATGGGAAGCGGAATTAACTTTTAATGTGCGCACGCATGGCGCACCGGAAAAGCGGCAGAAAGTGTCATTGTGTTTATTCTTCGTGTGTGCGTCCCCACTTTTAATGTGAATCTAAGAGCATTTAAAAAATAAAAATAACGAATTTTATTTTTAACGGTTATAATGACAATCATTTCCTTTTCACTATTTCTTTATACAAGCAATCAGTAAATTATTTCGCCACATGTTGAAACTAATGGCGGTGAATTATTAAAAAATCATATTTTTTTGCGATGTGTGAGCATTGGAGTGAATTCTAGTGGACTAAACTCGATTGAGATTTTGAGTTTATGATCAAAGCAAAGCCAGATCATTTGACCACAGTTCCTTTATACATTGAGGCTAGTTGTATACGCCGATCTACTATTGCTATAGTATGTAGATGTAATTTTAGGCTAGATGTCGCGGTCTTTCTTAACGACTTTGTAAGTGTTGTTTACGTGTTCGGTAAACGAAGATGATTTCGAACTTCAAAATAAGTTTCAACTTGGTTTGCTGTCAAAACACATGCAGTAATCTTTGTAGACGTCGCGGTCTTTCTTATCGACTCTGTAAGTGTTGTTTACGTGTTCGGTAAACGAAGACGCTTTCGAACTTCAAAACAAGTTTCAACTTGGTTTGCTGTCCAAACACTGACAGTAATCTTGTTGTTTTAATTATGTTCCTGTAATTGTACATACACACCCGTGGGCAATATATCGTCTTTGTATACAGCAGTGATCGGGCTAATTAAGGAAAGCACTGTCAATAGCATTTAAGTAAGCATTAGTATTTTATTTACAACATCACAGTGTACACTGACTTCTATGCCATAATTGATCAAATAGGAGGACTAAAAAATTACAAAAGTGCAATCCTCTTATTTCCATTGGCATAGCAGACCTATAAAACAAAATATAATAATACATGAATAGATAACTAATTACAAGAGACAATGCATAAGAACATATAAAATAAATGTACTGAATTATTGAAAACATTAAGAACTAGATAGTTGACTCTTCCATTTATATCAGAGTGTCCCAAGTCCATACATCAAAACATTCCCTGACAGTGCGGTATCGTGTTAGTTTTCTCAAACCAGAAACCTGTACATATAATTTTAACATACCAACCAAGTTAACTACCAATAGGAGCTGCCAGCTAGTGCAATATAAAGTTTCACAGAAGCATTCAAACAAGAAAAAATATGACACAATATCAAGGAGACACTGAATTGGACGATGACGAACTTAGGACATGCAACCATATATCTAGATAATTTGACTTCTAAAAATCACTGAAATTTATACGGCACCTACAATCATATTTAAAGAGATACCTAATTATCTTACTAGTGTTTCGGGCTGTCTGCAGTATATTTTTGACCGCTGCGTCAAATCTTACATAGCATTCTTCTCTTTTTCTCAAAACCGTGAAAGGTGTGTTGTTGTTGTTGTTGTTATTTGTTTGTTTTATTGTTATTGTAGATTCACACCCGAGGGTAAGACTAAGTGGATTGAAGTACTATTGCTTTTGAGTACAACATGGATCAAGCACACCTGTAAGTTGATATTATCCATCTGTTGTCACCTACTGAGCTAGCCATCTAGATAGGCCCTGGTTACATACCATTGTTTTTATACAACAGTGATCATGGTTGAACAAACTCAGGAATTTGTATAACTATAAAACAAAATTATTTTTAAAATTTAAATCTGATTTATTTGAACCTGGTATATATATTTATATAAATGTTTATATTGTGCTTTACTGCATTCAGAAAGGGAATAGCTCAAACATCTGGAAATGAGGAAATAAAATATAATTGCAATACTTTTAGTGTGCTAAATGGATTCAGAAAGGAATTAACAGCTAGATCTCTAATGCTGTGTTGGCCAGCCACAGGGCTTTGAAATAATAGAAAACCTTGAATTACTCCAATCCCAATTCAAGCTTCTGGCCTTTGTTCAGTGCATCCCTGCTGATCTCAGCCTGATACCCCACTTGCCTTATTTGTATAATCCATGGCACTGATGTTGGGGACAGATGCCAGTGGACAACTGTAGTTAACAGCAGTGCCATGGATTATGCAAAACAAGCCTTTGTTATTCAGTACCACCCTGCCCCCTCTGGCTGGGGAGGTGAATAAGCTTGGGAGGACTTCTGCTGACAAATTGGCTTCTGCTGCCCATAAGTTTAACAAGATTTAACAAGATTGCCATCCAGAAAATTACTCTGGATGGCAGGTGGACAAGGAAGCCTTTTGGCTTATCGAGAGTCCAATACTTTTTATCTACATGTATCCCGCCTTTTTAAGGTGTGTGTCGATTTTATTTTTAAACATATTCACGCTACTAGCACCAACACAATCAGGAGATAATCTGTTCCATTCATTTACAGTCCTTTGTGAGAATGAGAACTTTCTTATATCTAATCGACACTGCTCCTTTACTAATGTAGCTTCATGTCCTCTGGTCCTTCTATTTTTCTTAACTGAGAAAAAAATGTTTCTATCAATATTTTCATAACCATTCAATATTTTAAACACTTCTATGTGATCTCCTCTCAATCTCCTGGTCTCTAATGTTGTTAAACCACATTCTTTTAGGCGTATTTCGTAACTAAGATCCCTCAGATTTGGTATCATTTTAGTCGCTCTCCTCTGTACTCTTTCTAGCATATCTATGTCCTTCTTGCGATATGGCCTCCATGCTTGTATACAATATTCTAAATGAGGCCTCACTATTGTTTTGTACAGCGGTACTATTAATTCTTTTTTCTTATACGCTATATTTCGCCTAATTAATCCAAGGATTTGATTTCCCTTTGACGCTGCAATTCCGCACTGCTCTGAAACCTTCATATCAGCACTAATGGTTAACCCCAAGTCCTTTTCTTTTACAGTAGTACTTAGAACAGTACCCCCCATTTTATATTTTACCTCTTCATTCCCATGACCTGTGTGGAGGCATTTACATTTCCCAAAATTGAACAGCATTTGCCACTTTTCAGACCATTTGATCAACCTATCAAGATCATCTTGTAAATGCTGTCTGTCTCCATCACTTTTAATCCTTCTAAACACTTTTGTATCATCCGCAAATTTTAACACCTTGCTTGTTATATCATCGTCCAAATCGTTGATATATATTAAGAATAATATAGGTCCTAGTACTGATCCCTGTGGTACCCCACTCAATACCGATTTCCAGTTTGAAGCCTCCCCATCAACTACTACACGTTGTCTTCTGTCATTCAGCCATTTTTCTATCCAGTTTATTATACCATTTCCTATGCCATGGGCCTTTAGCTTAAGGAGTAATCTTTGATGTGGTACTTTGTCGAAAGCTTTTTGAAAATCTAAATAGATGATATCTACTGGTGATCCCTCATCTACCCACCTAGTGATGTCTTCCAAAAAACATAACATATTTGTTAAGCATGACCTCGCTTTTAAAAACCCATGTTGAGATGGGTTTATCAAGTTATGTTTAACAAGAAAATCCACCATGTGATCTTTAATTAGTCTTTCTAATAATTTGCAAATCACTGATGTTAAACTCACTGGTTTATAGTTCTCTGACTTGTTTCTCGAACCTTTTTTAAATAACGGTATAATGTTTGCCTCTTTCCATTCTAAAGGAACCACTCCCTCTTCTAATGACAAATTAAAAACTGTTGCAAGCGGTACGCTAATTTGTTCTACAATTTCCAATAGTAGTTTGGGCGGAATCCCGTCCACTCCAGGTGATTTATTATCCTTCATAGCCCTTATTTTCTTAGCTACCATTTCCGAGGTTACAACTAACTGTCCTAAATAGTCTGAATCTGCCCCCTTGAACTTAGCCTCTGGTACTGGCAGTGAACTAATATCTTCCCTGGTAAACACTGAACTAAAATACTCATTCAGGTCTTCTGCCATTAAGAATCCCTCTGATATTGTATTTCCAGCACTATCTTCTAGAGGACCGACCTTATCCTGAACTTTCTGTTTGCTTCGAATATACGCATAAAAACTCTTACTGTCATGTTTTATATTACTAGCTAATTTTTGTTTATAGCTTCTCTTTGAATTTCTAATTTCAGCTGTAGCTTGATTAAGTGCTTCTTTATAAATGTTGTAGTCTTCATCATTTCCAGTACATCTATATGACTTCCACATCATTTGTTTATACTTAATTTTTCTAATGGCTTCTTTCGATAAGTGTTTCTTTTTAGACCGTTTCCCTTGTTTTTTGAAAGGTACAAATTTATCGACTATGCACTTAATTTCACTATTTAAGATATTCCAGCATTCGGTTGCCGTCTTATTCTTCAGTGTGTTATTCCAGTCTATCTTTGCTAAATATTTCCTCATGTCCTTATACCTTCCTTTGTGGAAATTTCTCCTATACTGCTTTTTACTATTCCTTTCTGATTTTACTTTGATGGTAAAATGTATCTGGTTGTGATCACTACTCCCCAGTGGCTCACATATCTTGACATTGTCAACTAATTCTTTCTGTGAGGACAAAACTAAGTCTAACACATTCTCTCCCCTGGTTGGTTCTAGCACATGTTGAGAAAGGAAACTATCTTGTACTAAAACTAAAAACTTGTGGTCCTCACTCCCCATACTCTGTAGAGATTTCCATTGTATATGCCCATGGTTAAAGTCCCCCATAATAATACAGTTCCGTTTGCTTACTTCCCTTATAGCGTTTTGTATTTTTTCATTCTCTTCTATGCTTATGTTTGGACTTCGATAAACTAACCCAACTGTTAACGTTGAGTTTCCTGTAACTATGTTACACCAAACAGCTTCTTCGCAATCTGCTTCTCTTTCTAATTTTATTTCATAAGCCTGGATAGATTCTTTAATATATAAAATAACTCCACCTCCCTTTCTTCCTATTCTATCTTTCCTAAACATTACATATCCTGTTAGTCCCAATTCGGCATCTGATATATCAGTGGTGGCCCACGATTCGGTTATACCTATTATGTGAGGGTCAATATCTTCTACCATAATGTTTAGTTCACTTCTTTTGTTTACTATGCTCCTTGCATTTAAACAAATGCATTTATATCCTGATTCAGAACAGTTTTCCAGGCTGTTCTTTGCCGATTATTTCTGCTGTCTTTATCTATGCCTCCAGTTTCAGGCTTCTCTGTGAATCCCCCCTGCGAATCTAGTTTAAATAGATGCAGCCTGTCCCACTGTCAACAGATTGCAGCAAGTTCTCTGAGAAAACTGCTGCCCCCTTTCCACTTAGATGTAGGCCATCTCTCATGTACATATCTTCCCTCCCAACAAAGTATCCCCATAAATCTACGAATCCCACCCCCTCTTCTTTACACATCTGCTCAACTAGTGCGTTGATCGCCATCCTCTTGCAGTTTCTATATGTCGGCCCCCTTCCTCCCATTACTGGCAAAATTCCTGAGAGGATAATCTGTTCTACTCTTGTCTTCTTTAACTTCTTCACTAACTGTCTGTACTTCTGAACTATCCCAGTTGTTCCCTCCCTCTCTGCGTTATTTGTCCCTACATGTACTAGTATAGACCCTCCCTTGCCATGCCCCAGTACCTTCTCTACCCTTTCAGTTACATGTTCTATCCTAGCCCCCGGTAGACAAACAACGACGTCCTCCCCCTCGCTTAGAGTCTTATCTGTCTTTCTCATAATCGAATCGCCCATAAACACCCTCTCTTTCCTCATTGCCCCCTCAATCACTGCCTCAGTGTAGCTCTTTCTACGGTTTGCATCTGTCTGGTTGTAATCTTGTTCCCCTGTCTTCTGCTCTCCCGTCACAATCTCGTCCGTTCCATTCTTTCCTGACGCTGTTTCTCTTGTCACCTTTCTTCCTGTCATCGTCCCTCCCGACTTCTCTTCTGTCACATGTACTCTCACTTCCTTTCTTCCCGTCATCTTTCCTCCCATTGCATTTCCTTCTCTCCTCTCCCGTCTCTTTTTCCCTCCTACCTCTTTCTCTACGGTCACTTTCTCTCCTGCCACCTTCACACCTGTCACATTTCCTGCCGTCGATCCTCCACTTTCTTCCCCTCCGATCACCTTCCCTCCTCTCAGTCTCCTTTCCTCGGTCTTGTTGCCACTACTCTGCTCCTTCAGTTTCACAGTATTCCCAACTTTATCCCTGTCGTCTCTCTCCATTCCATCTGTCTCCTTGCTGATTCTCATCTCCATCCCCTTCACAATATCTACCAACCTAGCTACCTCTTTCTCCAGACATTTCACCTTCCAACACCCCACGCACTGAAAGGTGAATCCCTCTTCCTTGGTTTCTGTCCATGACTTCGTACAGCCGGATAAGGCAAAATCTACCCAACTGTGGCAGTCGTCGCACACCAAGTGTCTCTTTGCCTTGACTTGCCGCTTGCAAGGCGCCATATCAGAATTTATTTAATAATAATAATCTAATTAGCTATTTAAAATAGTTTTGTCAACTGTGTTTACACTATTCACTGTCTATGTAGTCTTTAAGAAGACTGTTTTCTGTGCACAAATGTTACACTTTACGTAAGATTGCGTACGCTAGACTGCCTTATTTATTTAGGTTATACAGCGCCCTAGCGAATAAGAGAGACACTAGCTTAGTAGCTACATAAACTTAGTTCGCCCGATTATCGCAAATGCTTAATTTTAACAACAAAGCTACCTTATCAAAATGTCTAGCAGGTACTGACTTACACAGATATTATCTTATGTAGGTAGTTTATGGTTGTTACTTTATCACCTATATATTCTACCACATAACGAGGTTTGTTAAATCTTGTTTACAAACTTATCGTAGCCGTAAGCTAACGTACCCTATTATCACTCACTAGACTAAAGTGTCCTAAAATACTTTATCTAACTAACTTTAAGCACAACTGCTACTCAATATATGTTTACTGCTACTTTATGAATGATATTAAGGCAAGAATAATACTTATCAATCAGTAATTCCACTTGCTTATGAACTTTGATACACCACCAATTTCAACGATCTATCTCCGCCAAATATAGCCTCGAAAGAGTTATCTGCTTATATTGCACAACAGTTGCCCATGGACCACTTTTTATGATGCAGTGCTTCCTGTTCATTCAAATTGATCATCCTTGACCAGTCACATTTTATGTGTTACATTCTTAGATTTAGCAAAATTTGGTCTAATGGGTCTGTCACAAATCTCTTTATTCCTTGGAATGAGACACTTGTTTTTGGCTTGCTCGCTGTGAATATTTGGATTGTCTTGACAACTTGATTCGATCATCTTACTTATTGTGAGTATTTTATTTGGTTAGTAATACCTTACCTTGCTTGTCTTACCTTATGATGGTTCTGATCGCAGGATCCATTATGTTCCTCCGTGATCAGATCTTCTTTTAACATGTTGTTGTTTCCTGTTTCAGTAATAAAAGTTAAAGCTGGTTTAAAATCGTATAATATTGCTTGGGTAGACCAAAATTTGCCAAGACTGTTTTTGAATGAGTTAATTGATAGCTTGGATAACTGATTCGGATAGATTATTCCATGGTTCTGTGACTCGAAGAGGGAATGCATTTTTTCTTAGATTTTGATTTGGTCTTTGGGTAAATAATTTAAGGGAATGTCCTCTATTTCCTGTTCTAATTGATACATCATCCCATTTCTGGAGATTAGGAGCGGATTCAGTATCGCATTTTATAAACTTCTATCATGTCTCCACGTAGCCTTCTGTATGCAAGTGTTGGTAGTTTTAATAATTTAAGTCTTTCTATATAAGATAGGTCCCTCATGACGGGTAATTCTTTAGTGGCTCTCCTTTGAACATTTCCTATTGCAATTTTATGTTTCCTGTTGTATGGATACCATACTGTTATGACATAGTCTAGTTGGGATCATACCACAGTTTTGTACAGTGGTCAGGAGATGTGAGTGTAAAGGAATTGGAAAGTTCTTCTGATTATTTTTGTAATTTTGGTTGCTTTATTAATGACTTGATTTAATTGATCATCAAATGATAGTTTAGAATAAAAATCACCTAGGTCTCTTTGCTTTTCTGTGATGATTAGTGGTTGTTTGACATTATTGGTTATCATGTAATATTAATTTTCACTTATATTGTTTTTCCCCATTTCCATATGCTTACGTTTGTCTGGACGGAATTTTAATAACCGTTTGTCACTCCATTGTTCTAGTATACTAAGGTCATGTTGTAGTATATCTTGGTCACTTTTGTTAGTTCTGGCTATAAATATCTTGATATCGACTAACTTTCTGGTTCTCATTGTCTGTATAAATCTGTGTTTCTAATTGGTCTGTCACAAATATCTTTATTCTTTGGAATGAGACACTTGTTTTTGGCTTGCTCGCTGTGAGTGTTTGGATTGCCTTGACAACTTGATTCAAACAAAAAGTAGTAAATAAAGGTTTACATTACTTCATTTATAAACTTAGTTATGCATCTACTACTTTCAGCTCTTCAACATGGCCTACTTTGTGGCAGTCTACTCAGATTCGATCTTCAAGTACCTGCCACAGAGAGTCGCTGATGTTGAGTTTGATCTCCACTGCAGACGTGGTGGTCGTGTCACCGACATTCGCAAAGGTAAGATTTGTTTCTGCTTAGATCTGATTGTTCAGTCAAACAGTTTAGAAGCTTTTCAGTGAACACAAAACATTATTTATATATTTATTTTTTACGACTGATTCTTTTTTCATACTATTGTGTCCATACTGCTCAAGAGACCTAAACGTGATTGTAAATAAAGAAGCATTACAGTGAATGTATATAATTGTATAATCAATTCACAATGAATGTCCTTCTCATAACTTGCAACACTTATAATAAATAATTGTCTTCACATATACTTTCAGTACTTGCTGAGACAGACCCTCTGGGTGTTGATGCAGTACTTCTGCATGTCGGGACAAACAATCTGCAGTCCATATGCAACGACATCCGCCAACTGGGCAAGACTCATGATCAGCACCGGCGACTGATTGTAGACACACAGGAGATGTACCCGGGAGTGCCTCTTGTTGTGTCTGCAGTACTCCCCCTATATGATGAGTGAGTACCGTTAATATGGAATGCTACAACCTTTTAGTATAACAAAAATGTACACTAATCTGTATTAATGCATTCGATTGGAATCTGATTTATTTCATTTGTCTGTATAATATAATTGTACTCCATTACTGTAAATAACTATGAGAATAAGTGCCTGTGAAATATAATGATATTGTAACCACTGTTGAAAGAGTAAAATTCCTTATTTAGATTGTTCGGTGCCACTGAAATATAGATACTCATTTTCCTTCTTTTGTTCAGTGATGACCTGTATGAGACTGGCCTTCTGTGGAACGAGCGGCTGCACCAGGTGACTGCCCAGATCCCTGGTGTGTGTTTCTGGGATTGGGATTGCACCCTTACCCAACCCAGACACTTCAGCGTTGACGGTTTACACCCATCGCTGGAGGGCAACACCCTGTTGCACACGACGACAGTCAGCCGCATTCAACAGATGCTGTCATCTGACAGACGAGGCCAGCTCATGTAAGTATAAGATGAATAAGAATTGTTATCTTTCTATAGCTGAAACTAACATAACACTATGACTTTCTATATAGCTTCTCCAACTTTTAGAAATTATCGCATTCTTAATGGTACCTAAAATAGGAAATAGAATAAAATAAAGACTTTCAAAAGTGTCCATCGTAGACAGGTTTTCATTATGGATAGGTGTCTGCTAAGGCAGGTTTCACTGTACAGCACTAATTGAAAATTGATCTGTAAGCAGTTTTAGATCTGTTAGATATATCAACCATCCCTTTTGTTTTGGAACAAAGAAATTATAAAACAAATGTGGTATTGTCTCAGTTTGTTATATCTTCATTGCAGGGAGGTAGACATGGTAGCTGTGGAGCTGTCCCGCACTCGTGCAGACCATCGCCGGCGGATGGAGGCCAAGGCGCGAGCCAAGGCCTCCAGGACACCGCTACCCCCCGTCTACAGGCAGGATCCAGCTCCAGTCCGCACGTACGGGAGGTACCAGTTGCCCGGTTCAGGCCACCCAGCTGGACCTACCGTACATGTTGATGAGCTGGAGGACCACATCTTCATCAACATAGCAGGAGTGCCCGTCGCCGTTCCTCCGAGACTACTGCATTCATGCTGCACGGTATGTACAATACCTCTTTTCAGTTGGTGGTACACGGTATGCATAATGCAATTTTTTTCAGTTGGTGCTGCACAGTATGGGCAATAATTTTTTTTTCGGTTGGTGTTTCATAGACGCATTTCAGATTGTATGAAATGTTACCGTGTACAACTTGGCAAAAATTGAGTAATTTTTATAATATGCTTATTTGATATCTTATCTTGTACATTGTTGCATTCCAGCACCACTTGACCAGCCGAGATTGTCAGACGAGAACCCTGCATGAGACGCCACGTCGGAGGCCAGTGCCGCACTCTCGTGCTGTGCACTGCCCCTTCTGCACTGGAGTCTGCTCGTCAGAGGACGTGTTACTGGAGCACGTTCTGACTGAGCATCACAACTTGTGCAGAGGTGCCGAGACAACTGGCAATGATGACTCGTCTGACATGGGGGACGTTACGGTGGTATGTGGAGGTGAAAGTCCTCTAAGCGTAAGTACTTCAGATACTACAGGAGAAGATAGTTTAGATAGCTGGACATGTGGTGCTACATGTACTATAGGTGTGGGTAGTTCAGGTAGTCTGACAGGTGTAGGTGGAGGTAAGGGTACGCCAGGTGTAACTAACCAACGTAAATCTGGATATGTATTAACTAGGAATGAATCATTCCTGTCAATATTTCCAACGGTAGTCAGATCTAATAAAGTTGATATTACATATGGTTCCAATGTTAAGGTTACTTCTACTGATTTGACATGTACAATCGCATGCGCACTACGCAAAACGGAACCGGAACTTACTCTCAGACCGGAACCTCCTTCCAGACCAGTACACCGGGCCTCGATTCAGCCGTGCCAGGATTCCTCAAAACGCATACAGCGCATGTGCGGCAAGGCGCAGTAGGCACTTTGATGAGATGTGACGTCACGTTTTTCACAGCCGTGCCAGAAGTATCCGCGGTCGTATAGTTTATGTGAATTAGCAGTTGTACGTCGATTTATTTAGTTCTGCATGTTTTAAAGGAGGCATGGTGAGTATGGAGGACAGAGACAACAAATACGTGATGTATATGACATGCTTGAAGCATTATTTGGTGCATGGCACACATCGACCAGGACTCGGAGCAGGACTGGCAGGAGCCGACAAACGCATCAGGAATGCGATACACAAAGCGGTCAATAAATACGAAATAGACGGTGGGTAAAACGACGCTATTCACACAGCTGCTCCGCGTATGATTATGCTGGTGAGAATGAAATTCGTACTGCCTAGTGATTTTATCGTGTCAACAAAAGCAGAACATACTTTCACAAGATATCTATATTCAGCTCTCTATTCTCAAATTCTTTGAACGTCGTGCAAACAAACTCTTAGAAAAGTTGTTTTGATTGAAGTAGGCCTACTTAGAGTCATTAAGTAGACCAAAAACAGAAAGTCTCTCAAGAGACGCCTACTGCCCAAAATCGTGCATACTATCTGCTGTGTAAGTGTGTGTCGCATGGTTTTTATACAAGATCAGACAGTGTATTAGTAAATGTTTTGTTAAATTATTTGATTTGTTTTATCTCCTGTTGAGCTGACAAAAATGCGGAACACTTAGTCAACGAAACATTGACTCAGAAGTCCAGGCCAACTCCTTTGCTGCAAACTCTATGAAATGTATTTTTTTCCCGAAAAAGGTATGCTTTGTTCATTGTTATGAAACAATTGTTTGTTACTTCTTATTCTTCACAATAGTGTTGTGACCTCTGTACAAGGTCATTTAATGCTCATATATTATCTTCTTCACATTTGTGTGGTGACCTTTGTACAGAGGAATATCCCACAGTAACCATATACGTGGGTCTAATTTAAAGTAAGGTTGATAACAACAATATATTATGAAGCTTAGCTTCGATTAATTGACACAATGACCTAATGTCTGAAATGGTTAACTGTTTTTTCCTATATAATTTTCAGTGTTATGTTTAATTTGAACAGAACAACTTTAGGGCATCAAGAAACTGGCAAACTATATCCCAAATGACGGTTTACCCTTTTTGATAATTAAATAATAACAATTGTTAGACCCAATTTAGCAGTAAACCTAAATTGTCTATTCTACTACAAAAGTATTGATTTATGGCATAATTATTAACCACCACTCTTTGTGCCCTTCTAACGGTTTGTATAGCGCCTGGAGATATGATAAAGGTGGCAGATATTATGTATGGAATGTATTATTTTATGTTTTGTTTGTTTATTATACTTATTTCATGTTCTACGTTTTAGAGGATGATCAGTACATGAAGTTGAAACACTGTTGTACGATGTCTGAACAAGAAAAACAACCGACTCCTCCAATGCAACAAAAACGGACTGCACAAAGACACATTGTTTGATCGTAACTTTCTGGACACATGCTGCATCTGCAAAATAAAAGAACTCGTTTGTTGTTGAGAATTGTGTTTTGTAATTATGAAAAATAAATGTGCTGATGATTTTTTAATAAAGAAAGGAAGTACAGTGCATTCCACATAACTCAAACTCGGTTAAGTCAATTTTAATTCAAGTAAACTCTTTCCTCAACCCTGGCTGTCTTTGTATCTCAGATGGTATAAAATAAAATGACATTTCTCTCACTCAGAATGTTTTGATTTTACTAACTTATATTTCACTGTCTGTTAGGTAATTAGTGCTCAGAACTCTTTCCACATTATTTCTGACATCAGTCACTAATGCTGTTTGACCACACCGAGCAATGCCTAGGCCAAGAGAGAGGGTACCATAAAGTCTTTCAAAGAGAATCAGCTTGCCTTTTGGAGTAATTGATTAACTTTCTCCAAACAAAATTTTTTTTTAATTGATAGTAGATGCTAATGTCTTGGTTTTAGTTGTTGGTTCGATCCCAACTGGTATTGCACTTTGTGCAAAATTACCCCTGGCATGGACTTATTGACTGAAACATTGCATCTCCTCTTGTAATTATATTGATGTTGAATTGGAAATGCTTACCAAACAGTTATTATTTTCAACATTTAATTAATTGACTGACTAATTATTTGTGGTGCTGTGGAAATGATGCATTATAATTTATTACGTTAATAAATATTTGCCCTGGAAATTACAACATAATGAGTCAAATCCCTTATATTAAAATAATGGCTTATTTTTAGGGTATTTTAATAAACTTATGCTGGGCAAAATTTTAAAATAAAGGCATTGGGCAAGGTCCAGCAAGGGCACTTTCCCTAAAAATGAATGTACAGTGTATACATATATATTGACTTAGATTATAAAATGATCTTCAATCCACCAAAACTTAGATAAGATAGGAAAAGTCTACAAGTGTTAATGTAAAGTGTATATGTCAAGAGCTGTTCTGGAATTTAAGAAAGTAAATCTAAGTTTCAAAATCATATAACTAAATTGCAGGGTTAGTTTTCTGCCGAGCAGAAATGTATTTCTGCCGTGCCCATGGCAGAAATAGGGTAGAAAGTTTTTTTTTCCCCGGGGTAGCATTTGCCCGGAGGGACTTTTGTCCAACTACTTGCATTCATGTGTGAATTTTGTTGTGCCCATGTGTTGGTTATTGTAGCAGCACATTAGTACTTCCAGTGTATCATTGCAACATAACATACACACTGTGTGCCACATTTGAATGTCATGCATGTAATATTTCCGTGCAGTCCATTTGCATATATAATGTAAAACTTCAACAGCCGTTTTCTTCATTTTCACTTTTTGACCCCTACCATGTTCACTGCTCCATAACTTTGCCAATTTTTGTAGCAGTCATAATTTTTGAAACCGTGTAAAGCACCCTACCCAACCTTTACAAGAATGTAAGAAAACAATGTTACAATTTTTCTGACTTTTCACTCATTTGGTTAGGGGTCACATATAGACGTATTAGTCCAAAGGACTTCAGGGCCACTTTGCCACTTTTTACTCTTTCTCCTATCTCTGCTCTCTCAATCAGTCAATGTGCAGCCTAGTTTTATTACCAGCCTAGAAGTCGGCTGGTAATTATAATTAGTTATCACCTGGTCATCTTGTGGTCAATGGAAAGTTTGGTTTTGAAGCACCTGGCCACTGTTGTATCCAACTAACCAGGCTAGCTGCTAGAGCTTGCTAGTGTTTCAGTGGATGGGTGAGCTGATAAGACACATTTGCTAGCTGTCTGTGTCTTAGTAACTTGTTGGGGCTGGCACCACAGGAAGACACTGTAATGGTGTAAGAAGGAAATAGAAATGTTGATATTAATAACACAGGTATAAAGTATTTCTGCACATGGTTTCTTCCATGAGGACAAAAACATGCCAACCCTGCTCAATTGTTATGCTAGAAACAAGTATCTTGAGCACTGAATTGGATCAAATGAGAGGTAAACAATGGTCTAGTTTATTTACTTTCTTAAATAATGTTACAACTGTAAAATAATAGTAGTCTTGCTATAAGTACCAACATTTACAAATAATGCTTATGTGACTTAATAAATATTTGTAGATACTGGAGCATTGGTGTACAAACCACCCCACACCAACATACGTCAGCGCATCATCATTGATGTGGATGAAAGGAGAAGAATCCTGTGGCAGATGCACTCAGCACCACATGCTGGTCACAGTGGCATCAATACCACTGTAGGTAAGATCATGCTGGCCACAGTGGCATCAATGTCACTGTAGATAAGATCATGCTGGCCACAGTGGCATCAATGCCACTGTAGATAAGATCACCCAGCTCTTCTACTGGAAGGGTTTGAAAGATGAAGTCAAGACATACGTAAGTGGCCTTCACATTGACAGTACTACTTCATACACTGTAATCGATTTATGAAGCAAACTGGTTGTTTTAATGTTGCATGTTTAACAAACTAGATGTCTGATATTGTTTGTATATAATCAGTTTTACCTATTGTGTGTTTTGCATTGAATTTCAGCACTCAAGCCATAAATTAACAATCAAACATTTAGATACACTATATTTGTCAGAAATTGATTTAAATAAATCAGTGTAATGAATTTGAATTGTTATAGCTTTTAGCTACAAAAAATTATTTATTCTCACATAAGCATGTTGTATTTACTTTGTTATTTCTCATCTTTCAGATTGCCAGATGCGATGCAGGTCAACGGTACGAGAAGCTCAAGACTGTGGCTCCAAAACTAACACCATTAAAGATTGTTGAACCAATGCATATGGTTGGGATGGACCTTATAGGTAGATAGTTTACCGAAATGTTTTTTTAATGTATGCAAACATGTACATATAGTCGATATGACAAAACTTGGATACATAATCTGTAAATTAATATTCTAATGTTGGGGCTATGTAAAGGTATCTCCTCCCAGGGCTAAGGCCTCAGTCACACAAACAATGATATCTGAACTACTGATTGGCGATGTATTAAAAACACAGGGGGAGTTATTTAATTATAAATTTGCTGTTCCACTCATCAGAAAAATATGTAAACTGTACAGGGAACCTTAGCAATTCTCCAGATGGCGCCTCTGTGGATGAATTTAAAATCAAAGTACTGCAATGGTGCTAACTGCTGTCCGCGGTTTGTTGCACCATGCATGGAGGTAAGCCTTGGTTTGTTGCGCCATGCATGGATGTAAGCTAGTGCAAAATTAATAATTGAATTGCTGTCAGTATTACTGTTAACTTGGGTTATTTTGTCTGTAGGCCCATTACCAGAGACCCAGACCGGAATGAACTATGTTCTGACTTTGACGGACTACTTCACGAAATATGTGGAACTGTTTCCATTAAGACAGAAGTCGGGTCTGTGTGTGGCACGTGGGCTGAAGAGTTACATCTACAGGCATGTAGTTTATTGAATGTTCAGTTTTATTTCAGCAAAATCAAATTGCTTCCCAGGCAAGTGTAACTTGTGGAAGTAATAATTATTTTTAATATAAAAGTAAAGCTAGATTAACTGGAATAAACAACTACATTGAAAAAGTAATACATCACAGTCATTAAAATGTCACATCTTCTAACAACAAGGTGTTCCATAGGTTGTATGGAACATATGACATTTTAATAATGCTTTGCATGTTGCCTTGGAGTGTGCACCTCTGTTTAGGTTACATAAGTGGCATGCTCAAAAAAATAATTGTCACTCTCATCATTGTTTCAATCCATATTAGAGAAAGGGCATACTTTAGCCAGTAATACACTTCCACGGAATCAATGGTAAACTAGCATTAATTCCATCATAGATGTTTCCTCTTTTATTTTTGTTAAGTAAAAAATCATACTATTTTTATATACCAAAACTTCTTATGCGGCTAAGTTGTTTTACAGATATGGTGCACCCACAAAACTGCTCTCAGACCAAGGCCGAGAATTTGTCAATCAGTTGAACACTGATTTGACGAAGAGGTTTGACATTAAACGTATGATTACAGCTGCATATCACCCACAGACTAACGGTTTGGATGAAAGGTACTATCAGTACATCAGATGTAAAGTTAAAATAATGTTGTTCAACCACTATAATATATGGTCATAGACTAAGTTGCCCATTAAAATTAGTAATCAAAATTTTAATACTAAAAATGTGTAAAACTGAACATTTTTACGCATGGTCTCTTTTTTATTGAAATTCCTTATAGAAAATAATTTTTGACATACATGTTGACAAATGTATGATGATAGAATTGTTATGTGGTCCATTTAGAAGCATTATTACATTACAGAAATGGCATGTGCAATATTGCACATAATAATGATATACAAATTGTGTGAAATTGTCAGTTTGTCATATTTTCTTTAACTACCAAAAGCAGACAAGAAGCTAATAAAATTATGTACTTGGAATATTCTTGACCACATATCAAATGAAACATGTTGCAGAACCAACCAGACACTCAAGACCAGACTGAGCAAGTTGGCAGATGAGCACCAGACAGACTGGGATGACTATCTTGAGGAGGTGGTATTTAGTCTGCGTACGCAGAGACAGACTTCTACAAAGTTCACACCTTTCTTTCTTGAGGCAGCATCCAGATGCACCATTACCAAATTTATTCCAGGGAACATGGCCCATTTCTTCAAGCAACGGATGACAGATCCAGTCAGTGCACTGCTAAGTGAGATGGACGAACAGGATGACAACTATCCTAACATCGCATGTGAGCTGGTGACAAGGTACCCTCACTATACCATGGATGCATACAACATCACGTCAGCCATGTTGGTGCTGTCTTTGAGACTTGGACTGAAGGAACACCCTGATGCCCTGATAGAC
The DNA here is from genome assembly GCA_020002185.1 of Paraescarpia echinospica. Lineage (NCBI taxonomy): Eukaryota > Metazoa > Annelida > Polychaeta > Sabellida > Siboglinidae > Paraescarpia > Paraescarpia echinospica. The sequence goes on along the minus strand of CM034533.1, from coordinate 48,498,450 downwards.
ACGCTTTGCATCAAGCCAAGTCATCTGCCTGTGACAGCAAGTGACAGTGGTCCAGCCCACAAGCGCCTTGTAGTTGGCAACTACACGTTGAATGACGTCGATATGGACACATTGAAGCACGACCAATGGCTCAATGACAATGTAAGTACATTATACATAATATTGTTCCATGTAATATTGAATGTGTCATATTTAGTTTGCTATATTAACTCATTCGCTATAGTTTTATCACAATTCAAATTTTATAACCAAGCTTATTCATTCCTATCGGCTGTATAGATTAGATGTAACATTATGATAATCTAGTTAATGAACCAAATATATGTTGCTAATGAATCATGTTACAACAGTTTGAATATGCCACTACACTGTGTATATTAAATGAAATACTTGCAATGTTATAAGTAATAATACAAAAGATGATGCTTATTTGCTACTGCATGTTGTAATGTGTCTGCGATGATTTATACAACATAGTTGTTGGTTTGTTGTGGTGCACCTGTGGCTTTGCTTGGAGACCACAATCAGCAGGATGTTGCAGCAAATAAATATATATTATGTATACATTTTACTTATATGAGCATGTGAGCCAGGTGTCTATACAAAGCTACAACTGACTCTTTTTTAAACTTCATAGAAAAACACCTGTGATCTGACCTTTTTATTTATAATGAATAATCAATTAATCATAAATAACTGCATTTGCTTGCAGGTGGTGAATGGATATCTAGCTTTGCTTGCGAAGGAGAACCTTGGACAACTGTTTCCTCTGCCAAATCACATCGCCTTAAAGTGGTTTGCCAAGACAAGCCATGAATGGATGTTCGAGAAAGTAAGTAAATTATCATTATCAAACAAAGGACACATTTACTGAGTTGGTAAATGGGTCTTTCATAGAACGATATGATTAATTATTCATGTGTTTGAGAATAATCATTGATAACACTGACTAAGATTGCTCCAATTACACTGTTGACATTTTCCATTTATTAATGTTTTTTATATGTCATTCTAAATTTGATTAGTTGATTGTTTTTTATTGTACTTAAAAAAAAAAAAAAATTCTTTATATGTATATATATATATTGTGAATTGTGTATTTTATGTAAACATCTATAATTAGAACTGAGAATGTACAATAATGGCCTATTGAATTTCACGCTATAACAGTAACCAACATCGTGAAATAAAATGTTTACTGCTACTACTGTTATTAGTACAACAGCTACCACTACTACACCAAGACACTAACTGTTATGATATATTAAACATGTTTCGTTGTAAGTTAGCTTTATTTCAATATATACAACAGTTACTATAAAGTAACCATGCTTTTCAGGTGCACTTGGCCAGTTTCAAGTATGTGGTTGTGCCTGTATGCTGCTACGCATCCACAAATCCACTCCAAGTTGATGCAGGAGAGCATTGGTGCTCCTTGTTGCCAACACTCATAGCCGTCAAGTGTGTGTCCTGAACTCGCTCAACTCTCCCAAGTATGACAAAGCTGTCTCTACATCCATTGATGGTTGGAAGTGAGTACTAATTTATAATTTATATAGCACAACATTTTAAGTCCTTTCATATGAACACAATAATCCATGTGAAATTGTGCTTTGCCCAAAAATATGTATGTGTAATATGTAAAAAGGACAAAGTACTTATATTCTGCACTGCAAATATTATTACAATGAACCTTACAACAACACAGTCAAAACTAGTTCATATAGTGCGTGTGTGCGTGCGTGCGTGCGTGCGTGCGTGCATGCATGTGTGTGTTAAGAAAACATGTAAATGTAAAATAGTGGTGGTAGGAAGCCCTATGTAACTGCATCCATCTAATAGGCCTGTATTTCTATGACTTTGTCATTGAAGGAGCTACATGAAGATGCGTGCGAAGACCGTAGAAACAGAACTTGCTGAATGGGAAACCAGTCAAGCAGCAAGCAGACGGTTCAAGCTGTGGTATATTTGTCCTTATGGTAAGTCTTTCTTAAATACGTAATTGCTGAAAAATTATTGTATTTACACATTTTGCTTGGTCAGTCGCCATCTAGTTATGTTTTTATTTAATCACAGTCCATTCCATATATCTGATTTGGTTTATTTAATGTTACTGACTGGTTAGTACCTTCCCTGTATGTTAAATGAGATTTAAATATTATATGTTGTACTACTAACCACTATACATTTCAAATTTTAAAAGTAATTATCAAGTACTTGATCACTAGCACCAAGTAAATACAATGGTTCAAGTTAATTTATCTGGTCCATCTCCAGCCTATAGCCTAGTGTTAGAAATGTCTTAAACAGTTAGATGAGGCATAACACCATAATTGACTACAATTTTATTAAACAGTATTACTAAATGAAGAAATAATTACTATTGTAGAACACTGAGGCTTTGGCAAAGGGTGTGGCAGTTGGCCTGATGGGTCAGGCCCAGGCTTCTCACTACCGAGAGTTTGTGACCACCCGACTGGTGGAAGAGGGCAGCAGTGATTCTTGCTGCAGTCCCACCTGCCAGCCCAATAGAGACTACACAGACTGGGTGGAGTGCGAAAATTGTTTTTCATGGTGGCACTTGCAGTGTGCCGAACTGGTAACAAAACCAGTACAGTTTTACTGCACACACTGTACTAAAAGAATACAGTAGAACTGTACTCTCTTAGTACAGTAGAACTGTACTAAGAGAGTACAGTAGAACTGTACTAAGAGAGTATAGTAGAACCTCACAATGTAGTTAACCCTGCAAATTGGCACCCTGTCACTGTTAATTTTTGATCATTTATCATCAAGCAACTTTTCTCTTAAGGTGGTTATACTGTACAGAGAACTAAGACTGTGTAATGTGTGCAACCTGGCCTAAAAATTACTAACAGGAGGATAATGTTCCTCAGAGATCTATGCAAGTTACTAATGGAAACTTAGTAAATAAATTGTTGGCAAAGTTATTCATTGCTGAATTGATTAGTGAAAGAATTCATGTTTTGAGAAACAGTGTTGAAAGTTTATTGCACAACATTTGTGACCCACCATGCCAAAATGAGACGCTACTCGAGAAATTCATACGTCAATAATAACTATAGTCTCATTACTTCCAGAGATCTAGCTACTTTAATGTAAAAAATGCAAAAGTATGGTTTCAAGAAAAACAGTTTCAAAGTTTTCTCTCAGCTGGCTATGGTTTTTACTTTCTTGACTGTGGTTTTAATTCTGTTGGCTGTGATTTTTCACTTTGTGGTTTCACACTGTTGGCCATAGTTTAGAGCATTGTCAGCAATAACAAAATTGACAGTTGTCACAAAATTCAGTACGAAACACATGCTGGTAACATTTTTAAAATTTTCACATCACAACTAACACATGACAGATTTGTCTATTCACGATGGATACTCAATAACAAATTGTGACAGTGACGGCTCATAACTCGTAATGACCATCAGTAAGAAGTGTCTCATTTTGGAATTTATGTATTCAGCCAACGCACAGAGAGAATGCATATTTGATAGATGCCGTTGGTTGGTATAATTGGTCTTTGAGATAAGAAAATGAGATGTTGGGTGTGCGTATAGGTTAGTTTGTTAGTAGCCAGTAAGTTTGGCTATGAATGTGCTTAAATGTTTCTTTTATGAAGTTGTCGATGTATGGTATATTAATATATTGGCAATGACTGAAAACAGTTCAATCCAGTCAGTTGAATGTGTTGCTAATAATACCAAATATCGGTTGGTTGGCTGGTTGTTTAGCTTAGATGACTTGTGGATTGGATTTGTTAAATTGTACACCACAGAACATGATATTGTACATAATAAACTCAATTGTTATTGAATAAGAGGTGTACGTCTACAGTAGTTTCGAAATTAAGTAGAAAACAGTTTATTTTGTATAACCAATCAGATTCGGAAGTAATGACAGCCACATGTGTTGTTCCACAAGGATCTATGCTAGGTCCAGTTCTGTTCATGTTATATTAAAACAACATTGTTATAACAATAAATATGTTATTTACAGATGGCACAAATAGGTTTCACTTACACACAAATGTTACTTGGCTTATTGAAGAAGTAAATTCAGAACACAATATGATATCAGCATGGATTCATTGTAACAAAATATCACTTAACATAAATAAAACAAATTTATTATATTTACTCCTGAAAATAAGACGATGATCATAATGTAATTAAAATAAATGTAATTAATATAATTCAAGTTACTTCAATAACATATTTAGGAATTTACCTAAAGGAAACTGGTCACTACATATTGTAATTCATTTGTATGTGAACCAGTGGCACCTCTTGTAAGAGTTATATATATATATATACATATATATATATATAAATTAAAGCCAATTTTATCACACAATGTGCTGTGCCCTAATGTGTGCAAATAGTTATCCATCAAATAAAGGATAAATAAACATAACAGTTTTACATAAGAAGGCAATCAGAATAAGTAGGCCTACTATATTTTTATTTATTAAAGCAAACAATTAATTGTGTTGATTAATTTACCACCATTTCAAGAAGAACGTATTTCGTATGCACAATAGAATAGCACGACACACGGCTGTGCATATAGAGTGCCGTGCGCCACATATCACGATAGCCTCGATACTAGTTATAGCCTCCATTACAGATCACAAACAACAAAAAGAGGGCTCTAAATCACACGATATGTTTGTGTGCGTGAAAATAATCATGCAAGTTATTCCATTTTATTTTTAATATGCATACGAACAATTATACTGGAAAACATTTCGTATTACTAACGCAAACCACCTTAGTAACAACGCGGAATCCTGGCACGCACCTACTCTGGGCCCGCTACCGTCGCGGGCCGAAAGTAGGCGGTGAATCCTGGCACGGGTGAATCGGGGCCCGTGACAACGGCACCAACGTTTTAAATTCACTTCCTGCTAATATTAAGTCAGCTTAAAAAAGTCTCTTGTCATTGCCCACCGGCATTCCCACACGCGGTCCATTCAATGTTTAGACATCAGTGGTACACATATACAGTGTAACTGTTTCTTGTCTCACCGATCGTGCGCCTCGCCATGTATGACAGCACTTTGCTGACGCATTGCCTACAAAAAAAACTCATCCAATGCAGGGTGCGCTACAAAGAGCAAGAGTTGGCAGTGGAAGGTGCACTAAGAACACACACAAAGCCACACATGCATATGGGGTCATGTTCTAGTTAGACTTCCGGTCCGTTGCACACGAAGAAAAGTGCAGTGTATTTTTTAGAAATGATTTTTTTACAAAATTCACATGCTGTGACATAAGTGCATTTGAGTAGGGAGATTTTCATGTGTGATTGTAGATGTTGTTGACTGTAAAATGGTGGATTTCTAGATGATTTGAATAGGCGGAAGGATTTTAGCAGTGGGACTTGTCTGGCTGCCACAATGACAGACACCACTGAGAGGAACACCGGCCTCAGTGTGACTTGTCTGGCTGCCACAATGACAGACACCACTGAGAGGGACACCGGCCTCAGTGGGACTTGTCTGGCTGCCACAATGACAGACACCACTGAGAGGGACACCGGCCTCAGTGGGACTTGACTGGCTGCCACAATGACAGACACCACTGAGAGGGACACCGGCCTCAGTGGGACTTGACTGGCTGCCACAATGACAGACACCACTGAGAGGGACACCGGCCTCAGTGTGACTTGTCTGGCTGCCACAATGACAAACACCACTGAGAGGGACACCGGCCTCAGTGGGACTTGACTGGCTGCCACAATGACAGACACCACTGAGAGGGACACCGGCCTCAGTGGGACTTGACTGGCTGCCACAATGACAGACACCACTGAGAGGGACACCGGCCTCAGTGCGACTTTACTGGCTGCCACAATGACAGACACCACTGAGAGGGACACCGGTCACAGTGGGACTTGTCTGGCTGCCACAATGACAGACACTATTGAGAGGAACACCGGCCTCAGGGGGACTTGACTGGCTGCCACAATGACAGACACCACTGAGAGGGACACCGGCCTCAGTGGGACTTTACTGGCTGCCACAATGACAGAGAGAAAACAGTGGAAACAGCTCGTCCTGTCACCACTCTAAGTGGATGGCATAAGTAAGACTTTACTTGGGCTCGTCCTTTCTCTCAGTCACTGCCAGTTTTTTTTTAAATCGCTGGTTTGCTGGTTTGTTATTCTGTCCGATATTGTAGAAATACCATCTTTACTATTACCTAAAACCCCCATCAGGCAACCAGCAGGATTACATAACTTTTCACTGCTGGCAATAAAACGAAATCTTTTTGTACCTAGTTTTTATTCCGTGAGTTCAAACAAACACTAGAACTAGGTTATCTCGGTTACGGCACCAACGTTTTAAATTCACACACTGCTAATGTTAAGTCAGCTGAAAAAAGTCTCTTGTCATTGCCCACCGGCATTCCCACACGCGGTCCATTCAATTTTTTGACATCAGTGGTACACATATACAGTGTAACTATTTCTTGTCTCACCGATCGTGCGCCTCGCCATGTATGACAGCACTTTGCTGACGCATTGCCTACAAAAAAAACTCAACCAATGCAGGGTGCGCTACAAAGAGCAAGAGTTGGTAGTGGAAGGTGCACTAAGAACACACACAAAGCCACACATGCATATGGGGTCATGTTCTAGTTAGACTTCCGGTCCGTTGCACACGAAGAAAAGTTTTTAAAAAATTCACATGCTGTGACATAAGTGCATTTGAGTAGGGAGATTTTCATGTGTGATTGTAGAAGTTGTTGACTGTAAAATGGTGGATTTCTAGATGATTTGAATAGGCGGAAGGATTTTAGCAGCAATTTGCCTGTGTGACCTGTTTGCGGAGTAATTCTTGCCGGCATTTGTAAATATTGACGGGTGTCACACATACAGGCATTTTACGAGAGCTGGAAGTATGCAATTTTTTTTTTAATCTATCGGCATGTCAATGAGATGATGAAAACAGCAGGTGAGAAGTTTAAGACAATTTATAGGTCAATGTTTTCTTATAATCAGACAAAACGTTAACATGGTCGCCTGGGAAAACCAACAGTGGGCTGACCCCATATTACGTATGTACACACTCATAGACATGATATATATATATATATATATATATATAAATACATAAATACATACATTTTTTCAATTACCATGCGCCACTGCAGTAAGCGCAAGACTGAGTGTACAGAAAGCAGGCTAATGATGCGCCAGTATTTGACGCCTTCGACCATACAAAGGCAATAACTAAATGCCGTCGCTTTTGTGAAGCTTTTCCCGTTGATATATAAGTCACCATTAGTGCTGTCATGTTGAACGAGGATAATTTGATGATTTTTTAATCAATTATAATGTTTGCGTATTACGACATATAATTCCAGCGGTCGCTAAGTGCGTTTAATTGTGCAATACATCCCGGGGAGCGGTTACTAATTACTGGTGGTAAAAACGACTTTTAAAGCAGATCCCCAAACAAATAAAATCCAAGGTAAAGAAGATACAAATACATTTTTTAAAGTAGTGGACATATGTTGAAAAAACGGGTTATGTTAATTCTATACAGACGTCGTATTCGTTTTCTCCCCGTGATCCCTTGCGGAGTGGGAGTCACATCACTATAGTTAGTTCCGTCGTCTCGATGTGTCGAAGATTTAATAAGATTGCCACCCAGAGAATTAACTCTAGGTGGCAGGTGGACAAGGAAGCCTTTGTCTTATCGAGAGTCCAACCCTTTTATTTATGTGTATCCCGCCCTTCTGTGGTATGTGTCGATTTTATTTTTAAACATATTCACGCTACTAGCACCCACACAATCAGCAGATAATCTGTTCCATTCATTTACAGTCCTTTGTGAAAATTATAACTTTCTTATATCTAATCTACACTGCTCCTTTGCTAATGTAACTTCATGTCCTCTAGTCCTTCTATCTTTCTTAACTAATAAAAAATATTTCTATCAATATTTTCATAACCATTTACTATTTTAAACACTTCTATCTGATCTCCTCTCAAACTCCTGGTCTCTGGTGTTGTTAAACCACATTCTTTCTACTGCGACCTTCCGCCATTCTCTTCCACTCCCGGATGTTGATCGCGCCCCCAAGATATCTCTCTCAACACCATCTCTCCATCTTAATATCGATTGTCTTCTTCTCCTTCTACCACTATCTTCGTTCTCAATATTGTCTCTTTAATCTTTCTTCAGTTATTCTTAGTACGTGTCCTGCCCATCGCAGTCCGCTCCCAATTACCTTCATTTTCAGGTTTTGCTTCATTCTGATTTCTTCCCATAATCTTCTGAGCTTCCTCCTATCTTATCGTTTCACGTTACATATCACCACAATCACTCCTCTCCGCCAGTATGTTGGTATCTCTCCTCATGTGAAGAACACACCAAACGCCTCCCCAGTCACGCGATTCCCACTAGATCGTTTGCGTTCACAATTTCACTGACAGTTCATCCATTGTTACAGCATGACCAGTGCTCATACTCCTTAATTACTGTTCTGATCACATATTGTGTTATTCCCCTCAATGCAAGCTCGTTTCTAACATTTATAATATTTGTTTGATACCTCTATCTGACATTCTTCCTCAGAATTCCATAGATTTTTAATACACTTCTTCAAAACGCCGATCATCTGTTTTGGTCTTAGATATAAAGTCCTCGAAAATTGTCTATACAAAAAAACGTGATGTTTTATTAGTCCGAATATTTCAACCAAATCTCTGTCTTCGTTAACAAAATGACTCTCACGAGATTTTAGTCAAGTGACAAGCCCGTGGTTTCCCGAGAAGTATTTGTTTTTACCAATCTAAAGGGTAAACTAAAAAATCAGCTTATCCAACTATTTAAAATTGTCACTTTTCATGTCCAAAAATATACGCGGGCACATTGTTTAACTAAATGCAGTGAATATGCACCCGTTTCATTAAATATCAACTGTATCGAAAATATGCCACCGACTGAGTATGATTCGAGAAATAAAATATTACTACTATTAGACAGATTCTTACGATTGCGCCGATTAGACAGATTTCGCCCGAGTGAACAGGGAAGTCACAAAAAGATAAACCACAATAAAGGTTATCGTGTTGGCTCGTGTGATCATCTCACACACGCAATTACCGGTCCAGGACGTCCGCACCGTCCTAGTATAGTATAGTCAACACCTGCGTCGTAACATTTCATGCGTTTTCGTCCTCAACGAAATGCGTCGTCAACCTGCCGCTGGTGTGTGGCTATCAGGGTCCGTCTAAAGTTTTAAACCCTTACATCCTTATACTCTACTCGGTGGACATGCAATATATCTACTCAATATAAGTAATACGTTTTGTAAAAGAATAATAACACAACACGAAACTAATTGGATATAACATAACTGTTAGTAATAATAATAACAAGTTAACATGTGCTGCGATTTCTATACGAAAAAAACTAGTCCGCAGTGTGTCCTTCCGCGAACTATATTAACGGCACGTTTGTGCGGATGTCAAGCACCTCATGTCTCAACTTTACTAATGTCACATTCCAGGGCAAAAGTTGATATAGCAGCAAGAAAGGGCGATTGCTATTGCAGGACGGTTACCGCCAGTGGGCGAAAGCGATCACAATTAAACAGCGACGACACCAGAGGCGGCCCGGGCGACATGCAACAGTACACGAATATAATGAAGACACCAGGCGGCGCGCGTGACATTTCTCGTCGAGGCAGCGCGTGCAAGGCGACACACGATTGGTAAGGTGGGGACCACTGGCGGGCATAAATAAAGAGGGCACGTGTAACACCAGTACAGTTCTCTAGTGACGTCCGCAGGGGTGAGTACGAACACGGTATTACAGTTTACAGCTGGGTCCATTGGTGCGAAGCCGCGTAGGACAATTTCACAACCTTAGCCCGCGTGAATTTCCAGATGTTGTTGCCACATCTAAGCTGTGTTTATCAGTTTTGTTGGCTGATCATTAAAGTAATAACCCTAATTAAATAGCTGAATAGCCATGGTAGTGTTACGCGACTTGTTTTTTGAATATTTCATTCACGTATAATATTAATTGATTTTAACATATGTTATTTTTATATATTTTTTTTTTTTTTTTTTTTTTTTTTAATCCAAATCACTGTCTTTTTCTGGATTAACTGATGGTTACCCGGAATAATTCTATGTTAGTTTGTTCTTCGTCGTGGTTGCCTTGTGCGGGGGCGAGGTTTAGCTTTTTGTTATTGATACAGTCGAACTACTTTCATCCTGCACTGGTCGCTTGTTTGTTTTCCGAGTTCACGTTTCACAATTTGTGTGGCAAAACTGGTGATGCGTGACTGGTTTCGGAATGAAGCATCGATCACAGCAGTGCGTTAGCTGCCGAGCTAGGATACAACCCGCCTGCAATTATCCTGGTGTGGTACTTTGTGACAAACGTGTAAACATAGCTGACTCTCTTTGGTAGCGTCACGTGATGCCTTGTCAAGCGGCTATGACGATGGTCCATTAGCCGTCCGTAGCACACGAAGCACTCTCCCTCCTCGTGCGGTCCTCGTTGGGCGACATATTGGCGTCCGACTTGTAACCGGAAGACAGCAGCGCGCACGTCTCATTGTGGACGCATACGCAATACAACTTCGTTTCAGATGTTTTTGTGCGAGCGCTTCGATCTGTTTAGGGCAATGACATCTCAGAATTTGGGAATATGTTTTAATTAAATTGCGTTAGTGTGACAATAGTTTTTAAGTTATACATTTTGACTTCGTTTTACCGATGATTATTTTTATTCTTCATCCCCTTACGTTGTAATAGTTTGAAACATTATTTGTTTCTAAATGTATTGGTTATTGTTTATGGAACACGTGATGTCATAGTTAGTTTTGTGCAGATTGCAACTCACATTATAATGCAAACAATGAACGTGGCGAATCCTTGACATCATGACGGGAAACTGAACACGACAATGAGCAACCGAGACTGCTTAGTACTGACGGTGTCCACACGACATACGGCGCTGACGTGATGGCTTCCCGTGCAGCGTCGTTAGTTGAATGGCAAAAAAAGTCATGTCTGTTTCACATATTCGTCACAGTGAATACAAGTGAATGACTGGCATAGTCGGCGGATAAAGTGACACTGTATTAGCGCTACAGCGGACCGATATTGTTCTGTCAACACGGCCTGACAAACAAATAAAACAAACAGACGGGCCACTCAGTCACATGTGGCGAATGTTATGACAGTCAACCTCAAAAATATATTTCTTTGGCAGTTTTACAAGCGTACACCAACAGTAGTATGTCTATACACGAAAAGAAGCATCATTTAGCTGTACCTTTCTGGCGGTAGGCGAGACAAGGCGCTGCCAGTGTGGGCGGGCGGCGTGTGTCATCGCCGACGTATAACGTCTGTCAGGTAGTGACCCCGTGGACGGTGCCTATTTGTTTACTCAGATAACAGCTGCTTGTCTAGCACCGACTTGAGTTGTTTAAGACGTCAATGGTCGCTGATCTTAATATTGGTGTGAAAATGTTTCTTTAAACATAGCACGAGATTGGGTGAGTTTCTATTTATGTTGTAAATTCATCGTATGAATCCAGACCACATGTTATATACACTGTATACGTGAATATGTTATTTGGATGCAATTTTTATTGATTGGTTATATGTGTGTGTGTGTGTGTGTGTGTGTGTGTGTGTGTGTGTGTGTGTGTGTGTGTGTGTGTGTGTGTGTGTGTGTGTGTGTGTGTGTGTGTGTGTGTGTGTGTGTGTGTGTGTGTGTGTGTGTGTGTGTGTGCGTGCGTATATATATATATATATATATAAAATGACACATATGAAACATATGATATTATAACACACGCACACACGAACACACGAACACACGCACATATGCGCACACAAACACACAAACACACCTACACACGCACGCACGCACGCACACACGCACACACAAACACAAATATGTATAAACTTTACCCAATTAACGTGTAAGTTCATACTTTTGATAGGGGTGTGCCCCTGGCTAATCTCAGGTATAATCATCCAGCGAAATGATAAATGATTCGTGTAGCTGCATGGAGTCAGGTTATGAAGTCAAGGGTGTCATTTCTGCGGGTCAGTTCGATTGCGGACACGACCAGAGATAAAGCTGCCCGCTTCATTGGTTCGCCGCCGTCGCCGCCATATAAATTGGCGATATACATTTACAATAAATAATACAAACACATAATTAAAATGCAAAAACATCACGTCAGGACGAACGTGTCGAAATCACTTTGATGTTTAACTTTCAATTTGTTTTTTAACTTATTTTGTTGGTTTTTCGTTCAAGTGTATGGCCTCATGCTATTTTAGAAAAAAAGATTACTCATGTTGTTTTGGATGTTGGTCATTATGCGTTACTAATCAAAGGACCGTCTTCAAGTTTAGTTTTCTTCTTGCACATGCGCGTTACGGGGGTCAGTCTACAGTTAGTTTTCCCGTTGGTTGCCATGTTAGCGTTTTGTATGATTATAAGAAAACGTGACCTACAACAATTTGGAGCTTCTTACCTGCTGTTAACATCATCTCATTGACATGCTAATCGAGTTTGGTCAAAACGAGATATTTCTAGCACTCGTGAAATGCCTGTATGAATGACACCCGTCAATATTTACAAAATTTGTGCAGGCAATACTCCGGCTAAAGGGTCAAATAGCCAAATTGTTGCCAAATATCCACCCACTTAGTAAAAACAGCTAAAAATGCACCATTTTACTGTCAACAGTTTCTACAATCACACCTGGAAATTTGCCTACTCAGATGAGCTTATGTCAGAGCATGTGAATTATATTTAAAAAAATGGCATGATGATTTTGGAGAAAAACATTGTAACTAGCATATTTTAGAGGCACTCCTATCTCAAACATTGTGCAATATTTTATTTTGTAATTCATTCTGTAACGAAAGAGGAAGTTTAACTGGCGCATGACCCAACATAGACATGGTAATGTTTGAGAAAACCATTGAAATTAGCATATTTTAGAGGCACTCCTATCTGAAACACTGTGCAATATTTTATTTTGTCATTCATCCTGTAACGAAAGAGGAAGTTTAACTGGGGCATGACCCAAAATAGACATGGTGATTTTGAAGAAAAACATTGAAATTAGCATATTTTAGAGGCACTCCTATCTCAAACACTGTGCAATATTTAATTTTGTAATTATCCTGTAACAAAAGAGGAAGTCTAACTGGGGCATGACCACTTACGACACTGCGCAGTCCACATTTCTCTCGACCCGCAGCTGGTGGGCGATATCGGCTCCTGCAGTTGCAGTCTCGTTTGCGTATTGCGTTTGGGAGTTTCCCACACGGCCATGTCTCATTTTACATTACATATTATATTTGTATTCTGTCAGAAATTGTTATGATAATGATTATGTTTTACCAATGATGTATTTTAATATGGACAGGCTTTTTTGATCTGGATACACGGCGTTATACAGCAGTTTATTATTATTAATACTTACTTACTTATTGTGTGTGCGTGCGTGGGTGTGTGTGTTTGTGTGTGCGTGCGTGCGTGTATGTGCGCGTGTGTGTTTAATCGAAAGTGTTACTTGGCTTTTATAGAACGTTTGTTTATGTTAATACACACCTAATTAAAATAAGAATCTACACATGCAATGGTCGTTCCGTCTGTTTGCAAGACATAATATAGATATTCTCGGGACTCTGCAAGGATATCTGTTATATCCATGATGTTTAGCGCTGAGACCAAATGGGTGGAGCCCTGTATAGATCAGTGGCGCAAGGTCTCCTACGTTGATACGTGTCACGATTTGTGTCCACAAATCAAAGTGTCATAGGTCGAACTGTACAATAAGCACGAAACGTGACCGTATTAACAGTACAACCCTTTTATAGTAGGCCATACAACACTAACAATAATCCCATCCAAATAACTAATATACATGATTTAATTGGTGTACCTCGACCTGCCAAAGGCGTTTAATGAACTGTAACAATGTCAAAGAATGGTATTTGCCACGCTTGAGGTCTGGTTACATCACATAATTCTCACGATGCTATGTGTACATTTACTGTATGGAATACGCACCAGTCACGTGTTCTCTTTTGAAATGTAACTAAATGCAGCCATCGAGATATTAACAATAATGACCCTTTGAGCATGTATCAGGCCAAAGAAAAGTACACTGACCCCCATTATGAACTAATTGAACGCTCTCAAAATATCCATTCATAACATGCGACGTCGACGATGTGTCCCAATATTGTCTTTCTGATGATGACAGTTGTAAGCTGTATGGACCCTGTGGCCAACGAGCGCACGTGTGATGCTGTACAGCCTGCTTGCCTCGAGTACCGAAGTATTGCGTGAGAGTTTGTTTTGAGAGGTTTCCCCATTCATCTGTCATCAAGGTTCCGTCCGTACTGTACAGAGTGCAGCCGTCCATTAGACCACTCCACGTGTCTCTGTCATTGTCTCTTCTTGGCCAAGTGCTCCGCCCGTCCACCACAGAGTGCAGCCATCCATTAGAGCCCTCCACGTGTCTCTGTCATTGTCTCTTCTTGGCCAAGTGCTCAATCTGTCCACTACAGAGTGCAGCCGTCAATTAGACCACTCCACGTGTCTCTGCCATTGTCTCTTCTTGGCCAAGTGCTCCGTCCGTCTACTATAGAGTGCAGCCGTCCATTAGACCACTCCACGTGTCTCTGCCATTGTCTCTTCTTGGCCAAGTGCTCCGTCCGTCCACTACAGAGTGCAGCCGTCCATTAGACCACTCAACGTGTCTCTGCCATTGTCTCTTCTTGGCCAAGTGCTCCGTCCGTCCACTACAGAGTGCAGCCGTCCATTAGACCACTCCACGTGTCTCTGTCATTGTCTCTTCTTCGCCAAGTGCTTCTGTATAGTTGGTAATGTTGTCTCTTCTGTCTTGTCTCAGTTCCCATTGAGTTGTTCGGACTGTTTTCTCTTGTTCGTTCTTACTCATGGACAGCTTATTTCCACTTTGTTTTATGAAATGTGTTATAACATATTTTACTTTTGTTCTTCTTATGATTATGTTGGGTGAACCTTTTATTTTAAGCCGCACATTCAATGGTTTCTTTCTGTGACTTTTTATGTTCAATTATACCTTACTTGTATTACTACAGAGTCAATCACATATAGTATTATTGCGCGAGAGTAGAGCGAGTCGTTAGTCTACGAGTTGCCGTCAGAGTGTCCGAACACTCGTTGACCATTTCCGACAGCAACTGATATTATTATTGCTTGGGTGACCGCGAGTGCAAGGCACGACCACGCCGTTTTACAAGCAGTCGTCCGGTTCATTGCGGTCAATCATTTCACGTTAACCAGGGATGAGTTATAGCCGTCACCCAGATGGAACCTACAAACGAGGATGTGTAGGTTTCAATCAATCAGATGCGTCGCAACAAAAACACGGTTCGTCGCAATGGACACTTATGCTCTACCTACAGTGAACTGACGACATAGCTTCAGACCATTTGCCTGAAAGAAACGTCTAAGTATAGCTGTTTAATACAAATAGCCAATGATAGCGTTGGCCGGCATCATCAAAAATTAGGCACTGTTAAAACATGTTTCGAGTGACCCGCCTAGGCCTGTAGAATATACAGTGTATATTTAGAGATGATAGAAACAGGTTGTTCCCGTCAAAACTGGAGGAGAAGCCTATTATATCGCCATCCCCTTAAACTATGGTTTGTTACTAAGCTGAAACCTCGCGTAGCCCGATAATCACCAAAATGTTGGATTACATTAATTTTAATTGAAGTACAATGACGTATAACAGAAAACACACATAAGCTCAATAGCATTCACCGGTGTCACGGGCCCCGATTCACCCGTGCCAGGATTCACCGCCTACTTTCGGCCCGCGACGGTAGCGGGCCCAGAGTAGGTGCGTGCCAGGATTCCGCGTTGTTACTAAGGTGGTTTGCGTTAGTAATACGAAATGTTTTCCAGTATAATTGTTCGTATACATATTAAAAATAAAATGGAATAACTTGCATGATTATTTTCACGCACACAAACATATCGTGTGATTTAGAGCCCTCTTTTTGTTGTTCATGATCTGTAATGGAGGCTATAACTAGTATCGAGGTTATCGTGATATGTGGCACACGGCACTGTCTATATGCACAGCCGCGGTGTCGTGCTATTCTTTTGTGCATACGAAATACTTTCTTCTTGAAATGGTGGTAAATTAATCAACACAATTAATTTGTTGCTTTAATAAATAAAAATATAGTAGGCCTACTTATTCTGATTGCCTTCTTATGTAAAAAAAAATTATGTTTATTTATCCTTTATTTGATGGATAACTATTTGCACACATTAGGGCACAGCACATTATGTGATAAAAGTGGCTTTAATTTATATATCATATATATATATATAAAACGCTTACAAGGGGTGCCACTGGTTCACATACAAATGAATTACAATATGTAATGACCGGTTTCCTCTAGGTAAATTCCTAAACATGTTATTGAAGTAACTTGAATTATACTAATTATATTTATTTTAATTACATCATCATCATCATCTTTTTCTCAGGAGTAAATATAATAAATTTGTTTTATTTATGTTAAGTGATATTTTGTTACAATGAATCCATGCTGATATCATATTGTATTCTGAATTTACTTCTTCAATAAGCCGAGTAACATTTGTGTGTAAGTGAAACCTATTTGTGCCATCTGTAAATAACATATTTATTGTTTTAACAATGTTGTTTTAATATAACATGAACAGAACTGGACCTTTTCAGTCATTGCCAATATATTAATATACCATACATCGATAACTTCATAAAAGAAACATTTAAGCACATTCATTGCCAAACTTGCTGGCTACTAACAAACTAACCTATGCGCACACTCAACGTATCATTTTCTTACCTCAAAGACCAACTATACCAAACAACAACACCTATGAAATATGCATTCTCTCTGTGCGTTGGCTGAATTCATAAATGTAACCCACCATTCCAAAATGAAACACTTCTTACTGATGGTCATTACGAGTTATGAGCCGTCACTGTCACAATTTGTTATTGAGTATCCATCGTGAATAGACAAATCTGTCATGTGTTAGTTGTGATGTGAAAATTATAAAAATGTTACCAACATATGTTTCGTACTGAATTTTGTGACAACTGTCAATTTGTTATTGCTGACAATGCTCTAAACTATTGCCAACAGTCAGTGTGAAACCACAAAGTGAAAAATCACAGCCGACAGAGTTAAAACCACAGTCAAGAAAGTAAAAACCATAGCCAGCTGAGAAACTGTTTTTCTATACCATACTTTTGCATTTTAACATTAAAATAGCTATATCTCTGGAAGTAATGAGAATATAGTTATTATTGACATATGAATTTCTCGAGTAGCGTCTCATTTTGGCATGGTGGGTCACAAATGTTGTGCATTAAACTTTCAACACTGTTTCTTAAAACATGAATTCTTTCACTAATCAATTCAGCAATGAATAACTTTGCCAACAATTTATTTACTAAGTTTCCATTAGATCTTTGAGGAACATTATCCTCCTGTTAGTAATTTTTAGGCCAGGTTGCACACATTACACAGTCTTAGTTTATTGTACAGTATAACCACCTTAAAGAGAAAAGTTGCTTGATGATAAATGATCAAAAATTAACACAGTGACAGGGTGCCAATTTGCAGGGTTAACTACATTGTGAGGTTCTACTATACTCTCTTAGTACAGTTGTACTGTACTTTCTTAGTACAGTTCTACTATACTCTCTTAGTACAGTTCTACTGTATTCTCTTAGTAAATGTGTGCAGTAGAACTGTAATGGTTTTGTTACCAGTTCGGCACACTGCAAGTAACACCATAAAAAAAAATTTGCACTCCACCCAGTCTATGTAGTCTCTAGGCAGGTGGGACTGCAGCAGGTGGGACTGCAGCAAGAATCACTGCTGCCCTCTTCCACCAGTCGGGCAGTCACAAACTCTCGGTAGTGAGAAGCCTGGGCCTGACCCATCAGGCCAACTGCCACACCCTTTGCCAAAGCCTCAGCGTTCTACAATAGTAATTATTTCTTCATTTAGTAATACTGTTTAATAAAACTGTAGTCAATTATGGTGTTAAGCCTCATCTGACTGTTTAAGACATTTCTAACACTAGGCTATAGGCTGGAGATGGACCAGATAAATTAACTTGAACCAGTGTATTTACTTGGTGCTAGTGATCAAGTACTTGATAATTACTTTTAAAATTTGAAATGTATAGTGGTTAATAGTACAACATATAATATTTAAATCTCATTTAACATACAGGGAAGGTACTAACCAGTCAGTAACATTAAATAAACAAAATCTGATATATGGAATGGACTGTGATTAAATAAAAACATAACTAGATGGCGACTGACCAAGCAAAATGTGTAAATACAATAATTTTTCTGCAATTACGTATTATAAGAACGACTTACCATAAGGACAAATATACCACAGCATGAACCGTCTGCTTGCTGTCTGCTTGCTGTTTGACTGGTTTCCCATTCAGTAAGTTCTGTTTCTACGGTCTTTGCAAGCATCTTCATGTAGCTCCTTCAATGACAAAGTCATAGAAATACAGGCCTATTAGATGGATGCAGTTACATAGGGCATTCCTACCACCACTATTTTACATTTACATGTTTTCTTAACACACACATGCATGCACGCACGCACGCACACACGC
Organism: Paraescarpia echinospica; assembly: GCA_020002185.1. Classification (NCBI taxonomy): domain Eukaryota; kingdom Metazoa; phylum Annelida; class Polychaeta; order Sabellida; family Siboglinidae; genus Paraescarpia; species Paraescarpia echinospica. Next base: position 48,479,720 of record CM034533.1, on the reverse strand, counting down.
ACTATATGAACTAGTTTTGACTGTGTTGTTGTAAGGTTCATTGTAATAATATTTGCAGTGCAGAATATAAGTACTTTGTCCTTTTTACATATTACACATACATATTTTTGGGCAAAGCACAATTTCACATGGATTATTGTGTTCATATGAAAGGACTTAAAATGTTGTGCTATATAAATTATAAATTAGTACTCACTTCCAACCATCAATGGATGTAGAGACAGCTTTGTCATACTTGGGAGAGTTGAGCGAGTTCAGGACACACACTTGACGGCTATGAGTGTTGGCAACAAGGAGCACCAATGCTCTCCTGCATCAACTTGGAGTGGATTTGTGGATGCGTAGCAGCATTCAGGCACAACCACATACTTGAAACTGGCCAAGTGCACCTGAAAAGCATGGTTACTTTATAGTAACTGTTGTATATATTGAAATAAAGCTAACTTACAAAGAAACATGTTTAATATAATAACAGTTAGTGACGAAGTGTAGTAGTGGTAGCTGTTGTACTAATAACAATAGTACCAATAAACATTTTATTTCATGATGTTGGTTACTGTTATAGCGTGAAAATCAATAGGCCATTATTGTACATTCTCAGTTCTAATTATACATGTTTACATAAAATATGCAATCCACAATATATATATATATATATATAAAGAAATAAAAACACAATTTTAGTACAATAAAAAACAATCAACTAATCAAATGTATAATGAAATTTAAAAAAAAATTATAAATGGAAAATATCAAATTGAGCTGAAATTCAATGCAAAACACCCAGTAGGTAAAACTGATTATATATAAACAATATCAGACATCTAGTTTGTTAAACATGCAACATTAAAACAACCAGTTTGCTTCATAAATGGATTACAATATATGAAGTAGTACTGCCAATGTGAAGGCCACTTACGTATGTCTTGACATCATCTTTCAAACCCTTCCAGTAGAAGAGCTGGGTGATCTTATCTACAGTGACGTTGATGCCACTGTGGCCAGCATGATTTTATCTACAGTGGCATTGATGCCACTGTGGCCAGCATGATCTTACCTACAGTGGCATTGATGCCACTGTGGCCAGCATGATCTTACCTACAGTGACATTGATGCCACTGTGGCCAGCATGATTTTATCTACAGTGACATTGATGCCACTGTGGCCAGCATGATCTTATCTACAGTGACATTGATGCCACTGTGGCCAGCATGATCTTATATACAGTGGTATTGATGCCACTGTGGCCAGCATGATCTTATCTACAGTGGCATTGATGCCGCTGTGGCTAGCATGTGGTGCCGAGTGCATCTGCCACAGGATTCTTCTCCTTTCATCCACATCAATGATGATGCGCTGACGTATGTTGGTGTGGGGTGGTTTGTACACCAATGCTCCAGTATCTACAAATATTTATTAAGTCACATAAGCATTATTTGTAAATGTTGGTACTTATAGCAAGACTACTATTATTTTACAGTTGTAACGTTATTTAAAAAAGTAAATTAACTAGACCATTGTTTACCTCTCATTTGAAGCATCATCCAATTCAGTGCTCAAGATACTTGTTTCTAGCATAACAATTGAGCAGGGTTGGCATGTTTTTGTCTTCATGGAAGAAACCATGCGGCAGAAATACTTTCTACCTGTGCTATCAATATCAACATTTCTATTTCCTTCTTACACCATTACAGTGTCATCTTGTGGTGCCAGCCCCAACAAGTTACTAAGACACAGACAGCTAGCAAACATGTCTTATCAGCTCACCCAAACACTGAAACAATAGCAAGCTCTTAGCAGCTAGCCTGGTTAGTTGGATACAACAGTGGTCAGGTGCTTCAAAACCAAACTTTCCATTGACCACAAGATGACCAGGTGATAACTAATTATAATTACCAGCCGACTTCTAGGCTGGTAATAAAACTAGACTGCATATGGACTGAGAGAACAGAGATAGGAGAAAGAGTAAAAAGTGGCCAAGTGGCCCTGAAGTCCTTTGGACTAATACGTCTATATGTGACCCCGGCTGACCAAATGAGTGATAAGTCAAAAACATTGTAACATTGTTTTCTTACATTCTTGTAAAGGTTGGGTAGGGTGCTTTACACGGTTTCAAAAATTATGACTGCTACAAAAATTGGCAAAGTTATGGAGCAGTGAACATGGTAGGGGTCAAAAAGTGAAAATGAAGAAAACGGCTGTTGAAGTTTTACATTATATATGCAAATGGACTGCATGGAAATATTACATGCATGACATTCAAATGTGACACACAGTGTGTATGTTATGATGCAATGATACACTGGAAGTACAAATGTGCTGCTACAATAACTAACACATGGGCACAACAAAATTCACACATGAATGCAAGTAGTTGGACAAAACACTCGGGGCAAATGCTACCCTGGGGAAAAGCCCCCCTTTCTACCCTATGTTTGCCATGGGCACGGCAGAAATACCTTTCTGCTCGGCAGAAAACTAACCCTGCAATTTAGTTATATGATTTTGAAACTTAGATTTACTTTCTTAAATTCCAGAACAGCTCTTGACATATACACTTTACATTAACACTTGTAGACATTTCCTATCTTATCTAAGTTTTGGTGGATTGAAGATCATTTTATAATCTAAGTCAATGGATATGTATACACTTTACATTAACACTTGTAGACATTTGCTATCTTATCTAAGTTTTGGTGGATTGAAGATCATTTTATAATCTAAGTCAATGTATATGTATACACTTTACATTAACACTTGTAGACATTTGCTATCTTATCTAAGTTTTGGTGGATTGAAGATCATTTTATAATCTAAGTCAATGGATATGTATACACTTTACATTAACACTTGTAGACATTTGCTATCTTATCTAAGTTTTGGTGGATTGAAGATCATTTTATAATCTAAGTCAATGTATATGTATACACTTTACATTAACACTTGTAGACATTTGCTATCTTATCTAAGTTTTGGTGGATTGAAGATCATTTTATAATCTAAGTCAGTGGATATGTATACACTTTACATTCAGTTTTAGGGAAAGTGCCCTTGCAGGAACTTGCCCAATGCCTTTATTTTAAAATTTTGCCCAGCATAAGTTTATTAAAATACCCTAAAAATAAGCCATTATTTTAATATAAGGGATTTGACTCATTATGTTGTCATTTCCATGGCAAATATTTATTAATGTAATCAATTATAATGCATCATTTCCACAGCACCAGAAATAATTAGTCAAAGTCAATTAATTAAATGTTGAAAATAATAACTGTTTGGTAAGCATTTCCAATTCAACATCAATATAATTACAAGAGGAGATGCAATGTTTCAGTCAATAAGTCCATGCCAGGGGTAATTTTGCACAAAGTGCAATACCAGTTGGGATCGAACCAACAACTAAAACCAAGACATTAGCATCTACTATCAATTTAAAAAAAAATTGTTTTTATAAAGTTAATCAATTACTCCAAAAGGCAAGCTGATTCTCTTTGAAAGACTTTATGGTAACCTCTCTCTTGGCCTAGGCATTGCCCGGCGTGGTCAAACACCATTAGTGACTGATGTCAGAAATAATGTGGAAACAAATTAACAACAGTTCTGAGCACTAATTCCAACAGACAGTGAAATATAAGTTAGTAAAAATCAAAACATTCTGAGTGAAAGAAATGTCATGTGAAATAGTAACTAAATCCTTACAAAATCACTTTACCAATACGATAATAGCGTTTTATATCCATACCTGCGGACAAAATTTTAATGTTTGATAGTAAAGATTTAATAAATTTGAGTTAACCGAATGCAAGAAATATGAGCGTGCAAAGAAATCGCGTTGACTTGGACTTAGAGAAGTAGACATATGCAAATTAGTTTATACCATCTGAGATACAAAAACAGCCAGGGTTGAGGAAAAAGAGTTGACTTTAATTAAAATTGACTTAACCGAGTTTGAGTTATGTGGAATGCACTGTACTTCCTTTCTTTATTAAAAAATCGTCAGCACATTTATTTTTCATAATTACAAAACACAATTCTCAACAAACGATTTCTTTTATTTTGCAGATGCAGCATGTGTCCAGAAAGTGACGATCAAACAATGTCTTTGTGCAGTCCGTTTTTGTTGCATTGGAGTCGGTTGTTTTTCTTGTTCAGACATCGTACAACAGTGTTTCAACTTCATGTACTGATCACCCTCTAAAATGTAGAACATGAAATAAGTATAATAAACAAACAAAACATAAAATAATACATTCCATACATAATATCTGCCATCTTTATCATATCTCCAGGCGCTATACAAACCCTTAGAAGGGCACAAAGAACCAGTAGACAGTAGAGTGGTGGTTAATAATTATGCTATAAATCAATACTTTTGTAGTAGAAGAGACAATTTAGGTTTACTGCTAAATTGGGTCTAACAATTGTTGGATACAAAAAATTATTTAATTATTAAAAAGGGTAAACCGTCATTTGGGATATAGTTTGCCAGTTTCTTGATGCCCTAACGTTGTTCTGTTCAAATTAAACATAACACTGAAAATTATATAGGAAAAAACAATTAACCATTTCAGACATTAGGTCATTGAGTCAATTAATCGAAGCTAAACTTCATAATATATTGTTGTTATCAACCCTTACTTTAAATTAGACCCACGTATATGGTTACTGTGGGATATTCCTCTGTACAGAGGTCACCACACAGATGTGAAGAAGATAATATATGAGCATTAAATTACCTTGTACAGAGGTCACCACGATATTGTGAAGAATAAGAAGTAACAAACAGTTGTTTCATAACAATGAACAAAGCATACCTTTTTCGGGAAAAAAATACATTTCACAGAGTTTGCAGCAAAGGAGTTGGCCTGGACTTCTGAGTCAATGTTTCGTCAACTAAGTGTACCGCATTTTTGTCAGCTCAACAGGAGATAAAACAAATCAAATAATTTAACAAAACATTTTCTAATACAGTGTTTGATCTTGTATAACAACCATGTGACACGCACTTACACAGCAGATAGTATGCACGATTTTGGGCAGTAGGCATCTCTTGAGAGACTTTCTGTTTTGGTCTATTTAGTGACTCTAAGTAGGCCTACTTCACTCAAAACAACTTTTCTAAGAGTTTGTTTGCACAACGTTCAAAGAATTTGAGAATAGAGAGCTGAATATAGATATATTGTGAAAGTATGTTCTGCTTTTGTTGACACGATAAAATCACTAGGCAGTTCGAATTTTATTCTCACCAGCATAATCATACGCGGAGCAGCTGTGGCCTGTGCGAATAGCGTCGTCCTTTCGGGAAACGTGTTGTTGTATTTAATGAGAAACAAATTAATACTAAGTTTACTTGTACTGCATCAGTTGATTACTAGTTAAGACTATGACTCTATGGATCGCTAACATTTTACCCACCGTCTATTTCGTATTTATTGACCGCTTTGTGTATCGCATTCCTGATGCGTTTATCGGCTCATGCCAGTCCTGCTCCGAGTCCTGGTCGATGTGTGCCATGCACCAAATAATGCTTCAAGCATGTCATATACATCACGTATTTGTTGTCTCTGTCCTCCATACTCACCATGCCTCCTTAAAAACATGCAGAACTAAATAAATCGACGTACAACTACTAATTCACATAAACTATACGACCGCGGATACTTCTGGCACGGCTGTGAAAAACGTGACGTCACATCTCATCAAAGTGCCTACTGCGCCTGCGCGCGCATGCGCAGTATGCGTTTTGAGGAATCCTGGTACGGCTGAATCAGTGCCCGGTGTACTGGTCTGGAAGGAGGTTCCGGTCTGAGAGTAAGTTCCGGTTCCGTTTTGCGTATTGCGCATGTGATTGTACATGTCAAAGGTTAGCGCCTACTTTCGGCCCGCAGCTGTACGGTCTGGAAGGAGGTTCCGGTCTGAGAGTAAGTTCCGGTGTACTGGTCTGGAAGGAGGTTCCGGTCTGAGAGTAAGTTCCGGTTCCGTTTTGCGTATTGCGCATGCGATTGTACATGTCAAAGGTTAGCGCCTACTTTCGGCCCGCAGCTGTATGGTCTGGAAGGAGGTTCCGGTCTGAGAGTAAGTTCCGGTTCCGTTTTGCGTACACACAGTACATGTCAAAGGTTAGCGCCTATTTTTAGCCAGCTTAACACGGTGTTTGCCGAAAGAATGTATGATAGTTTACGTTAATGATACGGTTACTTTTGTAATTGTTAGTATACATAACAAAACCTCATAATTAGCATAACTTGTAGTTATTTGCAAAACAAAATGTGTTTATTTTGATGTCATTGTCTCAGAGCGTTGACGTTATGTATCTTACGACTTCGCCACACAAAGCTGCAGTTTTCAGCGCTGTTTATACGCACAGCGGGTTTTGTGGTAAACACAAATCTCCGCATTTTAAATGACATGACACATACTTATCTCCGTCAGTTTGGCATGTATGAAGCTGAAATTTTTATAATCTAGCAGGCCCATTGGGGGTGGTTCGTAGATTTAGATTTTTTTTAATTCGTTGGGGGTGGGGATCTTGGGGGGTAACAATTTATAAATGACACATATCTCTGTTAATTTGACATGTATGAAGCTGACATTTTGTGTGTGATTTAGGGTGTCCATTGGGGTAGTTTGTACATATAGGTTTTTTTATCGAAATTCATCCAGGTGGTGGGGGTTTCGGGGGAGGTCACAATTTTAAAATTGCATTTATCTCTGTAATTTTGTCATGTGTGGAGTTGAACTTTTTGTTTGATCTAGCAAGCCCATTGGGATCTAGATATAAAAAAATTCAAAATGTGGGGGTCACAATTTAAAAATGGCACTTATCCGGGCCAGCCATGCCTGTATGGGGCAGACGTTTTATGCGATCTAGCGTACCCATTGGGATGGTTCGTAGTTTTATATTTGTTTCTAAATTTGTCCGGGGTGGTGGTCTGGGGGTCACAATTTTAAAATAGCACTTATCTCCATCAGTTTTGGAAATATGGGGCTGACATTTCAGTCTAGAAGTCCCATTGAGGCACTTCAAAATTCGTACGGAGGGTGGGGATCTTGGGGTCACCATTTCCAAACAGTTTTTCCCAACGCAACTCCGAGTAACTCAACAATTCTTTAATAATACATTTATGGAAACGGGTCATGCATTCACGACTTACATAAATAAAAAATTATTATCAGGTCAATGTGTATAATTATGTGTGACATAACAGTTCAAATAGTATTATTAAATGAAATATAAAATGTAAAAAATTATTTATTTACACAGATCAAAACTAGCCCTTTGTATAATACTGTGATGTTTCATCTGACAAGTGATCAAATGCAATTATTAAAAAATAAACCTATTGTTACAAATAATTATTAACTCGTAGATAACATTTCTGGTCATACATACTTACGTCACATTATGGGCAATCTAATGTAATGTAAATTAAACTGAGGAGATCCTTATGAAACTAAAGCTGTGATTGTTATTACGTTAAACAAAGTAACATAAAACAACAGGAATACACTAAAATGATTGGCATACATTTACAAAGAACCAAACCACGTAGCCCGTTATATAACGCTGCACTCGATTGCAATACAACATTGCTACAAATAAAGTATATCATAATATTTAATCAGCCAAGTAATATAAAATTAAATTATTCAGAAATAAAACCATTGTCACAAGTAATCATTAATTCATATATAGCATGACTGCATGACTGTAATAATAATAAAGTAAGATATTTATACAGTGTCATAATCACACACTGCTCTATGGTGCTTTACAATACAATCATAATACCAAACCTGTATAGTTAGATCATTAAAATATTAAGTTAAATATCATAAAAACAATACAACTAAGAATCGTACATTGAATTAAAAAAACAATTTAAATATAAGGGCATTATACCTAAAACAAAGATAATGAATAAACTCATTTAAATAATAAATTACATTAAGAGCCATCAAATAATAGGATGAGGTGAGATTAAAATAGTAAGATGACAAACTAAAGTATATATTCAGTGCTGCATGTGCCATTACTGTTTCTTGTATTGCAGGAACTCTGCTAATACTGCCTTTCTGACATGGCACTGGCGTATCTTGTAAGGTGGTACTCCAATGATGATGGCCTTTGCGTACTGGAATACAGATACACATTAATGTTAACATTTCCTTACATAAATAATACACTCATCTGAAAACATATCATCCCTTAATAACATACATAGATACAGGTCACAATTTTCCTTTGCTATTTCTGTGAAGAATACTACTTTACACAAACCTACTTGGTAATGTGATAACATGCTCAATGTTATTGTAATCGAGCTGGCAGTTAGTGTGTATCATGTGAAGTTTTCATCCCTACATCAGTGAGGGACGTTTTATGTAACCAGCATTGCAAAAAACTGTTCAAATTTATAACATAGCAAATGTCATGTAGGAATATGCCAGGAAACAGACTATTGTATCTCTGTGTATATAGCACCATGTGGAGGATTGGCACATTTGCTGTTTTTTTTCTTCAAATTGGCAAGAATTTATTGTCTTAATATATCCTAAATTACAATTAATGATAAGACCTAATTGTTTCTCAAATGATGCTCACCATCATTGTGAAAACACCACAACTGTGGCTGTCTTCCTGCTGACCACATCTTACGTTTATGGCTGTCCATGTCTCCAATGGCAAGCCCAGCTTTGCATTTCTCGCTTGCGTGTACTTCCTGGAAGAAGGACAGAAATCCGTTCACATTTATCAGTCATTTTGCACCTTAATTCATGCATCTCTTAAAAATAATGGACCTACGAATGCAGAAACAATATCCATACTATCCAGATATCACAATTATTTGCAAAGTGTATTGAAAGTATAGTCTGACTACAGGGGCACATGTTAAAATAATCTACATACTCCTGCATAAAACATATCACTAACCAACAGCAGGCATGACTGAAAGGCTTGTTACCATAAACACTGCAGTAGGCAACAAGCCCTGTCTCCACTGTTTTATTACACCAATGAAAACATGGACATGTGTAAAGACACACATTATCAGTAAGTGGTGTTATAGCAGTTGTTAATCGACATAGGGCTAGAAACTATAAGAAAGTGATTGTAGTGCACACAAGCAGTGGGAATGGTTACACTAGTTTGTTGGAAGGTAACACTTACTGCCATAGGGCGACAAACTTGTTTCGTCTCGTCTCCTGCGGCAGTGAGTCCAGCACTGCGACTGTCTTGTCCTGTGCATTTGCCACCAGCAGGAACCAATGGTTCTGGTGGCAGATGGGCAGCATGATCCAATGGTAGTTGGCAAAGCATACCTAGCGAAAAATAAGTAACACACATTACTGCTTGTAAAAAAACAAGTGTAAGGGTATCACAGTTTGAACCCATTGTTACTTGAACAAAATCAGACTAACTCACTCAACAATGTACAGGTGATCGAAACTTAATAATATAATATTAACACATTTATTAGCCTAAGCTACAAATAACATAGTTAAATAATTTACAGATAATCAAATATATTAGTATTTTTGATATTTTAAATAAAATGTGTTATTTACAGTTTCTACATGGTGTTCCATTATTTTGACTTCTGGCAGTTTAGTTCAACACCAGGCCTCAATTAGAATATTGTATACAAGCGTGGAGGCCATATCGCAAGAAAGACATAGAAATGCTACAAAGAGTACAGAGGAGAGCGATTAAAATGATACCAAAACTGAGGGATCTTAGTTATGAAATACACCTAAAAGAAGATGGTTTAACAAAACTAGAGTCCAGGAGATTGAGAGGAGATGAGATAGAAGTGTTTAAAATATTGAATGGTTATGAAAATATTGATAGAAATACTTTTTTCTCAGGAAGGATAGAAGTACTAGAGGACATGAAGTTATATTAGTAAAGGAGGAGTGTAGATTAGGTATAAGAATGTTCTACTTTTCACAAAGGACTGTAAATGAATAGAACAGATTATCTGCTGATTGTGTGGGTGTTTGCTGCGTTAATATGTGTAAACATACAATCGACACACCTCAGAAGGGCGGGATGCAGAAGGGTTGGATAAAAAGGGTTGGGCTCTCAATAAGCCAAAAGGCTTCCTTGTCCACCTGCCATCTAGAGTTAATTCTCTGTGTGGCAATCTTGTTAGGTGGACAATGAAGGTATGGGGTAAATCAGTTGTTTGGATCTTTTTTCAATTGACTATATCTGATGCTTCAACTGTTGCATCATTGAAAGTCATTTTAATTAAATATCGACATAATCATACTCGCAGATGCAATGTATCGGTCAATAAGCCCATGCCAGGGGTAATTGTGCACAAAGGTTTGTGCATTTACCTGGCGGATTTGAACCACCAACAGATACTGAGACATTAGCATCTACAGGTGTACTCTTAATTTAAAATAAACAATGTTGAAAAGGAAACCACTGTTTCAAGTTTCAATTAAAAACAGACAACTTAATAAAGGCCATTTACAAAATTTGCAGATGCTGCAAAATAGTATTGTTCACTTGTTACAATTATCAGTAAAGCTTACTACATAAATGATGGATGAAATTACCAACACAAGTTACCTATGCTGCACTGCCATAGCCTAGGACAGTAGGGGTCTAAATTCTAGTGATAAGGGCCTGAGCAAACTATGCATAGAATGTCATAATTCACTTGATACAATTTAACACTACAAAGAGTACCAAGTCAGTATGATACAATTAATTAGTAAATTCCTTACTGTCATGTAACAGTATTCCCACACACTGTCAATAAGCTTATGTGTCACTGTGTCTACTTCCGAGAAAGGAAATATAACTATTCATACACAAATACAGTACAGTGCAGTGTGACAATAACAATGTAAGTACCTGTGCTAACTGCAATATTGATAGCGAGTGATTGTCCATGATTTATTAATCTAGTTCATTCATTAATTGCACTATATATGGTCAAATACATTGGTATTTAGGTTGGTGTACATTTTAGTGGTAGGCCCCTAGGCTAAGCCTATACATTTTTAGGTAAAGCGATTGTTTAATAGCGTTAATAATTTCTGCTGAAAGAATATTCAAAAATAGAATTCACAATTAACTAATTTCAAGTAGTGACATACTAGCAGTACATTTGGTCATATAAGACTGAAGCCATTTGACATCTTAGGTTGAGTGCAATTTTTATTAATATTTGCCAAAAAATAACCACCAACCTGTAATGACTGCCATGGGTGTCTGTTTTGTCAAAGGAATATTTATTTATGCTTCAGGAAATCAAGAGGTACAACCCACAGAAAGATAAGAATAATAACCATTCTAGGTAATAAACAGTGGGCCTGCAGAGCAGCTGTATTAATAGCCACGTCATTGGCATTGCGTCCAGCCATCGTTTCGTAATTATACTTTTGTCAAAAACATAGGCCCCTATTCTGACACCTATATCATTTAAGAAACCCATATTAATAGACTGGGTTATGGCATAGTATACTATACGCTAGGCTACAGACTATTAGCCTGGCCCTGGGGCTGGACTGTCTACTCACCGTCTACTTGATATTTGCCATGCTGCGTAGCTTTCAAAACAGCATTGCGCATTCGCTTTTCACACACCAAGTGCTTTTTTGTGACTAGGTAATGCCTTATGCAAGTCATGTACCGTCGGTACTCATCTCCTATTTTCTCCCGCTGCATCACAGGTATTTTCTCAACAAAAGATATGTGAACTAGCTGATACTAACTAATGTGCCAGTAGACAGTGGTCACACGCAGATGTACGATCCTGTTCAGCAACGTAGGGGGCAAATAGGTCGGTGGAGTAACGGTCGCTACAGCAAGCGAAAAATGATTAATTGTATATCTCAGTCACCGAGTGCATCGAGCAAGGGTCAAAGTTGATCGGTCACCTGAGGTCACGTTGCTCACAGCGATGTAACTCAGTCGCCGCATACTTCTGGCACGGGGTCAAAGTTGATCGGTCACCTGAGGTCACGTTGCTCACAGTTGGTCGATTTTGATATACTGCGCTTGCGCGAGCATGCGCAATACGCAAAACGGAACCGGAACTTACTCTCAGACCGGAACCTCCATCCAGACCAGTACACCCGGTTCCGTTTTGCGTACACACAGTACATGTCAAAGGTTAGCGCCTATTTTTGGCCAGCTTAACACGGTGTTTGCCGAAAGAATGTGTGATAGTTTACGTTAATGATACGGTTACTTGTGTAATTGTTAGTATACATAACAAAACCTCATAATTAGCATAACTTGTAGTTATTTGCAAAAAAGGTGTTTTATTTTGACGTGATTGTCTCAGAGCGTTGACGTTGTGTATCTTACGACTTCGTCACACAGAGCGGCAGTTTTCAGCGCTGTTTATACGCACAGCGGGTTTTGTGGTAAACACAAATCTCCGCATTTTAAATGACATGACACATACTTATCTCCGTCAGTTTGGCATGTATGAAGCTGAAATTTTGCATATAATCTAGCAGGCCCATTGGGGATGGTTCGTAGATTTAGATTTTTTTTAATTCGTCGGGGGTGGGGATCTTGGGGGGTAACAATTTATAAATGACACATGTCTCTGTTAATTTGATATGAAGCTGAAATTTTGTGTGTGATCTAGGGTGTCCATTGGGGTAGTTTGTACATATAGGTATTTTTAAATTAATCCAGGTGGTGGGGGTCTCGGGGGAGGTCACAATTTTAAAATGGCACTTATCTCTGTCATTTTGTCATGTGTGGAGTTGAACTTTTGTGTTTTTCTAGCAAGCCCATTGGGATCTAGATATTGAAAAAAAAATTAAAATGTGGAGGTCACAATTTTAAAATGGCACTTACCTGTGTCAGTCATGCCTGTATGGGGCATACATTTTATGCGATCCAGCGTACCCACTGGAATGGTTCGTAGTTTTATATTTTTCAAAATTTGTCCGGGATGGCGGTCTGGGGGTCACAATTTTAAAATGGCACTTGTCTCCATCAGTTTTGGAAATATGGGGCTGACATTTTGTGTGCAGTCTAGAAGTCCCACTGAGGCACTTCAAAATTCGTACGGAGGGTGGGGATCGTGGGGTCACCATTTCCAAACAGTTTTTTCCAAACGCAACTCTGAGTAACTCAACAATTCTTTAATAATACATATATGGAAACGGGTCATGCATTCACGACTTACATAAGTAAACATTTATTATCACGTCAACGTGTATAATTATGTGTGACATAACAGTTCAAATAGTATTATTAAATGAAATATAAAATGTAAAAAATTATGTATTTACACAGATCAAAACTAGCCCTTTGTATAATACTATGATGTTTCATCAGACAAGTGATCAAATGCAATTATAAAAAAATAAAACTATTGTTACAAATAATAATTAACTTGTAGATAACATTAGGTCCATGGCATAGGAAATGGTATAATTAACTAGATAACAAAATGGCTGATTGACAGAAGACAACGGATAATAGTAGATGGGGAGGATTCAAACTGGAAATCGGTTTTGAGTGGGGTACCACTGGAATCAGTACTGGGACCTATATTATTCTTAATATATATCAACGATTTGGACGATGATATAACAAGAAAGGTGTTGATATTTTCGGATGATACAAAAGTGTTCAGAAGGATTAAACGTTATGTAGATAGACAGCATTTACAAGATGATCTTGACAGGTTGATCAAATGGTCTGAAAAGGGGCAAATGTGGTTCAATTTTTTTTAATGTATATGCCTCCACACAGGACATGGGAACGAAGATGTACAATATACAATGGGGGTACTGTATTAAGTACAACTGTAAAAGAAAAGGACTTTGGGTTAACCACTAGTGCTGAGATGAAGGTTTCTAAGTAGTGCGGAATTACAGCTACAAAGGGAAATAAAATCCGTGGATTAATTAGGTGAAATATAGTGTATAAGGAAAAAAAAGATAAATTGTACAAAACAGTAGCTAGGCCTCAATGAGAATATTGGATACAAGCGTGGAGGCCATATCCCAAGAAGGACATATATATGCTACAAAGAGTACAGAGGAGAGCGACTAAAATGCTGATACCAAAACGGAGGGATCTTAGGTATGAAATAGACCTAAAAGAAGATGGTTTAATAGCACTAGAGTCCAGGAGATTGAGAGGAGATGAGATAGAAGTGTTTAAAATATTGAATGGTTATGAAAATATTGATAGAAATACTTTTTTCTCAGTTAGGAAGGATAGAAGTACTAGAGGACATGAAGTTATATTAGTAAAGGAGGAGTGTAGATTAGGTATAAGAAAGTTATAATGTTCACAAAGGACTGTAAATGAATAGAACAGATTATTTGCTGATTGTGTGGGTGTTTGCTGCGTGAATATGTGTAAACATACAATCGATACACCTCAGAAGGGCGGGATGCAGAATGGTTGGATAAAAAGGGTTGGGCTCTCGATAAGCCAAAAGGCTTCCTTGTCCACCTGCCATCTAGAGTTAATTCTCATGTGTGGCAATCTTGTTAGGTGGACAATGAAGGTATGGGGTAAATCAGTCGTTTGGATCTTTTTTCAATAGACTATATCTGATGCTTCAACTGTTGCATCATTGAAAGTCATTTTAATTAAATATCAACATAATCATACTCGCAGATGCAATGTATCAGTCAATAAGCCCATGCCATGCGGATTTGAACCACCAACAGATACCGAGACATTAGCATCTACAGGTGTACTCTTAATTTAAAATAAACAATGTTAAAAAGAAAACCACTGTTTCAAGTTTCAGTTAAAAACAGACAACTTAATAAAGGCAATTTTAAAAATTTGCGAATGCTGCAAAATAGTATTGTTCATTTGTTACAATTGATCAGTAAAGCTTACTACATAAATGATGGATGAAATTACCAACACAAGTTACCTGATGCTGCACTGCCATAGCCTAGGGCAGTAGGGGTCTAAATTCTAGTGATAAGGGACTGAGCAAACTATGCAGAGAATGTCATGATTCACTTGAAACAATTTAGCACTACAAAGTGTACCAAGTCAGTATAATAGAATTAATTAGTAAATTCCTTACTGTCATGTAACAGTATTCCCACACACTGTCAATAAGCTTAAGTGTCACTGTGTCTACTTCTGAGAAAGGAAATATAACTTTATGCATACACAAATACAGTACAGTACAGTGTGACAATAACAATGTAAGTACATTTTAGTGGTAGGCCCCTAGGCTAGGCCTATACATTTTAGGTAAAATGATTGTTTAATAGCGTTAATAATTTCAGCTGAAAGAATATTCACAAAATAGATTTCACAATTAACCAATTTCAAGTAGCACTTATCGTGGGGTCCAGTGTATTAAGGTTTGGCTCCCATGGGCATGGAATGTAAATTTTATGTGACACAAAGTAGTGACAAACTAGCTGTACATTTGGTAGGTATGTCAACAACAAAATAGAATATGTTATATCATCATTTAAATAGTGCTACATGGTGGATAATGATATGTAGTTTACTACCCTTTTTGAATTTTTTTATATCTTCAATATTTGCGGCGCTATTCAACTTTTAAATCTTAAAATGGTGGCATTTTTTGTCTATTGGTTTTCAGTCCATTTCTTGTGCACAGTCTGCACGAGGACTGCATTTATTTGATTGGAAAATAGTAATAACATTGGAACCTTTTAACTTACGTATGTGAAATCAAAAATGGTGCAACCCTTAAGGAAATGTCAATTTTTGGTGACCTTGACTTGACCTTCACAGTTGACCTACATTCCACTTTTGACCTAGATTTGGCCCACAGCATGGGATTAATTCTTATTAATGACATCATTTAGCTGAAAATAAATAAATTAGGTAATGAGCACTGTTAACGTTTGAAGTATGAATATTGCCAATATAATTAATTTAATACTATGCAACCTTTAAACGGCTATTAGAACTTGACCTATTTATTTGACCTATATTTCACATTTGACCTATATACCTGAATTTATGGCATAATTAATTCATACATGCACCCACTGGATGAACCATGATACAACCCATTAGGAAATTTCAATTTTGGTGACCTTGCCTTGACCTTCACACTTGACCTACATTCCATTTTGACCTACATACTGGGATTAATTCCATATAAATGACATAATTTAGGTGAAAATGAATTAAGAAATTGGCAATTATCATTTGGGTGGAAAATTGCTAATATAATTACTTTAATGCTATGTAAACTTGTAAATGGCTATTAGAACATGACCTATTTATTTGACCTATATTTCACAGTTGACGTATGTACTGAAATTAATGGCGTAATTAATTAATAAATGTGCACACTGGACGTTTGAGGGATTACAAATGTCAACGACAATAATACATATAAACTTTAATGAACTGTGACCATGTAAGTACCAATTTTTCATACAACCTACTAGTAGTACAAATTAATTCGAAAGTGGCGCAATCAACGTTTGAGGGATGGAAGTTGTTAATATATAATTTCATGCTATGTAACCTGGTACATGCCTCTTTTAACATGGCCTACTTATTTAAACTAGTGCTCACAGTTGACCTATGAACAGGGATTAGTAGAACAATATTTACCGGACAATTTTGTGTACTAGAGGACCTTTTACTGAACAGTGCCTAGCAGATTTACATTGGACATGTATCACTCCCCTAAATGTTGACTGAATTCAAAATGAGTTCACCATGGAAATAAAAAGAACACATTTTATAGGTCAATCAAGTAATGGTGTGGGAGGTTAAAGTTAACTTGGCTCCTATAACTGAGTGTGAACATTTTTTTACAAAACATGATGTCATTGAAACAACCATCAAGGCAATTTATTATAACGTAAACAGTGCAGCACCATTCATAATATTTTACAAAGGTTAATGTCCAAAACACCAGGTTATTATATAAATGTTCATAATTTCACGATAGGTAACGTGCATAAGTCCGTGCAACATGCACTGAAGTTCATAACTTCACGATAGGTAACATGCGTAAGTCCGTGCAATGTGCACTGAATTATAGTTCATAATTCACAATAAATAATATACATAAGTCCATGCAATATGCACTGAAGTTCGTAATTTGTGTGTGAAAGTCCACGAAAGTATGCACTGGGTTTGCTACGACACCAGCCGCTTCTACCATGATCAGAGAACTCTGCCAGTTGCTGATGAGTCGACCCATGCAAGGAGCAATGTCTACAATTCTCAGTTGAATAGCAGCTTTCATTGTGACCATATTTTCACTGCACATAACTTCCAGTTGAGCAACGGATGTGAGTTAAGCATAACTATAGCCGCACTACCCATTTCTACCGATATCACAGCTCTGCCAGTTGTTGAAGAACGGAAACATCCTAGTAGCGACGTCTACATTTCTCAAAGTCATGTAGCAATGTTCTTCAAGTGTGCGCATTGTTATTCCACGTAAATTTGAGTTGAGCAATGGATATGAAGCGACTATGATGCCAGACACTTCTGCAGAGCTCAAAGAGCTTTGTCAATTCCTGAAGAGTTGACCCATGCGAGCACTTGCCATTATTGACATTGGTGCAGGCCCACAGCTGTTTCCTGTTAGGCAGTCTTGTGCGTAAGTTAGTCAGTAATTTTAAAATTTACTTTACAAATACACTAGCAATTTCTAAATAAATATTCTTAGAATATCTTAACAATGATGATTTCTAATTGAATCAGAATGTAATTTTGAAAGGTAAAAAAAAACAATTGCAAATTTTGAGCTGTATATATATGAATGAAAGGTTGTCTGCCAAAGAGGATTGACTTAACATGAATGGTTTATTGCATGCAGTTGAAGTTATGTATACAGTGACATCAAAGCCAAAGGTGTTCATCATCAACACAGAAACAAATGATCTAGACAAAGCTGATGCAAGTGAAGTAGTGATATGCCAAATTCTATGTTTTGTAGTTGTGTTTTGAAAAGTAATTTTGATTCATAATGGTTGTTTTGGTTGAACTGTTTTTTGAAGTGACAATTTTGAAGATTAAAATATGTATTAGAAAAAATAGTGACAGAGTGCACATGTTGTAGCATGAAGAAAGCAGCTAAACCTGATGTTGGCATCGCTTGAAAGCTATAATAGCTGCTCTCCTCGTACTACTGACATATCTCTTCATGCCAATGGTACTCGTGTGCACTCCGTCTCTTGCAAAATGCTTTGGAAGAAACAATTCACGATGTGCCCAGAAATTTATTTTATTTGAATCAGTGATCAGCTGGGCTATTCGTGTACTAACAATGTGCCGGGCTTGGTCAAAATCATTTGGAACAACATAATGGCTGCCGGACTTAGGAATTCGTGTTAGAATATGGCATATCACTACCTGTAATACAGAAGGTATTGAAGTCAGTTTCTGAGCAAATGACACAATACCTTCTGCCAATTCTTCAGGTGCACAGCCATTGCATAGATCATTCGTTCCTATGTCGATTAAAACAACATTTGGCGCCTCTGCACACACAGCTCCAAATTCACGGAACAAACCACCCAAGGTAAGGTCCCCCCTTTCCTAGAAAGACAACCTTGTCAAACATACAAGACAGGAGAAGGTCGGGACAGAAATAGCGGTACTCAGCATTGCTGGTACACGCTTCTGACATGCGACACACAAAACTGTGCCCAACGATTAGCAGCTTGGCCTTGCGTGCTACGGAATCCATTCTGAAAATAAAATAAAAAACATTACATTTCTACATTTTTGTAATACCACACTTTTCTTAGTGCACACAACATCGATATCACTTCGGTGTTGTGATTCACGACAGAAGCCACGTAGAGGCGACAGTGTGAACATTCTGTCCTTGTATGTGAGTATGCAAGATTGTTTGATATATCGTAACTTATCTTTATCTTCACCACCAGAATTCCTGAGTATTTGTGGCATGAAATACAAATCACAACAAGATATTATGATTCATATAAAAACACCACAAACAAAACAGTAAATATTATTAACATCAACAAAATGGATAGTCAACATGACTATAGACTGAATTATAAAATGTGAATTACAATAATATAGGATTACAGGAATATAGGAATACAGCCTCAGGTGATGTAAATTAAAGTGGAAATATTAACTGTTCGTAATTTCTATCATAAAAATACTGATACAGACACAATAATAATATACACGTATTACAGTTTATTAACACAACTTACTAAAATTGAACGGTTAAAAATGCGGATTGTTCAGATTAAGAACGTATTCCTTTATTGATTGAAAAGGAAGTAGAGCGCACAGCCAGTCACAGATGTGACATCAATAGACATTGCCGTAAATGTCACTGTTTTTGAAATTTCGTAACTTGTTATCTTAAAAATATTTATCACTAGAAAACAGTATTGCATATATAACAAATATCCAATCACAACTTTCTAACATTTAACTGATAAAAGTGGGGATGGCACAGATTACAATATCGATCGCGTATACGTTAGAATGGCGCCGCGCCTCAGCGCATACATTATAAACAGCCGCTAATGCGCCGAGCGACATACAAAACGCATCAAACTGGCACGCTACCGGTCATCTAAGATTAGTCTTCCTTGCGTTCCGCATGGATATACAAGATTCATAGTTATACCATATGAAAGCTAGGATTCTAGTTTCACAAAGACACCTAAGCATTTTTAAGATACACGCTAAAATATATTAATATTTTTGTAAGTAAACACAACGCAAAGTTCACCAACCTTAATATTGCCCGGCCGAATACAATGTAACAAATTTTACCCGCCGAGCATCTTCTGATGGCATTCATTGGTCGATATAAATGTCAACAGTAAACAAAATTAGTATGCATATCGAGATCCACGACGTTTTCCGAGACCATGTGATCCAGCAGATCGACTGCGCAGCAAAAGACCTGCGCCATTTCTGGAACGCGTTAAACCGACGCTGAGCGGTGCTGCCCCCCAGAGGATGTTGACATACCTACATTTGGTCATATAAGACTGAAGTCATTTGACATCTTAGGTTGAGTGCAATTTTTATTAATATTTGCCAGAAAATAACCACCAACCTGTAATGACTGCCATGGGTGTCTGTTTTGTCAAAGGAATATTTATTTATGGTTCAGGAAATCAAGAGGTACAACCCACAGAAAGATAAGAATAATAACCATTCTAGGTAATAAACGGTGGGCCTGCAGAGCAGCTGTGTTAATAGCCACGTCATTGCGTCCAACCATCGTTTCATAATTATACTTCTGTCAAAAACATAGGCCCCTATTTTGACACCTATATCATTTAAGAGACCCATATTAATAGACTCGCTTATGGCATAGTATACTATACGCTAGGCTACAGACTATTAGCCTGGCCCTGGGGCTGGAATGTCTACTCACAGTCTACTTGATATTTGCCATGCTGCGTAGCTTTCAAGACAGCATTGCGCATTCGCTTTTCACACACCAAGTATTTTTTTTTTGGTGACTAGGTAATGCCTTATGCAAGTCATGTACCGTCGGTACTCGTCTCCAATTTTCTCCCGCTGCATCACATGTATTTTCTCAACAAAAGATATGTGAACTAGCTGATACTAACTAATGTGCCTGTAGTGTAGACAGTGGTCACACGCAGATGTACGATCCTGTTCAGCAACGTAGGGGGCAAATAGGTCGGTGGAGTAACGGTCGCTACAGCAAACGAAAAATGATTAATTGTATATCTCAGTCACCGAGTGCGTCGAGCAAGGGTCAAAGTTGATCGGTCACCTGAGGTCACGTTGCTCACAGCGATGTAACTCAGTCGCCGCATACTTCTGGCACGGGGTCAAAGTTAATCGGTCACCTGAGGTCACGTTGCTCACAGGTCGATTTTGATGTACTGCGCTTGCGCAAGCATGCGCAAAAAATACAAAACGGAACCGGAACTTACTCTCAGACCGGAACCTCCATCCAGACCAGTACACCGGGACACCGGCATTAAGGCGTACCGCTAAATATATTACATGACGTGCGGTGCTTTTGAGCGTGCGCGAACAAAAACCGGAAAAGTCGGGCAAACATTGACGTTTCAGCATTGTTTACATGTTGGATCATTGGCGATAAATGCTATTATATTCATGTATTCGCTGTCGCCGGTACAACACTGAGTGTCCAGCATGGTTAACAAGTATTGCAGTTATAGGACTAGCAACAATGATTCAAGATACGCTCATTGACAGCACTCGCGGGGTGTGTATTTCTCACATTTCCCTAAACTTACCTAAGCCTAAGGCTAAACTAAAGACTAACATGTCACTAAGTCTAAAGACTAAAGTAAAGTAAAGTATGCACACCTCACGACACGACACGACGCAACTTGTACCTTTTTAGTTGCAGTTGGTCCGAGGGAAGGCTTCACTAACTTACAACCAATGCCGGGCTCCTGAAGCCTAGGGACAATTATCGACCTTACTGCAGCTAGGGATGTCGATGAACATTTTTGACTGTGTATCCATTTTATAGCGGCACGTCCTAAATTCATGCACCGTCCAATTCGTGCACCGTCCAGGGCATTGGACGTTGTCTCGTTTGACTGCTTCGGTGAAAGTGTATGTTAAATTGGCAGCTACAGTCTTAATAAACCTGGTTGGTGCCACCATTCAGTGCAAGTTTTAGGTTTGAGAACAAATTACAATACAGCGGTGCAACAGAATCTCGCGTCGAAACGAAAGCACACGAATAAAATCGCCCGAGACCATTGAGGCTGCAGCATCAATGGGCGGTTATTACAAGTCGTTAAAGTTGAAAATAAATATGTATTATTCCCGAAGTGTTCCGTTTGTTCACATCCTTACCATAGCGTGGCTTACTCGATTAATGAGCAGATTTGTTAAACTACGTCTGAATGATGTATTGTATTGATGTAATGGCCTGTTTGGTTTTAATTTAGTACGGTATGTGTTGCTATCGAATTCATATTATTATAATTATTATAGCTAACACATAGGGGTTATAACAAGTTAATGTTGACAACACTAATTATTGTGAACTGAAAAATATCAGCACTATTACACCTTTCAATTGAATACGAACAATGTTTATTTGTGTTAGATAATGTTAATTATTTCACAATTAAGACAACTTTTTAACAATTTATTTGTTCTCAACCGATGATAAAACTAAATAATTAGTAATTTAGCATATTGATTCTTCACACGAAGGTTTCCTCAGATTTATGTAAAAAAAATAGATATATATTATTGCGATTTAAGAGAGTAAGCCTATACACACACACGCACGCACACGCACACGCACACACACACACACACGCACACACTCACACATACTAATAATAAACTGCTAATTGTATAACGCCGTGTATCCAGATCAAAAAAGCCTGTCCATATTAAAATACATCATTGGTAAAACATAATCATTATCATAACAATTTACGACAGAATACAAATATAATATGTAATATAAACTATACCTTTGTAAAGAAATAAGTTACGTTATGTGAAATAAAGTATCGAACAAATAAGTGTATACAGCTGTACTGACTAAAGTGGGTATTTATCTAGTATAATATGTATATTTTGTTTATATGCAGCGCCATATCCATCAATGTGCTGTACAGAAAACTAACAGATAACAAACACAATTAGTCATTGCTTTAAAATAAATAATACAAAAACATAATTAAAATGCAAAAACATCACGTCAGGACAAACGTGTCGAAATCACTTTGATGTTTAACTTTCGATTTGTTTTTAACTGTTTTTCGCACTCTTCAAGTGTATGACCTCATGCTATTTTAGAAAAAAATATTACTCATGTTGTTTTGTTGGTAATTATGCGTTACTAATCAAAGGACCGTCTTCAAGTTTAGTTTTCGTCTTGCACATGCGCGTTACGGGGGTCAGTCTACAGTTAGTTTTCCCGTTGGTTGCCATATTAGCGTTTTGCATGATTATAAGAAAACGTGACCTACAACGATTCTGAAGCTTCTTACCTGCTGTTAACATCATCTCAATGACATGCTAATCGAGTTTGGTCAAAACGAGATATTTCTAGCTCGTGAAATGCCTGTATGAATGACACCCGTCAATATTTACGAATGGGTGCAGGCAATACTCCAGCTAAAGGGTCAATTAGCCAAATTGCTGCCAAATATCCACCCACTTAGTAAAATCAGCTAAAAATGCACCATTTTACGGTCAACAGTTTCTACAATCACACCTTGAAATTTGCCTACTCAGATGAGCTTATGACAGAGCATGTGAATTGTATATAAAAATGGCATGATGATTTTGGAGAAAAACATTGTAACTAGCATATTTAGAGGCACTCCTATCTCAAACACTGTGCAATATTTTATTTTGCAATTCATCCTGTAACGAAAGAGGATGTTTAACTGGGCATGACCCAAAACAGACATGGTAATTTTGGAGAAAAACATTGAAATTAGCCTATGTTAGAGGTACTCCTATCTAAAACACTGTGCGATATATAATTTTGTCATTCATCCTGTAACGAAAGAGGAAGTGTAACTGGGGCTTGACACAAAATAGACATCAATATTTACAAAATTTGTGCAGGCAATACTCCGGCTAAAGGGTCAAATAGCCAAATTGCTGCCAAATATCCACCCACTTAGTAAAAACAGCTAAAAATGCACCATTTTACTGTCAACAGTTTCTATAATCACACCTTAAAATTTGCCTACTCAGATGAGCTTATGTCAGAGCACGTGAATTATTTTTTTTTTAAATGGCATGATGATTTTGGAGAAAAACATTGTAACTAGCATATTTTAGAGGCACTCCTATCTCAAACACTGTGCAATATTTTATTTTGTAATTCATCCTGTAACGAAAGAGGAAGTTTAACTGGGCTATGACCCAAAAAAGACATGGTAATTTTGGAGAAAAACATTGAAATTAGCATATTTTAGAGGCACTCCTATCTCAAACACTGCGATATTTTATTTTGTAATTCATCCTGTAACGAAAGAGGAAGTTTAACTGGGGCATGACCCAAAATAGACATGGTGATTTTGAAGAAAAACATTGAAATTAGCATATTTTAGAAACACTCCTATCTCAAACACTGTGCAATATTTAATTTTGTAATTATCCTGTAACGAAAGAGGAAGTCTAACTGGGGCATGACCACTTACGACACTGCACAGTCCACATTTCTCACGACCCGCAGCTGGTGAGAGATATTGGCTCCTACAGTTGCAGTCTCGTTTGCGTATTGCATTTGGGAGTTTCCCACACGGCCATGTCTCAACGCAAAACGTTGTATTTAAGCCGACAGTTTTGGTTATAAAATGAAAACGAAGAAGTGCACACTTCGGCTATTGGCGTAGTTATGCACATGTGTATATATATATATATATATATATATATATGTAATAAACATATATGTCTATATATATATATATATATATATAGAGAGAGAGAGAGAGAGAGAGAGAGAGAGAGAGAGAGAGAGAGAGAGACATATATGTTTATTATATATATAGGCCCTATTGCTACACTTGACACTCGAACAACGATCTAGTGTATTGATCGAATCATCGGAAACGTCGGTGAAACTATAAAAAACGAGGCCTGATGCAAGACACCGCCGTATATTCACCGAGTTGGCCGCGTTTTACGTAGTTTGTCTAACGTTGCCTGCGTAGGCCTTAATGCAGTCTCCTACCGAGTTTGTCTCACTCACTTTTGTGTTGCCCTGGCGGACATATTAGGCACCCGATCCGCGCTACCTTACGAGTGGGTTCAGCAGCAGACGGCGTTCATACACGCTAGAACGGGAAGGACCCGCGCCGAGCGGGTGTGTGCGGGCTGGTCGGTTGAGGAAACTGCGGCGACCCGCCAAACGTGCTGCGTGCTGCGTGCATGCTGAATGTGGGTTTGCATTCTTATGTGTGCGACCTGCATAACACTGGTCCGTCCAGCCCAGCCGTGAGGCACTAGCTGTTTATCGGCCGGCCTTAATATTGTGCCTGGCAGCGTTAGCCCCGGATGATGAATTTTAATTTTGCAACCGACGAATTTTACGTGTACACATACGTCGTTGTTCTTAATGTGGAATTCAATTCGGCCACGCAAATGACTGCGATGTGTTCTCAACCGACTGAATGTCAACGGAGGTTCCTCCAACGTGACCAGTGACAGACCGACGTTGACTATGACGGATACGTCACGTGTGTGCCTAATTACATAGGCGCGACGATGTATGTAGGTGCACGGTTGTGTACGGATGTGCACGGAGGTGTACATAGCTGTATGAAGGTATACCTAGGTGCACGGAGATCCATGGCGGTGTACGAAGAAGTACGGAGGTGTACGGAGATGTACGGAGGTGTACGAATGTGCTCGGTGGTGAACGTAGGTGTATGGAGGTGTATGAAGGTGAACGGAGGTGCATGGAGGTGTGTGGATGAGAACAAAGGTGCACAGAGGTGCACGGAGGTGTGTGGAGGTGAACGGAGGTGCACGGGGTGAACGGATGTACGAAGTTGACTGTATATGAGATTTCAACTGGTGTTTTCCGCCAGAATGGCTGCTACTGATAACCAATTGCGAGCGGGTGTGAACTTGTATTCCAGGACAACGACAACGTAAATAAGTGCGCCAACGAACACACACCTCTGTGTAAATCACCCGCTGCTGGTCGCGTGTTGTCGGTGTTTATCTAACACTGACTACGACAGAGAAGGGACATAAATAATGTTGGTTAACAAATCACACAAGTTTGAGTCGATCCTTCCAACAACACCGTATGGTACTCAACGGTGTCAAGACAACGCAACTAAAGTAAACTTGGTAGAAATACGCGATATTTTCGATATATTTTATGTTTCACGACGCTATCAGAGCTCTAAGCCTACTATTTAGTATTTACATACACACACGCGCGGACACGCGCTCACACGCACGCGCGCGTACACGCACACACACGCGAGCGCGCAAACGATGAGATGATGTACGTGACAGTGAGGCTGAAAAGAAGTAGAGAAACAATAGATACGTAAATATATACGTAATGATTGATTTCAACAACAGTGACGACGGCGGCGGCGGCCACCACAATAGAGAGAATGACCGTAACCACTATAACGACACTGGCGACTGTGTCGACTATGCCGACAAACTATTATTACATTAATAATGAACAATAAATGGTCATCCTTAAAACATACTTTCATCACTGTCATCAAGGCAAGACATTGTGACCTCGCAGCGACGTCTGGCACTCACTCCTATAGTCGACGGACACGTAATATATCATACCCGTCTAACGTTGCCATGGAACATCGTGTGTGCGAAAAAAATCTCGATTTGTCTCTGGCTTGACTCGTTTGTTTTGTTCCGCTGTTTCAGCATAGCAACTACGGTCCAACGAACATGGGGTTGGCGGGGCAAGTCTGCTTTGCTGTCCTCACAGCAATCTGCATTCTACACGGTAAGTGCATGGCACAATCACTCAGCTCATCATCAGTACATCGATGACGTCACAGACTCCTCGGGACTCTCCAACCTCTCGATCCTTCCACTGTTGGATACACCGCAATGCCTGGAACACATGTCTCCCAGGGGCGGATCCAGACAGCATAGTCTAGGAGGGCCGAGACCCTACAATTTCACCCGATGCTCGCCAATAACCTTCACTGGTACATCATCGGAAGGCGGCATAAGGAAAGCCTGGCGGATTATTATGGTGATTTTTTTCGAATAGCTCTCTCGCGCCTGGTTCGCACAATTAAAACCGAAAAAAAAATGCAAGTGGGGTGAATCACAACTGATTCGGCGAAATTTCATGGGCGCCTTCATGATGTAGGCTGATTGCCAGGAGTACAGTGTAGGGCCTAGTACAGCACTAGGTCGACTACCATCCGTGCATCGAGAGGATGGGCTCATCCAAATGACAATAATAGTTGCACGTGTATCAAGAATAAAAACAAAGAAATTAATTAATAATTTTATTATTATATCTATTAAACTAATTAATTTGAACAATGTGATTCGTTCGATATTTCGTAGATAGTTTTCTGCAAATGAAACGATTAATTTGAGTGGACAGAAATGTTGTTTGGATTCTTTACATAAATTGGCGTTTTATTGTTGCTGTTGTTATTATTATTAAAAAGATTTATTTTAGTTCTCTGTGAGCGGAAAAGTTCGCTAAATGTACACGATTTTTTTCATTTCTTTGTGAGGTTATTTGTTTCTTTATTTGTTTCAGCCCCTCACACTACGGCGCATGACATGCGACAACGCTTCGACGGTTGGTTCAACAACCTTGGCAATCCGTCGTGGGGCGCTGCAGGTAAGACATTGTTTCATATTTTGCCACTAGGTCTTTCAGAATCGCCGTAACCGAATCAGTGGTTCCAGACGCCGGTATCTAATAAAATGCAAACCCAAACGGCTCAATGATTGGACATTTAATTGAAGAATGTACTAGCGTCTATGAAATTCTGCCTCACAAATATCGATGCATTTTGTTTTTAATAACAAAATGTGTAGAGAGAGTTCGATGGACCTTTAACAGACTAACTTATTTGTAACAGAACCAATAGAAAGCCCGCCTTAAGGCTTATTATATGCTTGGAATTCCGTTGTTCGTGGTCCCATGGAGCTGGCAAATTTGTGTCAGCCATTTTTTAAAATAGAAATGCCTTTGAATGAAAGCCTATTTATGATTTCAAAGAAAGAGCCGTCTGCTATTCACTGGTCGGTCTGTAACGATGTGTGAATACAACTTCTGTGCACGCAAGTGGTCTAACCTTTCTCTATATTTATGGACGTCTTAACAACACAACAACTCGCGTGTCTCGGCTCACTGTGCTCTGTCTCATCGGGTGAGAGAGTTGAAAGAACGTTTTGACGATGTTGCTTAACTTGGTTTTGATACGACACATTTGCGACTATGCCGGTCTGTACTTGTGTACAATTCAGGCGCACCTCGATTTTGTCGTCTATGATTATATATATATATATATATATACAGCATATTGTGCCTAGATTTTATACCTCAATGCGTTAATTCCATCATTCATCATCATTTCAGGCATATAACGTTACAAAAAATACTGCGTCTTAGCGCACTTTTGAGGCTCAAAGAGCGCTCCGGTTTGCACAAATATGCACTGTTGTGTCGTTCAATTCAAGCGTGCGGCGCGCGCTGTAACGCACGGCCGTTGTGGCACAGACAGGCGCAAACCAGAAAGCTATTTGGTCCTCAAACTACACCGCCTACGAAAAACGTGATGCGACCGTGGTATG
The DNA here is from genome assembly GCA_020002185.1 of Paraescarpia echinospica. Taxonomy (NCBI): domain Eukaryota; kingdom Metazoa; phylum Annelida; class Polychaeta; order Sabellida; family Siboglinidae; genus Paraescarpia; species Paraescarpia echinospica. The sequence goes on along the minus strand of CM034533.1, from coordinate 48,451,477 downwards.
GTAGCAAGTAGGATAAAATAAGTAACAAATGTTGTTCATGCTGTATATACACTTTCTTAAAAAAAACAGTTAAAATTGATAGTTTAATTCAGAATGCAACTTTAAAACCTGAACTAACTGGACTGAGCCGTGAATCACACATGCACTCAGCGCAATATGTTCGACCTATTCGGACACCATATACGTAACTACCCCCTTGTTGCGTTGACAAAAGTACAAAAAATGTATTGGTTCGCAACAAAAAACTGATGGTAAAACATTTGCGGTTCTTTTTTGTGCTCAGTATAGTGCAGAGTGTACACATTGACAAAGGTTCGCATCCAATCAGATATGACCATCAAATTGTGTTTATTTACTTCTATATTTATATTTTTTATTATTAATAATTGTCAGTTTGGAATAGTTGTATTAACATAGCACGCCTGTGACCGAGGGTTGACGTTGTCTTCTTTCTGCGCATGATTCAGGTGGGTCGTCTCGTGCTGTTTTGTCCAGCATGACCAGATCGCCGTTGCATTTGTGTAGCGGACACTCACTGGTGATATGGAGTGCGGTCTGCCTTTCGGCACCGCATTCTCACGAAGCTGATGGTGCTAGCCGTGTCTCGTTCATGTTGTGTTTGAATCTTCTATAGCCTGTTCATATGCGCTTGAGGCGCACCAGTGAATGTCCGAGAAGGGGTAGACCCATGTCTATACCGCGAGCATTGCTACCAGTGATATACGCCAAGTATAACCTCATTTAGAGTGTCTCCTGTACTTACCAGGCGAGGATATCTTCTTCAACGTGGCTCCGGCTTACAGTGACATGACGTACCAGCTGGCGGGAGTCGACCGTCCCAATCCCCGGGTCGTCAGCAACAACATCTTCAACGGGCTCTCGGGTCGAGCCTCCTACCGCAACCACACCGCCTTGTTTGCATTCTTCGGTAAAAACAAACCACACCGCCTTGTTTGCATTCTTCGGTAAGAACAAACCGCACCGCCTTGTTTGCATTCTTCGGTAAGAACAAACCACACCGCGTTGTTTGCATTCTTTGGTAAGAACAAACCACAACGCCTTGTTTGCATTCTTCGGTAAGAACAAACCACACCGCCTTGTTTGCATTCTTCGGTAAGAACAAACCACACCGCTTTATTTGCAATCTTTGGTAAGAACAAACCACAACGCCTTGTTTGCATTCTTCGGTAAGAACAAATCACACCGCCTTGTTTGCATTCTTCGGTAAGAACAAACCACACCGCCTTGTTTGCATTCTTCGGTAAGAACAAACCATAACGCCTTGTTTGCATTCTTCGGTAAGAACAAACCACACCGCTTGTTTGCATTTTTCGTTAAGAACAAACCACACCGCCTTGTTTGCATTCTTCGGTAAGAACAAACCACACCACGGCGCCTTGTTTGCATTCTTCGGTAAGAACAAACCACACCGCCTTATTTGCATTCTGAACAAACCACACCGCCTTGTTTGCATTCTTCGGTAAGAACAAACCACGCCACGCCGCCTTGTTTGCATTCTTCGGTAAGAACACACCACACACGCCGCCTTGTTTGCATCCTTTGGTAAGAACAAACCATACCGCCTTGTTTGCATTTTTCGGTAAGAACAAACCACATCGCCTTGTTTGCATTTTTCGGTAAGAACAAACCACGCCGCCTTGTTTGCATTCTTCGGTAAGAACAAACCACATCGCCTTGTTTGCATTCTTCGGTAAGAACACACCACGCCGCCTTGTTTGCATCCTTTGGTAAGAACAAACCACGCCGCCTTGTTTGCATTTTTCGGTAAGAACAAACCACATCGCCTTGTTTGCATTTTTCGGTAAGAACAAACCACGCCGCCTTGTTTGCATTCTTCGGTAAAAACAAACACAAACTAAGGTTGAGTTACCCACCTATTGACCGACCTTTATTTGTATTGTCCATAGTTGGTAGTTTTGAATTTGAGAGGAGTAGTTTTAGTAGGTAGTCTGCGTGTTGCTTTTTGATACAATATGGTTTATTCACGATTGAAATTTAAAACACAAACTTAACAATTGTCAATTTGTTTGTAAGACGGTGTTCATTAGTATTTGTGACAACTTAGACATGGTGTTCGTGACAGCGATTGTAAAATGGTGTACGTGACAGCGTGTGTGAGGTGGTTGTCGTGACAGCGACGGTGGGAGGGTGTAGGTGTGGGTGGGAGCAGTTGGGAGTCACTGTACATTAGGGGTGTGGGGGAATTCACGCCAATACAATAGGGTGCTACCCAGTCATTACCTATCCAATGAGCTTCAGACGGAGATAGCTGATGGGAATCAACGCAGGACAATGTAAAGTCAAGACTTGAAAAGAAATCACTGCCTATAGTTATATGAGATATTCAAACGTTAGATGACTGTAGTTCCGTGAAACATGATACCTACCGATAAGAAAAGATCTAACCGCTGCTCGCGACGAACAAAGGCAGATAACAATACAAAAGAAACAAGCATCACTGAAGATAGCATCAAAGCGATCACATCACGCACAGAGAGCCAAGTTTGGCATATGTTTAGAACTGATATCAATAAAAATGAAACAGCTGGTTGTTATGAACATTATAGAGCATAACAAGCTCAAAGCAATATTTCATTTCAAAACGCTTGAAATGATAATTGTGTAAGACTGCCTATTTGTATACGACGTATTCAGACGATATAATTATACTTCAAACGTGACATGTCATAAAGATTCAAACAATTTATCTGCTACTCGAGACGAACAGAAGCGGATAAAAAAAAGCTATCTGGAGATTCCATCGAAGCGATCAAACAATGCATGGAGAGGCTAGGATGAAATTCGATACAGTTTGAAGTAGTTTTATAAAACAAACGAAAACAATGTGCCAGTATAATTTTTAAGAAATCATACAAAACATTATAGAAATACTCCAACTATCAACTCAATGACCGCAACGTGCAAATCAAGTCTCTGGAGGGCGGGATGTGGCAGGAAGTGGGGTGGGCGGTTACCCCTCAAACAGGTAGAAAACCTTTGCCACACCCTCACCCGTGACATCGCTTGAAGTCACGTTTTCACATACGTCTGTTTCTTTCACATCTACTAAAATAGCAGTAATAAACCGAAACGGTGAATTTATTAATAATACTATTTAATGCAATTATGATTACTACGAGTTGTGTGGGCCCGTGCACTACACATAGTGCCGGGTCCATGCACTACACATAGTGCCGGCAGACGTTTCCACTAGTCGTTGTTCACGCTGTGCAGTCACCATCAGGTAGCCGACTCAGGTGATTGTTAGCGCTTTTTAGTACTTTGATGATCTTTGTTAATCGAATTCAAAGCAATATACTGTTAGTTATTAAAGAACGCCGATGGGCTCAAGTAAAATTAAATATATGGACGAATCACGTCCGATTGGGTTCCGTCACGGGACCGTCAGCCATGTAATTTACTGTCTACGACTCTACCACGTGACTGGTCATCGACAGGTCAGATGGTGTCGTATGAGGTGGCTGACGCCACTGATGGGATGTGTCCACTCGAGATGGTCAAGGTGCCGGTGCCCAAGAACGACTCCCAGTTCGGGTCGGACGGGGACAAGGAGGACTACATGCCCTTCGTGCGGTCAGCCTACAACCGCGACACCGGACTGTCTCCCAACAATCCTCGACGTCCGGTGAGTGACAGTCTCTATCCTAGATTCCTCCACAGCAGTTGCATAACACTGTTTTACTTGTTTTCTATAGATAATTCTGTGAATCGTCTTGTTCTATGAGAAAGGCGCGTGAACCGTTCGCCCACGTCTTCTGTTTAGAGAAACTTCGATTTTTGTAAGATTGCTTCGTATGTTATTCGACATCTGATAGTTTCGTGAAACTTCGTCCGCTGTTGAATAGTTTCGTGAACTGTCGCCATGTGTACCGTGCGTGCCTCTGTCGCTAGATCAACCGGGCGAGCAGCTGGATAGACGGCAGCTTCGTGTACGGGCGAGGCGAAGTCTGGTGCAACTGTCTGCGGAAGTTCACGGGCGGCCTTCTCCTCACCATCGACCACCTCGGCTACTACCCCGGCTACAACCACCTGGGGCTACCCCTCGATAACCTGCCAGACCCCGTCAGTCACGAGAAGATGCAGCCAGAGAAACAGTGGGGTAAGTTCCCTACGGTGTTATCGTTGTTCTCCTCTCTGTCCGGCTAGTCCATGATTACTGAGGATGTCCTTGATACTTCTTTTTGATCTCCTTCTGCCGATGACGTCACACTGCCGTCTCTATCCATACATCCACCTTAGCCATCGTTCTCGTTCACCACACCCCTCGAAATCCCGCCAAATCTCTACTTACTCGGGCTTTCTATATGATATTGTTTGTATTAACAGCTGGTCAATTAACAAATTAAACATATATTTTAAGTACTTTCAAATGAATGTTTTAACGTTCCCCTTAACAAATCATTCACACAAAACCAGTTTTCCAAACACATCAGCCCAGACGAAATGTCCGAACTATGGACTACTGCCAGCGTTAACTAATGTAGGAAACGGGAACATTTCTGAAATTCGGTATTATCACCGGACTATGGGTAATTAATTCGTCTATCTAATCATTATAGTATAGACATTACTCTTGGTAATGTATGGTAAAACTACCTTGCGATGCTCTCCAGCTTAGACCACATGCCACTCTGTCGGGGTGAACGTCGTTTGAATGCTACGTTTGTGTTCGACGCCAGGATTTGGCGACGCGCACACGCACCAGAACCCAGGTCTGATGGCCATAGCCCTCGTATGGTTCCGCTACCACAACCATGTGGCCGCCCGAATAATGAACAGTCACCCTGCCAAGGGGGATGAGCGCTGGGGCAACGAACAGTGGAAGGATGAGCAGATCTTCCAGGCCGCGCGTCGCCACGTCATTGCCGTCATGCAGGTGAGACGTCATTGCCGTCATGCAGGTGAGACGTCATTGCCGTCATGCAGGTGAGAAGTCATTGCGGTCATGCAGGTGAGAAGTCATTGCCGGCATGCAGGTGAGACGTCATAGCCATCATGCAGGTGAGAAGTCATTGCCGTCATGCAGGTGAGAAGTCATTGCGGTCATGCAGGTGAGAAGTCATTGCCGTCATGCAGGTGAGAAGTCATTGCGGTCATGCAGGTGAGAAGTCATTGCCAGCATGCAGGTGAGAAGTCATAGCCGTCAAGCAGGTGACACGTCATAGCCGTCATGCAGGTGAGACGTCATAGCCGTCATGCAGGTGAGATGTCATTGCCGGCATGCAGGTGAGACGTCATAGCCGTCATGCAGGTGAGACGTCATTGCCGTCATGCAGGTGAGAAGTCATTGCGGTCATGCAGGTGAGAAGTCATTGCGGTCATGCAAGTGAGACGTCATAGCCGTCATGCAGTTGAGAAGTCATTGCCGTCATGCAGGTGAGAAGTCATTGCGGTCATGCAGGTGAGAAGTAATTGCGGTCATGCAGGTGAGACGTCATAGCCGTCATGCAGTTGAGAAGTCATTGCCGTCATGCAGGTGAGAAGTCATTGCCGTCTTGCAGGTGAGACGTCATAGCCGTCATGCAGGTGAGAAGTCATTGCCGTCATGCAGGTGAGAAGTCATTGCCGTCTTGCAGGTGAGACGTCATAGCCGTCATCCAAGTAACACGTCTTTGCCGTCCTGCAACAATACGTCATTGCCGTCAAGCAGGTGACACGTCATTGCCGTCATGCAGGTGACACGTCATTGTCGAGCATGTGCGCGTGTTTGTGCGCGTGTGTGTGCGTGCACGTGTGGACACGGGTGCGCATGTATGTAGGCATGTGGCAATGTTGATCGTACTTGTTTATATTCATGAAAGGGGCTCCTATCAAAGCGAACTTTGCATGAACGTTTTAATTTCTGCTTCAGAATATCATCGCGTACGAATACTTACCAGCGTTGTTGGGTCGCCATCTAACGGAATATAAAGGTAAGCAAGTTGCTTCATTGATGTGCGCAATGTGTGTAGTGCCGTAAAACCGTGAAGGAAATACAGTGGAGGTTGTTGTGTAAAAGTGACTCTACACATGCTACTGTTATCGGCATTCTAGATGTTTTATTCGATATGCATCGCTGGCGCCTTCGGGTGCGACGAGCCGTTTTAAAAATATCGCTGGTTCTGCAACGACAATCGGCTGCTTGAATGGCGACACCTAGCGGGGCGCTGGAAATTGACAACTGCAATATGCACGCCATCTAGCGTACAATATGAATATATTCGAACCAAAATAAAAAAAATCACTTGTTTGGTTTTCAGGGGTTATTTTTTTTAAATATAGACTATTCATACAAATTCAGATGTGGAATTTGTAAGCATTTCTGTTTGCTGCTCTTAGTGATTGGGTTAATATTTTATATATTTGACAAACAAAGCTGTTTTGGTGGTTTTATCTGATGTACGTTTGTCGTCTGCTACGTCTACGAAGGCTACAACTCGCACCTGCAGCCGTCAATGAGCGCCATCTTCGAAGCTGCTGCTATCCGTACCTACCACACGCAAATACCGCCCGGGATCTACGTTAGGTATGTTCTCGAACTGGTTACGTTTTTGGCGTTTTTAATCGCTTGTTAATCGTGATTTGACACTTCTCCCATCGAGCAAGACGTGACACTTGCTTGCCCAAGTCAAGACGTCCTAGAAACTAAAATGGATAAATCAAATGGGCGTAAATTCGTGCTACTAAGGCTAAGCTTTATTTTTAGTATATTGGTGTGGGCAATAATTGTGGGTCCAATTGTGTTTCGCCATTTTTACTAAAACCTAATCACATTATTCCATAAGATATTTATGTGCTAAATCTCTAACACATATTCATTCCAATTTCTGCAAACAAACTTGTTTTGAGTGAAGTACTTACAAAAATATACCGGCGAAATCCAAATCTCGTCGAAGACGCCTGCATCAAAAATCGTGGGTTCTATCTACGCTATGTAAATTGTTTGCGTGTCACATGAATCAGTCCGAGACCATACATCGTATACATATGTGTAAATATAATTCGAAATATATGGTTATGCCACTTATGGGGTCACAGGAAGACGGCATATAACATGCCATGTGACCACCATTCAACACAACTTAAATTTGTAAACGGTTGTTTTGTGTACGTCTACTGTTATGACTTATGTTGCTGTTGTTGCAAAATAAATTTATTTGATTATTTGACCATGTTAATAAATAAGAAAAACGAACTTAAGGAACTCATACAATTGATACACACACACGCATACACACGCACACACACGCACACAGTGACACACATGCATTATCTAAGTAACATTATCAACAATTAAAATTTGCATGTTCAGTGAATTTAAAAAAGTTATATTATTTTAGATTAGAAAGGTATCTCTGAATTGGAATACTCCTTTGCTGTTACGCATGTTTGTTTGAAACAGAGGCAGTAACTGCAGCTTCTATCGATGTCGTTCTGGCAAAGCTATTCGCATGTGTAACGCATACTTCAGATCACAGGCAAGTCTAGTAATTAATATTCATATAATTTTCCTATTTCTTTGTTGTCGGTTTCATGCTTAGATGAATAGTGCTTATTATGTTATCATGTTGAGACCTGTGCACCCTCCATATTCTTCCGTATTTGTTAGTTTTGTTACAGAATTGCTGGTCCCAAAATACAGGAATTTTTTTCTTGTGGAATATGTGGCGCCACCTTTCGGATAAGTTTGCATTTATCCACTAATAGCTAAAAACGATCTGATGTGCATGCTACGCATTGAATACCTGTATTATCGGGCCAAGTGCAATTCACGTTAGGCCCGTAACGAACATTCAACAAAAATCTTAACCCGCGGGAACGGTTCGCCATTTCGACGATAACGATGGACGGGAAAAGTTATTCGAGTTTGCCTGTGAATATTATGCAAGTGTTTGTTTTTCACATTGAAAGTGTTACTGGAAGTTAGTCAGGAATACTGAACATAGCTTTGAGGATACCGAGAGCTGTGAGATCAGGTGCACAGGTCTGCATGTTATACAATGTACAAGTATGCATGTAAACATACATTTTGGGTATATTAATTTGTTTCCACATACACGCTGTATTTGAACTGAATTCTGTTTGCAGTTTAAGGTATTATTTGCATTCACTAACACAATATTTATACTGTAGATGTTTTGTTAACTGTTCTAACATAATAGGTAAAATTATTTTTCTTACATTTAGGAAATGGTGAAGAAATATGGTCTGAAGGACATTATCCGAGGAATGGCATCGCAGATTGCAGAACGAGAAGATCACATCATTGTGGATGATCTCAGGGGTGAGAGATTAACAAGTTCATGATGCTAGTGCTGCCACATGTATATATCTACTGCCAGTATTACTGGTTTTGTATAATCCTAACTAACAACTGACCATAGCCTGCTAAGTTTTTGATTGTTTTAAAGTGGGCACTTCGGCCCCAGTGTATTTGTCATGTGGTTTTTATAAACACCTGAAAGCAGGGGTATAGTAGTGTTGACTTGACTGTGAAATGATGTCTGGATTTGGAGGTTATTTTTATCTGGATTAACACGATTACCTTTTATTGTACAAAATGCAGACTGATTAATATACAGCTGTATACATAAAAATGTAACTGATTATGTACAGTTGCACAATTTATGGACACTGGCATGTCATTAAAATCTTAACATTTGTAATGTACTTATAAACCAGGGTCCGTATGCATGTAGACCGGATGAAGTTAATGTATGCACAGGTCATAAATACGGCCGTGGATAGCTATCCAGTCATGGCTAGCCTTATAAGGGAGTTTTGGCAGTATTAAGGACGTGAGTAAATCGTGCAAACGCCAATGTACATTAACAGTGCGAGTGATTTATTGTTGAAAAACAGCATATTTTATGCAAATATGGCTTTAACTGGTCAAAGATGGATATTGTTTTTAAAACTAACATTAAAACACATTTTTTAGAACAGTGTGTCCGTCGCACCAAACAATGGTGCTTGGAATGGTGCCTAACTGTTACGATTTGAATTGATAACATTACATTTTATGATCTGCACTCTGGAGATACAGTGGACAAGTATATATATTCATGATACCGAGGTTTATTTGGTGTTGTTTTCGTCTGTCAGCTTTTAAGTGTTTACTGACATCGTAGTAGTAAATTGTTCCGGTGCCTACACCAGTAACACACAACACCGACATTATTATATTCTGATTACATCCCTTCTTCTCGTCATTAACAAATTCATGCTCATTCTTTCCTGAAGCTTGAGTCCCTTGACAGTTGTATTTGTTTGCTGTTGGCAAGGGCACCAGACAAAATTAAATTCTCAAGCCAGTTGCAGTGACTGCAGCGTCGTCTGATTGCGTAGCCCTGTTACGAATGATTTCCCTCATTGACCTAATTACTTTGGCACTGGCGCTCTGCGTGGCCATGGCATGGCAAGTATTTACGAACAACCGGGTGATTTTCAGTTGGACAGTAATTCATTACACAGCGAAATTTGTTCGAAAAAAGGTGTTCGTAATAACCGTGAATTCGATATACCCGTGTTCGTTGTATGCGTGAATGCTTATAATGGAAAATATAGGGACAAAATCTGTACGTAACAAATTGTTTTGTTACATCCGTCAATTCATTGTATCTGTGTTCATTATAAGAGTCTTGCACTGTACTTTTTTACATCTGTATGTAAAGTACATCTCTGGTTGCAGGTAGAAACTGTGGTCCCCTGCAGTACTTTCTTACACCTGTACATAAAGTACATCTCTGATTGCAGGTAGAAACTATGGTCCACTGCAGCACTTTCTTACACCTGTATGTAAAGTACTTCTCTGATTGCAGCTAAAAACTATGGTCCCTGCAGTACTTACTTACACCTGTATGTAAAGTACATCTCTGATTGCAGGTAGAAACAATGGTCCCCTGCAGTACTTTCTTACACCTGTATGTAAAGTACATCTCTGATTGCAGGTAGAAACTATGGTCCCTGCAGTACTTACTTACACCTGTATGTAAAGTACATCTCTGATTGCAGGTAGAAACTATGGTCCCCTGCAGTACTTTCTTACACCTGTATGTAAAGTACATCTCTGATTGCAGGTAGAAACTATGGTCCCTGCAGTACTTTCTTATACCTGTATGTAAAATACATCTCTGATTGCAGGTTGAAACTACGGTCCCCTGCAGTAGTTTCTTACACCTGTATGTAAAGTACTTCTCTGATTGCAGGTAGAAACTATGGTCCCCTGCAGCACTTTCTTACACATGTATGTAAAGTACTTCTCTGATTGCAGGTAAAAACTATGGTCCCTGCAGTACTTACTTACACCTGTATGTAAAGTACATCTCTGATTGCAGGTAGAAACTATGGTCCCCTGCAGTACTTTCTTACACCTGTATGTAAAGTACATCTCTGATTGCAGGTAGAAACTATGGTCCCTGCAGTACTTTCTTATACCTGTATGTAAAATACATCTCTGATTGCAGGTTGAAACTACGGTCCCCTGCAGTAGTTTCTTACACCTGTATGTAAAGTACATCTCTGATTGCAGGAAGAAACTATGGTCCCCTGCAGTACTTTCTTACACCTGTATGTAAAGTACATCTCTGATTGCAGGTAGAAACTTGTCCCTGTAGTACTTTCTTACACCTGTATGTAAAGTACATCTCTGATTGCAGGTAGAAACTTGTCCCTGCAGTACTTTCTTACACCTGTATGTAAAGTACATATCTGATTGCAGGTAGAAACTTGTCCCTGCAGTACTTTCTTACACCTGTATGTAAAGTACTTCTCTGATTGCAGGTAGAAGCTATGGTCCACTGCAGTACTCGCGCCAGGACCTTGTCGTGCAGACCATCATGCGGGGAAGAGACCATGGTCTGCCTGACTACAACACGGCGAGGAAGGCCTTCCACCTTCCCCCTCTGGACACCTGGAGAGATATCAACCCCACTCTCCACGACAGCAACCCTGAGGTCAGTCACCCTCATTCATACACCGCACCTGGTTATCTAATTCACAGTGACAAATATAAGTGCGAGTAGGTTCATACACCCTCAAAATGGGGTGCCGTAGCAGAGAACATGAGACTCAATTAACAGGAGCGCCAAGAGAACCCGGGTTCGAATCCTGTGCTGCGGTGTCAAGCCTTGGGCAAGTTCATTCACTCTACATTGCTCCAATTCACTATGTATGAATGAGCACCTGGCTATAGACAGTGGTGGACATGTGTGTACAAGTATTCTTTGCGCATTAATTGCAGCGTGGCTGGATGTTTCCCAGAAAAGTCGAGACGGTGTTCAATTGAACAGGTCTGCCAGGGAGTAAAGTGTAAAGCGCTTTGAGCAGTCCTGAGGACTGGATACTGCACTATTTAAGAACTTTAACCTTTTTAACAGTACAATTCTCTTGCATTGTTTTTAACAGGAAAGGGGTTGAATCCTCTTGCTGTCTTTTTAACAGGACTGGGGTCGAATCCTCTTTCTGTCTTTTTAACAGGACTGGGGTCGAATCCTCTTGCTGTCTTTTTGAGACTTGGGCAATTTTGTGCATGCACCCAACGTTGCTTGAATGAATACCTGGCTATAGACGCTGAATAGATATGAATCAGTAGTCTTTGTGCAATATTTTAAGTGTGGCTGAATGTTTCTTAAAGAAGTCAGGTTGCTGTCAGAAGGAGAAGGGGGTGAAGTGTAAAGTGATTTGAGTATTTGAAAGGACTGGATGAATACTGCACAGAGTAAGAACTTACCTTCTTATAATAAATATAATGAAATAGTCAAATACTGTTATCGTCTTAACACTGAATAATTTATAGCTAGATTAGGTTCAGGTTCAATAATATTATTTTTTAACTACCAGTGTTCCTGTTTAGAAAACAATTTCTCTGAAGCCACATTGAGGTTGATGTTTAGGTTTCTGTTCGGGCCGTGTAAGTGATAAAAGATGTATGTGGTTGTTTGGTCGGACTGAAGGTGATAAAAAAGCTGGCCGACACCTACAAAAACATCTCTCTGTTGGACATCTACGTGGGTGGTCTGCTAGAGATGACCAATGGCACCCCGGGTCCACTCTTCACTGCAGTCATCCTGGAGCAGTTCCAACGCATCAGAGATGCAGACAGGTTCTGGTTTGAAAACAAGGAAAACAAGTTAGTATAGCAGTAGTGTTATTACACCAGTCCAGGTTCATTCCTGGTTTGTGTAATTCATAATGCTGAATGCGCAGCTATGTATGGGTGCTTCTGTCATGTGTATTGCCACTTATGTGCTTGAAACTAGAGATTTTGGGTTTGTTAATAATAAAACTAAGTTCACTCTTACATGAACAGGTTAACGTTGAACAGACACAAAACAAGTGGTAAGTTTATTCAATTTGCAGCCGTAGATGTTGAATATTTCCGTAGAGTACAGATTATGTAAAGTTATTTGACTTATTAGAATGCGTACAATGACCCAGACCTGTTTTGTGATAGGAAAGGGTCTAGGTATAATTTTAAATGGATAGTACAATGTTAATATAAAAGTATCACTTCTACTTATTAAATGCAGAAATTAACTAAATGAGACCGTGATTACTTCACTTGTACAGTATAAATACAATACTGGTTATAGTGTCATCATGTACATGCATTTATGTGTGTGAGTTCATCCCCCAGTGGTGTTGCAGGCTGCTATCTGATGCGGAGGTGGCTGATGTCAAGTCAACCAAGTTCAGTGACGTGATCCGGGCGGCGACAGACCTGCCACAACACGACTTCCAGAGTGATGTCTTCTTCTGGAACCAAGGTCTCATTGTTTATCTACGAAAACTGGCATTGTGGCAAAATATAATTCTCACACTGTAGGAAATAATATTTTCATACTGAATTAAATTATACATTCTAACCACCAGAATCAAGATAGACCAGGGCCTGGCCAAGTATTACTGATGGGTGCAGTTCTTAGGGTGTCACTGTTATGTACAATGGGCATGGAATAACATGGAGAGATGAATAGCTTTCAGTGGGTGCTGTTATTGACACATGTAGATAGATAGCTTTCAGTGGGTGCTGTTACTGACACATGTAGATATATAGCTTTCAGTGGGTGCTGTTACTGACATGTGTAGATAGATAGCTTTCAGTGGGTGCTGTTACTGACACATGTAGATAGATAGCTTTCGGTGGGTGCTGTTACTGACACGTGTAGATAGATAGCTTTCAGTGGGTGCTGTTACTGACACGTGTAGATATGTAGCTTTCAGTGGGTGCTGTTACTGACACATGTAGATATATAGCTTTCAGTGGGTGCTGTTACTGACACGTGTAGATAGATAGCTTTCAGTGGGTGCTGTTACTGACACGTGTAGATATATAGCTTTCAGTGGGTGCTGTTACTGACATGTGTAGATAGATAGCTTTCAGTGGGTGCTGTTACTGACACGTGTAGATAGATAGCTTTCAGTGGGTGCTGTTACTGACACGTGTAGATAGATAGCTTTCAGTGGGTGCTGTTACTGACACGTGTAGATAGATAGCTTTCAGTGGGTGCTGTTACTGACACGTGTAGATAGATAGCTTTCAGTGGGTGCTGTTACTAACACGTATAGATAGATAGCTTTTAGTGGGTGCTGTTACTGACACGTGTAGATATATAGCTTTCAGTGGGTGCTGTTACTAACACGTATAGATAGATAGCTTTTAGTGGGTGCTGTTACTGACACGTGTAGATAGATAGCTTTCAGTGGGTGCTGTTACTAACACGTATAGATAGATAGCTTTTAGTGGGTGCTGTTACTGACACGTGTAGATAGATAGCTTACAGTGGGTGCTGTTACTGACACGTGTAGATAGATAGTGATATGATCCACCTTTTGAACAAATTGAAAGCAATTGTATGTAATATAAGTTACGTTTTACTATTGGGAAACTGCAGAACGGTGATTAGCAACCATAGCTATTTACAACAAGTGTTTGTGAGTAGGTGCAGTGGAAAAGTACTGCTACAGTATTTAAACTATTCTTTTGTATCATGGCGACATATTATATTTCATATTATGGTGACACAGAGAACCTTACTAAGGCTGCAGGTAGAGGTGTGTTGTGACTCGTGTGCCAGTTAGAGGTGTTTTGACAGGTGACGCCTGTGTTGACAGGTGACACATCTGTTGACAGGTGATCTGTTTGTGTTCATGGTGACCCGTGTGATAACAGGTGATCCGTATGACAGGTGTGTTGACAGGTGACACGTGTGTTGACAGGTTACCCATGTGTTGACAGGTGTTTTGTTGACAGGTGTCACGTGTGTTGACAGGCGATGTGTGTGACAGGTGTTGTGTTGACAGGTGACCCATGTGACAAGTGTTGTGTTGACAGGTGACTCATGTGACAGGTGTTATGTTGACAGGTGACTCATGTGACAGGTGTTGTGTTGACAGGTGACTCATGTGACAGGTGACTCATGTGACAGGTGTTGTGTTGACAGGTGACTCATGTGACAGGTGTTGTGTTGACAGGTGACTCATGTGACAGGTGTTGTGTTGACAGGTGACTGATGTGACAGGTGTTATGTTGACAGGTGACCCGTGTGAGCAGCATAAGCAGCTGGAGGAGGGAGACATGAATGAATGCACAGAGTACACACGCTACAACTTCTTCTCTGGCAGTGAAGTCTCCTACATTGGCTCGCTTACCGCCGTAGGACTCCTGCCCTTCAGTGAGTATAACACACAGTAGGCTTTGTTGTGCAGTAGCTATCCATTCACTTTGAATCATCCCAACCCCATTCAGCTAGACACCCTTACAGACCAACCATCAGTTGATCTCACTGCTTGAGATATCTCTACAGAAATTAACTAGTCACATAATTCCACTAATCCTTCTCAGATTTAATGGATGTTGAGCTAAGCTCAAGTTGTCCTATGAATTAAAGACAACTTGTCAAAGAAAGAATATTCACAAACATCCCTCGTGAATCATTCATATAAATCAGTAGCACAAGAAGGAGTTTAACATTGACATTCCCAGTAATTCGTTTTCAGTTGTTTTTCTTTTTATTTACAAAATGTGTTCATAATTATGAAAGGAATGTTTCACAGTTCTTGATTCATTCTTCATAACGTACTTTGTGTTATATGAATATTTTGAATACATAAGTTTAAAATGTGACATGCTATCATGTCTACTAATGATGCTTTTGCTCCACTGTCCTCTACAGCAGCCACAGACAAGAGGGCGAACCAACACTGGGTGAATGTTAACAGTGTAGTTGTGTTGTCATTGCAGTTTGCATTCTGGTTGTCTATCTGATTGCCAAATATAAAAAGTACAAGATCAAGAGAGAGACAAAACTCTACCAGTCCAAGATGGCTGTCAAGAGGACACCTACTGCTCCTGGGGACATTGAGGGTAAGTGTCCCCACCCTCTGTGTGTGTGTCAGTGGGGGCATTGCTAGCAGTCACTTTCTGTATGTCGCTTTCTTATTATCTACAACAGTCTGTTTGACAAGTCACAAACTTTGGCACACATGGCTGGTAACCTGGACTACACTTTGAATGCACAAGTGTAGAGCACAGTTATGACTGAGATGTATTATAGACTGTCAAAGAAACATTCTGAAAGACTGCAAACATTTGAGCTAAACCTCTTCATGACATATCTTAAAAGAATTTTTGTTTTTTTCCAATTAAGTTTCCTTAATTTGTAAACAGCAGAATGACTGAATCTTGGTATCAATTCATAGGAACAGATTTTTTCAAACGACAATAAACACCATTATGTGAATGATTTGTTTATATGGAAAGTCCATCAATCCTGACACATGCACTGGGGTCACAGTGTTCATATAAAGGAGGTTCCACTATATAAAGGTGATTTGTACTCTGTACAGCCCTCGAGTGGATCAGCAAGGACAAACAGACGCCCATCGAGTTGCACCTCGACATCCTGCAGTGCACCCTGGTGGTGACCTATGGCAACCACCACATCCCAAGGGTCATTAAGTTTGCCCCTGAGAGCGGCAACGCTGATGTGTGGATGAGTAATGACAAACAAAACAACATTCTCCTGATACGGGTACCCAAGGAACACGACCTCGTAAGTCTGACGTGTCCTATTGGAGCATGGTGCATACCTACAAAAGACATGATCTGGTAAGGATCATTCATCTCATGCTACTTCACTTACCCAAAGGACATGATTCTGTAAATATCCTGTTGCTCCATCGACAACGTTTGGATGTGTAGCTCATGGCAGTGACCTTTCACCTGTTGGTCTACCAAACTCTGGTTTTGTACTTTATGTTGATGTTTCAACCTGTTTGCATCACGATGTGCTATGAACCAGTATGTTACATTATTTTGATGTATAGTTTCATTTCATTTTGATGCCATCCGGAAGTTCTTGACACTGACTGACTTTGTTTGTTATCTAACATCAGGATATTGCCCAACCAACTTGACTGACCTCTTCCACTCAGGTGATTGTCTTCAATGCCGACTATGAACGCACAGTCTTCGTAACAAACTTTCGCCGTATGCTCATCTCCCACAAGATGGCGCTGCAGGTGTTTGAGAGTTCGCAGCGTAACATCAAGAAGAACGCGGTGACTAGACACAAGAGAAACCAGCTGCTCACTAAGTTCTTTAAGAGTGTCTTCGCAGAGGTTTGTCTTTCTTACGTTTTCATATTATGTCTGTAGGCTTTAACACATTGAAACTCTGAGAGCTGTGTAAACCTTGGTTGGGCGATAGAATGATGGTACTCCATAGCTACAGTACCTGGCAGCCTTGTCTTTACTGACATGAGTGATTGAAACGAGATACTGAGGTAGAAGGAAGTTGTGTTGTCTTAAGGCCAGACACCCCAGGTGACATGGTGTTTTTTTACAAAAAATACTGAAAATGGTTTTCTGCCAGATTATTATACCTTTGTATGCATACTATCAATAAAGTTCAGTTCTATAACAATTACGTACCTCTAAGTGAGTTTTAGTCATGGATCAAGCATGTCGATATCATGTAATGAAATCCATTATGCAATCTTTGACAGCCATTTTATCAAAACATTTTTCTTCAAATTTCTGCATTTGGAAACGGGATATGTCTTGGAATAATTATGGTATATAAATATTTTTTTCAGTGTTGCATTCAGCATATTCTACTGTGTGCAATGATCAGACACTTTTTAAAAATCATGAATAGTTTGAAAGATATAGCCATATTTGTTGCCAAAAAACAAGATTTTTTTCCGTATTTTACAAAAAAAATATAAAAAAAATAAAAACAACATTTCAAAAAATGCTCTGATCATTTCACAATAGAATCTATAGAGAACATGGATTTGCAAGAATTATACCTATATATGAATTCAATAAAAAATGGCAGTGTTTCCAAATTTGCCAATATTTGCTCAAAATGGTGGCCATTTTGTGTTTGTTACCATGGAAATGGGGGTCTGGCTGAAAAAAGTTCAATATATATTTTACTCAGTAAGACCCATTTCATGCATTAGGCAGAAAAAATTGAACTGTGCACAAATAAAAAAATAATCCTATCTACCTGCCGTGTCTGGCCTTAAACACTGCATGGCTGATGAGACTGTATTTGGATAGGTACGCCCTACTAATCTTCTGTCATTATTTGTTATTCTTTTCAAGATTCCTCATGTTACAGTATTGCGGAAACAATAACAGCCAAAGCAGCAGTAAAGCTACAAGGGGGTTAGTGTCTACATTCAGAAATAGCCTACCGGCGTACTATGACATTGATTATTATGTCATTTCTGTCACAGTCCTACAACGTGGGGGAGATGAAGCCAGCAGAAGACATGGAGATTAATGAATGTAAAGACGTCGTCAACTGCGAGTTGTCCCGGGTATATGTCCTTTCTTAAAAATAGCATACAGGTTCAACTGCAGAGAATGTGTAAATAGCATGTTTCGTTCGTACACGCTTGTATAAACAGTCAAGCATGTAACTATGTAGTCACTTGGTTTTCTTCTAAACTTAGAACTCTTCTGCATTGAATAAAATATTAAATACAAAAACAGATCTCTTCACGAGAACATGGAGTAGGGTTAGTGATGGAACAGTGTTGATGTTATAAAATATTCATTATCACAGAAGACTATAAATGAATGGAACAAATGATCTACTGACCATGTAAATGCCAAGAGCGTGAATATATTTAAAAACAAAATTAACAAATCTGTGTTCAGGAAGAATTTGCTGAGTCTCTGGCCATGAAGCCAGACTCGATGTTCATCAATCAGATGTTCTCCCTCATCGACCACGATAGGAATGGCTACATCTCATTCCGAGAACTTCTCTACGCAGTTGTGCTCTTCTCTAAAGGTAACTCTAAAACTCCATGTGTGAACTACTGTACGCAGTTATGCTCTTCTCAAAGGTAACTACATCTCCATGTGTGAACTTCTCTATGCAGTTATGCTCTTCTCAAAGGTAACTACATCTCCATGTGTGAACTTCTCTATGCAGTTATGCTCTTCTCAAAGGTAACTCTACATCTCCATGTGTGAACTTCTCTATGCAGTTATGCTCTTCTCAAAGGTAACTCTACATCTCCATGTGTGAACTTCTCTATGCAGTTATGCTCTTCTCAAAGGTAACTCTACATCTCCATGTGTGAACTTCTCTATGCAGTTATGCTCTTCTCAAAGGTAACTCTACATCTCCATGTGTGAACTTCTCTATGCAGTTATGCTCTTCTCAAAGGTAACTACATCTCCATGTGTGAACTTCTCTATGCAGTTATGCTCTTCTCAAAGGTAACTCTACATCTCCATGTGTGAACTTCTCTATGCAGTTATGCTCTTCTCAAAGGTAACTCTACATCTCCATGTGTGAACTTCTCTATGCAGTTATGCTCTTCTCAAAGGTAACTCTACATCTCCATGTGTGAACTTCTCTATGCAGTTATGCTCTCAAAGGTAACTCTACATCTCCAGTGTATGCACTCTTCTCAAAGGTAACTCTATCTCCATGTGTGAACTTCTCTATGCAGTTATGCTCTTCTCAAAGGTAACTCTACATCTCCATGTGTGAACTTCTCTATGCAGTTATGCTCTTCTCAAAGGTAACTCTACATCTCCATGTGTGAACTTCTCTATGCAGTTATGCTCTTCTCAAAGGTAACTCTACATCTCCATGTGTGAACTTCTCTATGCAGTTATGCTCTTCTCAAAGGTAACTACATCTCCATGTGTGAACTTCTCTATGCAGTTATGCTCTTCTCAAAGGTAACTCTACATCTCCATGTGTGAACTTCTCTATGCAGTTATGCTCTTCTCAAAGGTAACTCTACATCTCCATGTGTGAACTTCTCTATGCAGTTATGCTCTTCTCAAAGGTAATGCTCTTCTCAAAGGTAACTACATCTCCATGTGTGAACTTCTCTATGCAGTTATGCTCTTCTCAAAGGTAACTCTACATCTCCATGTGTGAACTTCTCTATGCAGTTATGCTCTTCTCAAAGGTAACTCTACATCTCCATGTGTGAACTTCTCTATGCAGTTATGCTCTTCTCAAAGGTAACTCTACATCTCCATGTGTGAACTTCTCTATGCAGTTATGCTCTTCTCAAAGGTAACTCTACATCTCCATGTGTGAACTTCTCTATGCAGTTATGCTCTTCTCAAAGGTAACCCTACATCTCCTTGTTTGAACTTCTCTATGCAGTTATGCTCTTCTCAAAGGTAACCCTACATCTCCTTGTTTGAACTTCTCTATGCAGTTATGCTCTTCTCAAAGGTAACTCTACATCTCCATGTGTTAACTTCTCTATGCGGTTGTGCTCTTCTCTAAAGGTAACTGTGCATATCTTGTTGATAGGCTGTTGGGCCAAACAGATGAAAATAGTCCATTGGGCTAAGTTGACAATAGAACATTGGGCCAGGTTTACAGTAGACCACCCAGCTGCATCCATCATTCGTGTTCTGTGAATGTAGACATTACCCACAAATCACCTGTGCACATTACCATATTTCTGTATTGATCACTGTGAAACTATGAAGATTACTATTGGTTGTCCTGTCACTGCATGTTGGCGTTGTGTTGCAGGCGGTCCGGAGGACAAGATGCAGCTGTTGTTTCACATGTATGACCTGGACAAGAGCGGCACCCTGGACAAGGCCGAGGTGACCACGCTCATCAAGTCAGTACACAACTAGCACACCTCACACTTCAGTCACCAACACGGTTGTATTCTCAGAAATTAAACCAGTCTTATATTTAAAAGACAGAACTTTTTTTTCTCCAAAACATGATTTATTTAAAGTTTCATTTCACTGATATTACTCATGAAATGGACTGTTTTAGTGTTAATTGAGTGTTTTTCTGTAACATGTGGTAGCAACGTTGGGTTGTTTTTAGTGTCTTCAGTCCACTTTGTCAGGTAAAACTCCAGTAGTTATATTAGTGTTACTGCTGCGTTTAATCCACGTGATTGTCATATTCTGGTGGAGATATATTTAGTAATATCTGATATATTGATATTTAAAGTATTTATAGGGCAGTTGGTTGCTTGATCTTGTTTCTCATGAATACAAAACTGCTAAACGTGAAAACACATAAATGTGTAACTTATTTAATGTGCTTAACCCATTTCATTCTGACAGCTAGTTAGCTGGCCACATTGCTCAGATCTGGACAAAATTACCAATTTACAGTTGTGATAAATTATTTCAACGGGTGGGTCACATACAAATTTTTTGCCAGGTTTTGGTTGAAGAAAAGTGTATAAACCCTTACATTTCTGGAATCAGAAGAGAATTGCCTACATGATGGTGTTAACATTGTTTGTATAGAGTGAGCATAGAAGAAGTTATCTCAAGGTGAAGAAGAAGACTGAAAAGCAATAATAATAAAAACAGATTGTACATCGACTTTGGACTTGTTTTACCTGTATACAACCACTCAGGATGGTCATACATCCAATGAGAGAAATCTGCCAAATTCATTTCTTCAAACAGTGGTCAAAATTTCATGTAAATATCTTGTTTCAGTCGGAAGTTACACATTTCTGAATGAATGTTGTCGAGTATGTGAAAAGATATCTTTCCTGACAGGGATTCACCAATGCTTCAATTATAATATTTGTTCAGGCAACTGTTGAAGAAAAGTGTATAAACCCATACATTTCTGGAATCAGAAGAGAATTGCCTACATGATGGTGTTGAAACTGTTTCTGTAGAGTGAACATGGAGGAAGTTATCTCACGGAGAAGAAGAATGAAAGAAATAAAATAAAAACAAAATGTGTACACAGACTTGGGGCTAGTTTTACCTATATATAGCCACTTAGACATATCATATATCCAGTGAGAGAAACCTCCCAAATTAATTTCTTCAAAGTGGTAAAAATTTGATGTAAATGTCATATGTCAGTCCAAAGTTATAGTTTTTAGAATGGAAGTCGTCACGTACACAAAATTAGTAATTTCCTTACAGTAATTCACCATTGCCATTGCCTTGGGCTTGGCATTGCAGTTTCCAATGAAAACGAATTACAACACAAGATATAATGTGCATAATAAAATTTAATGAAACAATAACCCTTCACCGAACTAAGGTAATAATGTCCATGACACTGTTCATGACATCGGCGATGTCACAGTTCATATTGTTCACGTCACTGACTGCCAAGTGCCAACTCACAAGTTGAACAGGCTGTGGAAGTGCGTACAGACACACTCCAAGCTGTTGGCACTGGACACCAACAGATTCGTCTGCGTCGTTTTCAGTCGAAATACTGCTCGTACTACTGCCGATTTCACTGTCGATATCGCTTCCATCACTAACTGCACCATCATCCGCCATTTTTAAATGCCAACAATCTCCAAAATATCGAACTCGAACTTCACTCCAAACTTGCAGATAAACACGCGGTTGAAAATTTGCAAATGGCTTCCAAACCGGTAGTGTGGTCATACTGCATCATGGGAAAAATGGTAAAAGCTTGCTACGATGCACACAGTTTCTATAAATACCCGATAAGGCCGTCACGTGCGTTGACTACGCCTGCAGGCGTATCCCGAATGAAAAGGTTAACTACGCCCGTAGGCGTATCCCGAATGAAATGGGTTAACCAACTAGTGTCACTGGATTGATTATATCAGCAAACATGTGAATGTGAACTTTATCTTGCATTTGATCTCAAGATGGACATAGTAAAGTAGATGGCATGACTACAGCTGTACATCCTGTCAACACATACTATGTATTTGTGTGTGTATGTATGCGTGCGTGTGTGTGGGCGAGGTGTGTTAACTAAATTGTCATTCTACACTGTCATTCTGTTGTTGTCCCCCTCAGGTCCTTGCTGGAGATGGCCAATTCTGACCTGACCAGTGCTGAGACTGACCAACTGGTGGAGAAGATGTTTGTGACAGCGAAACTCGACAAGCATGGGGTGTTGGCCTTGGAAGACTTCATGAACGTCATGGCGGGAGAGCAGAACATGATGTGGGATGTTTGTCTTGACTGGAAAGGTACTTCAACACAAATCAGTTCTCACTATAATGATGTTTCTGTAAAGTTTTACATAAACACATTGAAGTGTTTCGAATTGTCAAATCTGGTGTGATTAAATAATTTATATATCAGAAAATTTCATAAAATTGTTTTTAACAATCTCTCTTTCTGTAGGAATGAATAAAGCAAAGTGTTCCAAGAGGAAGTCAAACAATAACAAGAGAGGGTAAGGGGGTTTGACTTGATATTCACTTGTCAACTGCTTTAGCCAGGCCATGGCAAACTTCCTTCACCTACCTTGCTAAACAAGTATGTAATTATGTCACGTTACCCACCAACAGACTTTAAAAAAAACAAAAAAGAGAAGAAAGTAAACATTAACTTACAAGATGCGTGTAGGTGTGAACATTAACTTACAGATGCGTGTAGGTGTGAACATTAACTTACAGATGCGTGTAGGTGTGAACATTAACTTACAGATGCGTGTAGGTGTGAACATTAACTTACAGATGCGTGTAGGTGTGAACATTAACTTACAGGTGCGTGTAGGTGTGAACATTAACTTACAGGTGCGTGTAGGTGTGAACATTAACTTACAGATGCGTGTAGATGTGAACATTAACTTACAGGTGCGTGTAGGTGTGAACATTAACTTACAGATGCGTGTAGGTGTGAACATTAACTTACAGATGCGTGTAGGTGTGAACATTAACTTACAGATGCGTGTAGGTGTGAACATTAACTTACAGATGCGTGTAGGTGTGAACATTAACTTACAGATGCGTGTAGGTGTGAACATTAACTTACAGATGCGTGTAGGTGTGAACATTAACTTACAGATGCGTGTAGGTGTGAACATTAACTTACAGGTGCGTGTAGGTGTGAACATTAACTTACAGGTGCGTGTAGGTGTGAACATTAACTTACAGGTGCGTGTAGGTGTGAACATTAACTTACAGGTGCGTGTAGGTGTGAACATTAACTTACAGGTGCGTGTAGGTGTGAACAGGTGCGTGTAGGTGTGAACAGGTGCGTGTAGGTGTGAACAGATGCGTGTAGGTGTGAACAGGTGCGTGTAGGTGTGAACAGGTGCGTGTAGGTGTGAACACCTCCAGTCTATAATGGCTGCAAACAATTTCAAAACCTTCACATAATAATCGTGTTATCAAAAACCATGAACAATAAGTACTCTATTGCGTGAATAAGTTTCCTTATGTGAAATATACATCTGTTGAACTTGTCCAAGTGTCATACAGTAATACTGTAGTTGCCCATTTATCACATTCTCTATTTCTGGTTTGTTATTGCATGAAATCTGTTACAAACAACTGCTTTAATTTGGACTATTTCATGTGTTTGCTCTGCCAGTGGCACATGTTTACAATGAGTGTGTTGTCACTGAGTCTGTCTGTCACTTGCAGTCAGAACGGATTGTCACAGAAGACTGGCCCTGTGAACTGGGACAAGAGCCACCGCATCAACTTCAGTGGCATGACACACACAGTAAGTCACATGACCAACATATGGTCAACACATGCAAGATTCAGCCTGTCATCAACAGTTTAAAGCTGGCATGTACTTGGTACTGTGCGATAAATGTTGACTTTATCTTTAGATAGTTAAACAGTTTGAATATTTTAAATACAATATATGTAAGTTTGCATTCCCATTTATATATTGTACAGAATGTCACACTTAATGACTTGTATACTGGGAAACTGTATTTAATTTTGTCATCACATTAAAAGTTAAAACACCAATATGTGTGAGAAATTGTAATATATATTATATATATATGTGTGTGTCATTCAGGAATAGTGGCTGATGCAGACTTGTCAGTTCTGATGAAGTTGTTTTGAAATCACTGGATGCTTATTAGTTAACGTTCTGTCTGCCAGGAGACAGCATCATCGTCCAAATTTGGACGGTTCGTCGAATCTGTTCGCAACTACATCGAGAACTACCGCCAACACATTGTTTGTCTCCTGTTCTTCTTTGGGGTCAACATCCTTGTCTTCTCACAGAAGTTCTACTGTGAGTACACAACTAATTCATGCTCCATCAGTCACCAGCTTGCACCATCACAGTAACAATGAAGTTTGACAGCGTGTGGCACATTCAGCTGCAGAGTAGCTCTTGCCAATCTGTTCTGTTCACACAATTATCGCTTATCCATGCTAAGGCAGTGTGTGTTAACACCTTTACTCCATGCTAAGGCAGTGTGTGTTAACACCGTTCCTCCATGCTAAGGCAGTGTGTGTTAACACCGTTACTCCATGCTAAGGCAGTGTTTGTTAACACCGTTACTCCATGCTAAGGCAGTGTTTGTTAACACCGTTACTCCATGCTAAGGCAGTGTGTGTTAACACCGTTACTCCATGCTAAGGCAGTGTGTGTTAACACCGTTACTCCATGCTAAGGCAGTGTTTGTGTTAACACTGTTACTCCATGCTAAGGCAGTGTGTGTTAACACCGTTACTCCATGCTAAGGCAGTGTGTGTTAACACTGTTACTCCATGCTAAGGCAGTGTGTGTTAACACCGTTCCTCCATGCTAAGGCAGTGTGTGTTAACACCGTTCCTCCATGCTAAGGCAGTGTGTGTTAACACCGTTCCTCCATGCTAAGGCAGTGTGTGTTAACACCGTTCCTCCATGCTAAGTCAGTGTGTGTTAACACCGTTCCTCGTAACAAGTCGTACAACGAATCTTGCATTATAACATCCTTTGAAAGATTATAATCAGATGTTCAAAAACTAGACAAAGGCCTTATACTTTGATTATTAAAAGGTGGAAAGGAATGCACATTGCTGAGTGATGTACAAACAAGTAAATCAGTGATGTACAAACAAGTAAATCAGTGATGTACAAACAAGTAAATGAGTAATGTACAAATAAGTAAATGAGTTATGTACAAACAAGTAAATGAGTGATGTACAAACAAGTAAATGAGTTGTGTACAAACAAGTAGATGAGTTATGTACAAACAAGTAAACGAGTGATGTTCAAACAAGGAAATGAGTGATGTACAAATAAGTAAATGAGTGATGTACAAACAAGTAAATGAGTGATGTACAAACAAGGAAATGAGTGATGTACAAACAAGTAAATGAGTTATGTACAAACAAGTAAACGAGTTGTGTACATACAAGTAAATGAGTTGTGTACAAACAAGTAAACGAGTGATGTACAAACAAGTAAATGAGTTATGTACAAACAAGTAAATGAGTGATGTACAAATAAGTAAATGAGTGATGTACAAACAAGTAAATGAGTGATGTACAAACAAGTAAATGAGTTGTGTACAAACAAGTAGATGAGTGATGTACAAACAAGGAAAGGAGTGATGTACAAACAAGTAAATGAGTTATGTACAAACAAGTAAACGAGTTGTGTACATACAAGTAAATGAGTTGTGTACAAACAAGGAAACAAGTGATGTACAAACAAGTAAATGAGTTATGTACAAACAAGTAAACGAGTGATGTACAAACAAGGAAATGAGTGATGTACAAATAAGTAAATGAGTGATGTACAAACAAGTAAATGAGTGATGTACAAACAAGTAAACGAGTGATGTACAAACAAGGAAATTAGTGATGTACAAATAAGTAAATGAGTGATGTACAAACAAGTAAATGAGTGATGTACAAACAAGTAAATGAGTTGTGTACAAACAAATAGATGAGTTATGTACAAACAAGTAAACGAGTGATGTTCAAACAAGGAAATGAGTGATGTACAAACAAGGAAATGAGTGATGTACAAACAAGTAAATGAGTGATGTACAAACAAGGAAATGAGTGATGTACAAACATGTAAATGAGTTATGTACAAACAAGTAAACGAGTTGTGTACATACAAGTAAATGAGTTGTGTACAAACAAGTAAACGAGTGATGTACAAACAAGTAAATGAGTTATGTACAAACAAGTAAACGAGTGATGTACAAACAAGGAAATGAGTGATGTACAAATAAGTAAATGAATGATGTACAAACAAGTAAATGAGTGATGTACAAACAAGTAAATGAGTTGTGTACAAACAAGTAGATGAGTGATGTACAAACAAGGAAATGAGTGATGTACAAACAAGTAAATGAGTTATGTACAAACAAGTAAACGAGTTGTGTACATACAAGTAAATGAGTTGTGTACAAACAAGTAAACGAGTGATGTACAAACAAGTAAATGAGTTATGTACAAACAAGTAAACGAGTGATGTACATACAAGGAAATGAGTGATGTACAAATAAGTAAATGAGTGATGTACAAACAAGTAAATGAGTGATGTACAAACAAGTAAACGAGTGATGTACAAACAAGGAAATGAGTGATGTACAAATAAGTAAATGAGTGATGTACAAACAAGTAAATGAGTGATGTACAAACAAGTAAATGAGTTGTGTACAAACAAGTAGATGAGTTATGTACAAACAAGTAAACGAGTGATGTTCAAACAAGGAAATGAGTGATGTACAAACAAGGAAATGAGTGATGTACAAACAAGTAAATGAGTGATGTACAA
Source organism: Paraescarpia echinospica (assembly GCA_020002185.1). NCBI lineage: Eukaryota > Metazoa > Annelida > Polychaeta > Sabellida > Siboglinidae > Paraescarpia > Paraescarpia echinospica. The sequence continues at coordinate 48,424,483 of CM034533.1, read as the reverse complement.
ACAAGTAAATGAGTGATGTACAAACAAGGAAATGAGTGATGTACAAACAAGTAAATGAGTTATGTACAAACAAGTAAACGAGTGTTCTACAATCAAATAAACGAGTGATGCACAAACAAGTAAATGAGTTACAAACAAGTAAATGAGTGATGTACAAACAAGTAAATGAGTGATGTACAAACAAGTAAATTAGTGATGTACAAACAAGTCAAAGAAAATGTACAAACAAGTCACCAAGTAAATAGCTCCAAGAGGTGTTTCAACAAACATTTATTGTTATCTTGTATTGTCTCTGTCATCTATCAACCTGTGTTGTGTTCACACGTGATATGTTCTGCCAGACTACTCCATTGAGCAGGAGCACCGAGGCTTCCGCAGCATTGGCGGCTACTGGGTGAGTCTGTCACGAGGGGGCGCTGCAGGCATGTCATTCTCCTTCTCCTTCATCCTGCTCACGATGTGTCGCAACCTCATCACGAAGTTACGGGAGACTGTCTTCAACCACTACCTGCCGTTTGATGCCCACATCTCCTTCCACGTGATAGTGGCCTACACTGCCTTCTTCTTCATGTGTAAGTCACAATACACATTGTTAGCTACACCGCCTTCATCTTCATGTGTAAGTCACAATACACCGCCTTCTTCATGTTTAAGGCCAGACACCCCAGGTGAAATGGTGTTTTTTGACAAAAAATACTGAAAATGGTTTTCTTCCAGATTATTATACCTTTGTATGCATATTATCAATACAGTTCACTTCTATGACAATTACGTACCTCTAAGTGAGGTTTAGTCATGGATCAAGCAGGTCGATATCATGTAATGAAATCAATTATGCAATCTTTGACAGCCATTTTATCAAAAACATTTTTCTTCAAATTTCTGCATTTGGAAATGGGATATCTCTGGGAATAATTCAGTGTTGCATTCAGCATATTCTAATGTGTGCAATGATCAGACACTTTTTTTAAATCATGAATAGTTTGAAAGATGTAGCCATATTTGTTGCCAAAAAAAAGATTTTTTTTCTCGTATTTTACAAAAAAAGATTTAAAAAATAAAAACAACATTTCAAAAAATGCTCTGATCATTGCACAACAGATTCTATAGCGAACATGGATTTGCAAGAATTATAACTATATATGGGTTCAATAAAAAATGGCAGTGTTTCCAAATTTGCCAATATTTGCTCAAAATGGTGGCCATTTTGTTTGTTACCATGGAAACGGGGGTCTGGCTGAAAAAAGTTCAATTATATTTTACTCAGTAAGACCCATTTCATGCATTGGGCAGAAAAAATTGTTGAACTGTTTGCACAAATAAAAAAATAATCATCTACCTGCCGTGTCTGGCCTTAAGTCACAATACACCACCTTCTTCATGTGTAAGTCACAATACACCACCTTTTTCAGGTGTAAGTCACAATACACAGCTTTCTTCATGTGCAAGTCACAATTAACATTGTCACCTACACCACCTTTTTCTTCATGTGTAAGTAAGAACAAACATTGTCACCTACACCACCTTCTTCGTGTGTAAGTCACAATACACCACCTTCTTCGGGTGTAAGTCACAGTACACTGCCTTCTTCTTCATGTGAAAGTCACAGTACAAAACCTTCTCCTTCATATGTAAGTCACAACTCACATTGTCACCTACACCACCTTCTTCACGTGTAAGTCACAAGACACCGCCTTGTTCATGTGTAAATCACATTACAATGCCTTCTTGATGTGTAAGTCACAATACACCGCCTTCTTCTTCATGTGTAAATCACAATAGACTGCCATCTTCTTCATGTGTAAGTCTCAATAAACTGCCTTCTTCTTCATGTGTAAGTCACAACTCATATTGTCACCTACATTGCCTTCTTCTTTATGAGTAAGTCACAATACAATGCCTTCTTCTTCATGTGTAAGTCACAACTCACAATGTCAAACAGTCTTGTTGGTCTCATGTCCTATAACAAACATCATTTTTGGTATACCGCTAAATATATTATTTTATAAATTTCATATTTATTTTTTACTTTTTACATTTTCTATATTAATTTAATAAAATTAGGTATTTCTATACAAATCATGTTGTCATTGTCAATATTTATGATATGCTGATGGACGAATAAACTGTTCTTGTCTCATTGCAGTCCTGCACGTGTTTGGTTACTGCTTCATCTTCTACGAAGTGTCCACCCAGCCCGCAGAGTTCCTCTGTATCTTTAGAGAAGTCTCCCTCAGGTACATCACAGTCTCACTGTGTAGCACGTCACAGCTAAATCAACAATAATCACGCACTCACATTGATACAAATACAAAAAAAATTATTTCAGGGTAAAACCCTGTTTACTGATAAATACAATTATGCATTAAAATTAAGTAAATCAAATATATGTAAATACGTTTTAAAATATATATCGGTTTTAAAATATAAAAATTTAAAAAGTATGGTTAAGGGGAGGCTTGGGTCTAAACGTATGTTATTTTATAACTTCATTGTTACTTACTCTACAGAGCTGAAACTTTCACAGATTGATAGTCCACCTAACGGGAAGTCCTGGAATTTTTTTTCAAAATGTTACGGGGGGATTTTCCCACGGTATGGCAGCCATCTTGGATTTAATGCATGCGTTGAAATATCTTGGTAACTACTGGACTTAATTACTGAAATTTGGTGTGTAGTTACTCCGCATAACCCTAAGTGTAACCAGCAAGCTACATTTTGTATTTTTCAAAAAACTGTTTTTTTATGATTTTTCAAAAAAAAATTATGTATTTGTTCCCGACATTTATTTACTAGCAACTCATTTTATTAAAAACCATGCCTTGCTTTTGAAAAAGTAGCTTGCTGGTTACCAGGGGCATACTGTCAAAATACATTGTAGCAAGTTTCAAGCAAATCTTTCAAGCGGTTACTCAAATAAATAAACAAGAAGACAGCTGGTGTGAGTGAAATCATGTTTCTGAGAAAATCGCCTTCAAAGTTTAGTTACACTTGTACACACTTTTCAACATCTGAAAAGCAACCTAAGTGATTGAAACTTTGTACACATGTTACTCAATGTATAATCTATCAAATGGCATAGTTCAAAGTGATTTGAACAGCATAGTAATATGTCAAACAAAGCAATGTAGCAAAAACATTACAGAACAGGAAACCGTATTTGTAAAATAGCTCATCATTCCAACATTTATACAGATAAAGTTCACAGGAGCACAGATAAAGTTCACTGAAGCTCAAATAAAGTTCACTGGAGCTCAGATAAAGTTAATTGTAACCTAAATAAAGTTCACTGAAGAAGAGAAGAAGCGCACAGCAGGTTCGCGACAGCAACATGGCGCAGCATACAAGTACAGTCGGCAGATCTGCACAAGTATCTCCTTCATCCTAATCCGGGAAGTGTGAGACCCCCATCTCATCCAGAAGATCCGTGTAACCAAACTTCCACTCAGTCGCAGCATCCGGGAAGTGTGAGACCCCCATCTCATTCAGAAGATCCGTGTAGCCAAACTTCCGCTCAGTCACAGACAGTCTGAGACGGATTGGGTGACACTGACAGCCAAGTTGACGCTAAGAAACAAGTACACAATACCAATGTATTTCATGAACACAAGTATTACTAACAATAAAAGCCCCTCCCCAGTATTATAGGTCTGACTGTAGTTTATGTTGCGCCTTTTGTTTATTTTATTAGTACTGAATTATATACATTGTAACTATATGTCATAAAGGGACATACCCAGGCAAGTTGTACTAATATAAACCATAATTCCATAGAATAATATACAAAGTATAACTGTCATCCCTAAAACAACATAATCTGAGCATGTATATAATAATCACTATTATTTTATGTCAACTATACTGGTTCTGGCGTGCCTGTATAGCCCCTGGACGGCTGAACAACAACAAGACCACGAATATAAAATTATAGGCAAACGTCAAATAATGTCTTGATACAGGGTTCAAAGAGTAACTGTGGAGACAACATGAATATATCTGTATTATTTACACTGTCAGTGTTATCGAGAACATATAAAACACAGAAATTGTCCTTACTCTGGGTGCTATTGACACAGTCACTGCCCTGGCCTGTCATCGTGGTCGGACCCGAAGACGTCGTCGTCACATATTCAACAACAAATTCAACTTGCGTAGCCTTTCTTTCACGTGCTGCAGCTACGCAATATTGCGTCGCTTTGCAGCACGGAAACCACTCACTCACTTTCTACCAAACAGACAGTACAGCAACACGAGGACACACGAGAAAGCTTTTCAAGCAAAGAACAAGACTGCTGGTCAGACAAAATTACTTCTCAGTTAGAGCAGTGGAACAAGCTCCCACAATATGTGGTAGATGCCAAGACCGTCACACAGTTTAAGGCCAGACTCGACAAACACTGGAATAGCCTGGGATACGGGCACCAACAAAGGCCAATGGCCTAAATCAGCCCATTAACCTGTAAGTGTAAGTGTAAAGAAACGCGGAGAATAAAATGTCAATCCTATCGAATGTAGCTGGTATTACAAGCTGACGTCATAGGTTGGACGTATTACAACCAATCAGAACATTTGACTTGACGGAATCAGAGGATTCCGTCATCACGTGATGCTGCCTGACCAATCGTTGTAGAGTTACCCATTCCTTTGTCCCCGAAGTGGCAAGAGAGGCAGTCGTTTATAAGCTGGATTATTCAGGCAGCAGCGGTGCCATCTTAAAATAGTTTATATCTTCATGCAGAGCGAAAACAGGGCTTTCCCGTGATATGCGCCACGATGGAATGGCAGTATTTTGGGCGATGCAATCAATCGTGAAAAATTGCATAATGTACGATTATTCATGCTTCGTTTGACAAAAACAAAGACTTAGCAATGATAGGCATCACACAAAATGCATGTTTTGTGACATAAACAGGTTTATTTCGGTAGTATAACGTATATGAATGGGAAGTTGAGTAATTTTTATACATAGAAATGTCAATAACTCAAAACTCATTTTATTTTCAAAAATCCGTAAATTTCGACCCGAGCCTCCCCTTAATCATTTGAATAGTCCTATGATTACAGTTGTTTAAATGTAGTGAATGTTTTCATCAAGTGACTTGTCTGTTGTTTCTCAGCTCCACGTTCCTGCCCAAGTTCCACTACTGGCTGTTTGGCACGCTACAAGGTGTGTACTTCACTGTCTTTATTAGGGCACCTTGTAATGGGCACTCCTTAGGTCAAAAGAATGACATGTTTAGATTCTCAGTGTGGTATTTGTGGGCAACATTTTGTCAATTTTTTGTACATAATGAATTGTTCAATCTGAAAGTCAAGGAAAATGCTCTGTTGCAGGTTCTGATTAAGTGTGTATAAACTGTATTTAAATCGTAATCCTGCTGTGCTTTATAGTCATCAAACAAACATGGGTTGTAGATATAGAGAATGCGAGTGGCACTTCTTTTTTACTCAGACGAGTTTCTCTCATTGCTCACTGTTTTATGAACGGTGTAGACATTGTTTTAATTGAATGTACATGTTGCAATACAAATATTTGTATGTATAGTTGAAATGTTGTAGCATAATTGTATGAACAAAACAATATATATATATATACTACTACTACAACCCAGGTGTCTGATGCCATGTTACAGGTGCGAGTGCTGCTTATAGCTGTCGTCTGTGTCATGTTGTAGCTGACGTCTGTGTCATGTTATAGCTGTCGTCTGTCATGTTGTAGCTGTCGTCTGTGTCATGTTATAGCAGTCGTCTGTGTCATATTGTAGATGTCCTCTGTGTCATGTTTTAGCAGTCGTCTATGTCATGTTGTAGCTGTCATCTGTGTCATGTAGCTGTCATCTGTGTCGTATTGTAGCTGTCGTCTGTGTCGTGTTGTAGCTGTCATCTGTGTCATGTTGTAGCTGTCATCTGTGTCATGTTGTAGCTGTCGTCTGTATCATGTTGTAGCTGTCATGTTGTAGCTGTCGTCTGTATCATGTTGTAGCTGTCGTCTGTGTCATGTTGTAGGTGCGACGGGGGTCCTCCTGATCGCTGTCATCTGCGTGATGTACATCTTCGCGCAGCCGCTGGTGCGGACGTACATCTTCAATGCTTTCTGGGTGTCTCACAAGCTCTTCTACCTGCTCTACGTGCTCACCCTGCTCCACGGCTGTGTCAGACTGCTCCAGGAGCCAAACTTCTCCTACTACTTTGCTGGACCCGCCATCTTATTCACGCTCGACAAGATCGTCTCTCTCAGTCGACGCAAACGCGAACTCACCATCATCCGCATGGAGCAACTGCCATCTGGTGAGCAAAAGTGTTACTTCTAATCACTGTGTTCATCAACAAAGCTTTGGTTCTGATGGTCCAAAAACGTGGTTATGAAGATAATGTTTTTACTACTAGTTTTATTATATTACTACGTATAGTAAAGCTAAATAAATACAAACATTTATAATGAATTGCATACTCTGTGCTATTGATCATATAATTTGTATTATACTGACAGCTGATGTCTTGGCAGTTAAAAATATTACAAAATACTGTCTTCATTTAAAAACTTATCTTTACAACCTTGCTTATCCACCGTAGCTCCCTAGCGCCTTGACCCATCTATTGACAACTGTAATACTGCTTATGGATTTTGAGATTGACCAATCCTTTTGTTTTGATGCACCTCTGAGCTTGATTTCCAAGGATTTTGGCGCAATAGAAGTTATCAGTTACAGTGTATCAAGTTACAGTGTAACTATGGAACGTTATTTGTTTTAAAGTAATTAACTATGTGAGTTGATTAGAAAAATTACAGGACAACATTTAAGTTACATCCCTGATAAAATTGTCATTTTGTAGTACGGTTGCTGCATAGTCGTCTTAAACAATTACTTTGGCAAACATGCTGCATCAGTAGCTGCACCCAAAATCTTGAATAAATAATGGTCGCTAGGGGGCGGGGCATAATGTTTACTTTCAAAATTTATCTTTCGTCTAATGTTCAATTACAGCATAATTATTTTGAATAGGTAACTTTTAATATTATATAATTTGTAAAGAATTCAACCATAAGGTAAGTAAATTTAAACTAAAAGCATATTTTAGCAAGTTTTGGCCCTGTCACGTTCAACTTAAAAAACTGTTAGCCAATATCAATAATTATCGCTCACTTTTGCCGGACAGCAATGTTTAGTTTTCAAAATGTTGTCCTTTGCACCAGTTACACTGTCAAATGATTAACTTACAAAACATGCTGTCTGGTTTTTTGTCCTATTGATCCTTTACATTATTATTGGCCTTTTATATTATTACAATAAAACGGTATTTAAAATGGAACCATGGTGCAGTCGAGTTGTGAACCGATTTACTAACTTTGTGTCTGCAGTAACCATACGAAACATCCTGAGAATGAGTTTTCCCAACGCGGCTCACACATAAATAAAGTCACTGCACTTCTTGTATAGTGATAAACATGTAAAACTGTCAGAGACTACACAAGGTTGTCAGCAGAGCAGCGCCCCCTACTCAATTTGACCTCAACTATAGCTACATTTTGTTAAAAAAAACTCAAAATTTATTTTAAATCACATTCCCACCCTAACCTTCAGCAGTCCCTTGCTCTGATAATGACCCTTGCTCACCCTTAGCAAAAATTCTATAGAAAACTAAAAATTTCCTATAGTATTCTATAGTTTTTCTATAGTATTAGAAAACTATAAATTGGCTATGGAAATCTTAATTTCCTACAGAATTCTATAGAATATTCTATAGAATTCTATAGAATATGCTATAGTTTTTAAAGAACCTATAGTTTTTTGTAGGAATCTGTAGAAAATTATAGAATATTCTATATAATTCTATAGTTTTTAGAGAACCTATATTTTTCTGTAGGATTTTAGAGAAAACTACAAAATATTCTGTAGAATCCTATAGTTGTTAGAGAACCTATATTTTTCTGTAGGATTTTAGAGAAAACTACAGAATATTCTGTAGAATCCTATAGTTGTTAGAGAATCTATAGTTTTTTGTAGGATTTTATACAAAATTATAGAATATTCTATAGAATCCTATAATTTTTTAGAGAACTTATAGTTTTTTGTAGGATTTTTTAGAAAATTATAGAATATTCTATAGAATCCTATAGTTTTTAGAGAACTTATAGTTTTTTGTAGGATTTTATAGAAAATTATAGAATATTCTATAGAATCCTATAGTTTTTTGAGAACCTATAGTTTTTTTAGGATTCTACAGAAAACTAGAATATTCTATACAATCCTATAGTTTTTAGAGAACCTATAGTTTTTTGTACGATTTTATAGAAAACTAGAATATTCTAAACAATCCTATATATTTTAGAGAACCTATAGTTTTTTTTATAGGTTTCTACAGAAAACTATAGAATATTCTATAGAATTCTATAGTTTTTAGATAATCTATAGTTTTCTGTAGAAATGTTATTTTAGTTTCTGTGGAAACTTTTAACCACCGTTTTAGAAACATGTATGTATTTTTTTTTTATGTACATGTGGTGGATGTTACATATAAATATATATATATGTCAATATGTCGTAAACTAAAACGATGCTATTGTATTATTTTATACCGAAACATTTAGCTAAGCATATAGTTATGAATCCGGCAGCGCCACTACCGCATCCCATAATGTTATTACCCGTGAGCCATTTCGGCGCGTAACGTTCAATTTCAAACAGAAGAAGGCCAGACGACCTAGCGCGAAGTCGGTAGATTGCGGGCAGAGTCATTATAATGAAGACATTTCGGCCATTCATGCCACGAGACAAACGGTAGGACGTTGCCAAAGATTGCTGTGTGTTGTTTTTATAACTATTTGATCCACAGAGTAAAATACTGTTAACAATATTACGAAATAGTTATAGATCAACAGACAGTCGTTTGCGTAACCGCCAATTCCAACCTGCATCGATGCAACGATTTTACCTTGTTTTCTATACCAAATTGATCATTCCGTCACTCCATATTGTTTGTGTATGTCAATTATTGTTTGAGGTACACACCGAGCATTATTTTCTTATCAATTATTTTACATTTAGCCAGATGGTAAAGTGGCCTCGACCCACTAGAGTAGATTTGCTTCAATTGTCGCTCATTTCGTTGTACGTACCAAGTAACCAACTGCATTGCCATGGCCACGTGAATGAATTATAAAAACAAGTAAAATGCAACACAGACTTAAAAAATACCCTAAATTAAATGACAATAGAATGCAAATATGTGATCGATGATATGTGTGTGTTTCAAGTTCAAACTTTTTACCTTTTTTGTGATGCAAAGGCATAGCCATAGGCATAGCAATGGCATAGGCCATAGCCAGCTAGGGACTAGTGTACCCTGTAGGTATATAATTAACATTTTTAGATATAAACATCACGTCTATACTAATGTATGTAATGCCTAATGGCAATGCCAGTGATTTAAACAACTATTTATTTTGATTCATAATAACAATATTAACAATTTAGTTGTCTGTTTGTTAATGTTACTAATCCTGATAATAATGATATATATAAAGGTAGATTACTGTCACAGTACTAGACCTACTTGTTCAAAAATTATATGGGTACCGACTGCTGCCGATAATGAGAACTGGTGGCCAAGTGGTAAAGCACCAGTCGAGGGGACTGAACTCGAATCCAACTATCGGCCACAGTTTAAAAAAACTTGGGAAATTTTGTTCTCTTGGAAAATACACTAGGCCATTGGTCCCTTCTAACTGTTATCTGCCAGAGGAAGTAAAAGATCCCACACATGGGACAAATGAGCTAATTTGAGTCCATCCTGTAGTGGACTTACTACCTGATGGGCCTGTAGATGAGGATATTATGAGATAAAACCACAGTGCAACATTGTAATAGGACTTTGCTGAATAATAAGTATTTGTCAAAATGTTCCATTTTTTAGATTTATGATGTATAATATAAGCCACACATATTGTATTTTTATTGTGTTCAGTTCCATTTATTTCAGGTTGGTGTCATCACCAATGTCCAAAAGCAAGATTTGTCCATTCTGACACCACTGATACCAATATAAGTGGTATAGTGTTTGTGTGTATGCATTCTGAATTATTGAATATTATGATAACATTCCCTGTACAATTATAATGTATATTGCAATACAGAACTCGGAATCAATTTATTTGACCAATAAATATGGTACATGTGTAAGGTTTCAGGGCAAAGCGCAATGGTGTAAATATCATCTTAAAATTGACATGATATTGAATATCTCAATACTACAAAATCATAATGACCGATATCTAGACCCAAACTATTTTTTTTACAGTAGAACCTGTCTTGGATAACCACCTGCTTTCTCGGTTCCTCTTGAAATTAACCATATTTTCAATGTTTATTGACCTGTCATGGGCGACCACCCGTCTTGAAAGACCACTTTTGCTAGGCTGAAGTGGCGGTCACTCAAGACAGGTTCTACTGTACATTTCAATTCTGCAATTTTGCCTAGGCAAATATGTCACCAGAGCCGCATGACGTTTATTGGATTTTACCCTTAAACCCTTCCTATATATACTATAGTTATGCACTGGTAATAATGCGTGAGTGTATAAATACAGTGTGGTACGCCACGTTCCAAGTAATGGAAGAAAACCATTCAACCATGCCAATTATGTTCAGTCGGAATGACCCAACAACAGTTTCCAATCTAACATTCTAGAAGTGTTGAGAAACAACCCATCTTGCTTAGAGTCACTATCAACTTTACCAGGAGATTGAGAGGAGATCAGATAGAAGTGTTTAAAATATTGAAGGGTTATGAAAATATTGATAGAAATATTTTTTTCTCAGTTAAGAAAGATAGAAGGACTAGAGGACATGAACTTACATTGGCAAAGGAGCAGAGCAGATTGGATATAAGAAAGTTTTCATTTTCACAAAGGACTGTAAATGAATGGAACAGATTACCTGCTGATTGTGTGGGTGCTAGTAGCGTGAATATGTTTAAAAATAAAATCGACACATACCTCAGACGGGCGGGATACACATAGATAAAAGGGTCGGACTCTCGATAAGCCAAAGGGCTTCCTTGTCCACCTGCCACCTAGAGTTAATTCTCTGGGTGGCAATCTTGTTAAATCTTGTTAAACTGTTCACCCCTACCCTCTTGACACTGTCAAGCCAAGTGATTTCGGTTTTCTCTTTCTACCACACGTTTTCCTTGCTCTCTTTGTCAATATCAAATGGAATACCATGTTGCACCTGTTTCAAAATACTGTGGTAGTATACCAGATATGGGTCAACTTCATTGACATGTATTTAAATACAAATAATCTTGAAGGGTTAAAATATGATAAAATGAAAAAGTATATATTTCAATACAAATATGTATTAAAGGTACTTTTCAGAATTCTTTTTACAAAACCGCCAATAGCAAAAATAATGGCAAATCTTTTTATATTGAGATATGTTGTTTATCAACATAATTTGACGATGTTATGTACAAAAATGACATGAGATGTCACTTACTGACTGGCAATCTTTGGTGTTTGTACCATGTTGTATCTGTTTCAAAATACCATGGTAGTATACCCGAGTACAGTGTATATCAAGTCACTGGCATTGGAACAGGGAAGGGGGCGTTCCAAAAAACCCACCTTGAGGTTCTCCAGACATCTCGATCTGCACCCCCTTGAGGCTCGCTAAAAAAAACACCTTAAGGCACTCTGAAAACCTAAATAAGCACCCCCATTCCGCAATATTTAGGGGTAATCCTATCTCCAGCCCCCATACACCACAAACTGCACACCCCTTCCTAAATGTTGGGGAGCTAAGCTCCTAATCAACAAATATTAGGGACTAAGCCCCCCCGGCAGGTTCCAATGCCTATGTAAGTAAAACAAGTATTACCATGTTTAATTTTTTTCCTACATGGATGTTAATTGATCATTGCTTGCATTTATGTACATGTATGCTCAATAGACTTTATTTTGTATTTGTTTTATTTGGTCATTCAATATGCTTGGATATTACTGTAGATTGCCTGTATAATTAATGTATTTGAATATATAATATAATACAAATATTTGAAGATTAACGTGCACCTCTGTTAATGAGTATGTCATACAGAATATTTTCTACAGGATATATTCTGTAGGATATATCCTACATGAAATAGCCTATAGGATATTTCTTATAGGAAATATTCCATAGAGAATACTATAGGATATTTCCTATAGTTTTCTATACAAAATTTCCTATAGAATATTCTATAAAAAACTATAGAAAATGTCCTGTAGTTTTCTGTAGAAAACCGCAAAAATCCTGTAGTTTTCTATAGAAAATTTCCTATAGTTTTCTATAGAAAACCGCAAAAATCCTGTAGTTTTCTATAGACAATTTCCTATAGTTTTCTATAGAAAACTGCGCAAAAATCCTGTAGTTTTCTATAGAAAATTTCCTATAGTTTTTTTTGCTAAGGGCATCCCTGTTCACGATTTTGCCTAATGATTCTTGTATTTTGCACTTCTGAGCTCAGATTCCATAGAAGTTTATTATTATTACTTGAACAGATATTAACTCTGGCCATTGATGAGGTCACTATTGGAATTATGGTGATTTATAAATATTTGTGGAAGACCATTTACAATGCAGAGGCTGAACGATGTCTTGTTTTCAATCATTATTAGATATAATATTAATTACTGATTTCCAGGACTCAACAGATGTCTTGCCTTGTAATGTGAACATTGAAAATGTTATTTAAATAAAAAATTCTTTTTCACAACTATTAAGCTTAGCTTATGTATTTTAGCTACCTTTTATAACCTTATTCAGGAACTGAATTGTGGAATTTCAATTCCTGAAGAAGGCTTCAAATGGTAATTGAATAGGTCAAAGTGAATAATTATAAAAGAAGAACATATTATTCAAGTTTATCCTCTCAATTTGATGAACATTTTCGTCTGTGTTTGTAGATATCACGTTCATTGAGTTCAAGCGGCCCGCCAACTTTGAGTACAAGTCGGGTCAGTGGGTGCGTCTGGCCTGCACAGCCCTGGGCAAGGAAGAATATCACTCTCTCACCCTCACCTCCGCGCCCCACGAGAACACCCTCTCTGTCTACGTCTTCGCCTGTGGACCCTGGTCCTGGAACCTCCGCAGACTGGCCGACCCTCAGAACCAGGACGGGAACCCCTACCCCAAGGTAAACAGTTTCTAGTTGTTTCTAGCGCTTGGCAACGCTTTATTAACTGACTGTCTGTATATATTGTGGTTACAATGTTATGGTCTTATGAGGTCTCATTCAACTACCGATACTTGTAGTCAGCTTTTTTCAAACACCAGCCCCCTACCCCAAGGTAAATACCCCATACTGTATGGATCCTCCTACTCCAAAGTTTTGATCCCTACCCCAAACTTGTGAACCCCTTACTTCAGGGAATAGACCCCCTTGTGCAACTTAAAACAGCTTCAGATGTCTGTAAATGAGTTAAGTTGTCAACATGACTCAAACACACAAGTTACTACTTACTATGTAAGTCAGCCTGGATGAGATATCTGTTTCCTTGTCCTCTTGTCTTTCACCTATCTTTATATATTCATTAAGGAGGCATGCCTGTATCTAACCTGTTATTACTTTCCTGCCAGCTGTACATTGATGGTCCGTTTGGGTCGGGCCACCAGGACTGGTACAACTACGAGGTGACGATACTGATCGGGGGCGGCATCGGGGTAACACCCTATGCCTCCATCCTCAAGGAGTTTGTGCACATGGCTACCATCAACAGCATGTATCGCATGAAGTGTCGCAAGGTACGTTATCACAACATCACAACATGTATCGCATGAAATGCAGTATGTAACTAGCATATGATAAAAAGAAAATATCGCATGAGATTGATTCAGAATGCCACATGTAATAATAATAAAGACAAACTTCTATAGTGCCTAAATCCCCAGGAATTGAGGGATAATATTGTTACTGATAGAAATAAAAGTGTTTGAAGGTGTACTTTGCATCTAGGTGTACTTTGTGTCTATAGGTGTACTTTATGTTTGCAGGTGTACTTTGTGTCTGCAGGTATATATATTTTTGTATCTAGGTGTACTTTGTGTCTACAGGTGTACTTTGTGCCTGTAGGTGTACTTTGCATCTAGGTGTACGTTGTGTTTGCAGGTGTAGAATATAATTGCTATATCTGAAAACTGGGCAAAAATTGACTTAATAAATAACTTTAATATAGATAGTTACAATGCTCGTCACATGACCAGACAAGACCGAAAGGGTGGTGGTATAGCCATATACACAAATAAATAATTAACATGCAAACTGATTGAAACAAAATCATTTGTAGTAGAAAAGATTTTTGAATGTGTTACTATGGAATTATCTGTAAAAGGCTACAAAATGCTATTGTCAATTGTATATATAGAAGGCCAGGTTCAAATCTAGATATATTTTGTGAAAACATTGAAAGTATTTTATATATGCGAAATCAGTGAAAACAATATTTATGTGTGGTGATCTTAAAGGGAATAAAAACATCTAATGCTTGAATTCATATTTCTGTCGGTCCTGCTAGCTCAGTTGGTAAACGCATTGGTTCCGTGGCATTTATTTTGCAATCGGGCGACGCCGGTTCAATCCCAACACCAAACCATTGATTTTCTTTACACTTTTTTTATGTTTTCACGAAGTAATATAAACCAAATCATTTTTATACTATGATGCACTGTTTGTAAATAATTTTTTAATTATTGTAGTAATTTATTCGCCACAAAAATTAAAATATGGGAATTATAACGATGTTTCTACATTTTATTTATCCAAACAAATATAATGTAATGGATATATAATTTATTAATTGCATATATATATTGTATGGTAATATATTGTAATTATATATGTGAAAACAAATGGTGATCTGTCTGGATAAATAACATTTAGAAACATCGTTCTATATAATTACCATATTTTCATTTTTGTGGCGAATAAATAATTACTACAAAAATATTTACAAACAATGCATCATAGTATACAAAATGATTTGGTGTATGTTACTTCATGAAAACATAAAAAAAGTGTAAAGAAAATCAATGGTTTGGTGTCAGGATTGAACCAGCGTCGCCCGATTGCAAAGTAGATGCCACGGAACCAACGCATTTACCAACTGAGCTAGCAGGACTGACAGAAATTCGCTGACTGATTTAAGTGTTATGATAAATTGTACAACTCCTCCTTCATACATCGATATTCTAGTGATATTATGAGATTATCCACGTTACTTTCTGTAGCTGGATACAATATATGTTTGCTATGTATGTTTATTGGTGTAGATTATCTCCCGTTGGTTGCATTCGATATAATTATTCTGAAAACGAGCCCAATTTTAAGCTCGGCGATACCTAGTCAACTTGTAGGCTCATTTGCATTCATTGTTTTGAATAAAATTGGATTCATGTGGAACCGTAAGATAACTGCTTGTTCCTCTATGATGACTAGTCTTTGTATTACATCGGAATATTGCACAATAACTCATTCTGACGCTCGTTTCGACCCAAAAGCTATCCTTGTAAACATGCTATGAATGCATGGAAAGGGTCGGCCTGCTGCGAGAGTGGGTCATACGTGATGTTACGATACCACGTGATCGCCTAGCTCATAAAATTTTTATTTTCCGTGGGAATCACTACACAGACGGGTTTAAAATCGAATTTATGCTACAAATGTATTTTTCTTTATTTTTTAATGTTCTCGAATGTTACATACAATGTTAAACTTTGTGTACACATGGAAAACGGATTTTAACTAATGCCTTGTTTTTATTTCGTTTAACATAGATTTGTTAAAACATGAGGATCATAGCAGTACCAAAAACTTCCTTGATCTGATGTATAGTTCTTTACCCTTTAATTGATAAACTACCAGAATAACAGACTGCTCAGCCACACTAATTGATAATATACTGACCAGTTAATTGAAACACAACCTTACTTGTGGTATTTTATTCAATGATATTAGTGATCATTTACCAGTGTTTACAATGTGTGAATACTACATAAATGGAAAAGTCCTAAAAGAAGTTCACTATAATAGAATGACAACTGGAGACACACTGGCTTCACTATCAAATGAATTAAGTTTACAATCCTGGGATACTGTCCTAAACACAAATGATGTTAATCATACTTATAACAAATACTTAAATATATTTACTAATATGTTTAAAAAAAACATTGCCCAGTAAAACAAGTTTTGAGAAAGCATTATATTAAAAATAAGCCTCGGTTCACTAAGGGTTTAAACCTTGGTTCACTAAGGGGTTAAACCTTGGTTCACTAAGGGGTTAAACCTTGGTTCACTAAGGGCGTAAAATGTGCTTGTGCTAAGAAAAAGACTACAAAGCATTTATGTTATCCAGATCTGCTGAAGCAGAACACAAGTATAACTTTTAAAAATAAGTTAACAGCAATATTAAGACTCACTGGAAAAACCACTACAGCACATTGCTAGAGAAACAAAGAAATAATTTCAGGGAAACCTGGAAAATATTAAACAGGATAATCAATAAACAATTTAACACACTTTCGTATCCTGAATATTTTATGAGAAATAACAAAATCATTACAGACAGGACGGATATAACAAATGGATTTAATACTTTTTTTACACCTGTCGGCCCAAATCTAGCAAAGCATATTTCATTAACTGTAAGGGATGTGTCTATTTATGATTACTTGGGGAAAAGATTAGAGAATAGTATGTTTCAAAATCCAGTTAATGATCAAGAAATTATTAGAATTTCAAAAAAAAATGACAACATATTATAATGATATTAACGCGAGTATGGTTAAGATAATCATTAATCAGATTATAGCAGTAGGAGGCATCCTGCAGTCTCGTAAAACTATGGATCTGTGCCCTGGTGTCGAAGATCAGTTGTTGGCTGGGCAGCGTCTGTTGTGGCTGTCGAGGCCAATTCTTGAGTGGCAATCTTTATTGCATATGCTGCACTTGAGGGCGCTCTCGGCTCTGTTCTCAGCCTGGGTGTTTCTTCTGCGGTTGCGTTTTTCTTCTGCTAGCCTAGCTGTGGAGAGTATCCTCTCCTCTTTTGAGACCCCTATGTAGTTCCTGCGTCCATGTGGATCGGTCTCCAGCAAGATCCTCCCAGTTTTTAACATCTATGTCTAGTGTCTTCAAGTCTCGCTTGCATACGTCCTGCCATTTTTTGACAATTGTATATATGTATATATCTATAATTCAGTAATTAGCTACTTTACTATGTATGTTGTTGAAATAAAGTTTCATTCATTCATAGGTGTATTTTGTTTGCAGGTGTACTTTGTGTGGGTGGCTGGCAACCAGCGCCACTACGAATGGATGACGGATGTGCTGAGACAGATTGAGAGCATCGACACGAAGGAGCTGGTCGAGACTCATCTCTTCATCACTCAACTCTTCCAGAACTTTGACCTGCGCACCACCATGCTCGTGAGTAGACACCTGGCAGTCTTGTGCACCTACGTAAGGTCTGTTGCTTAAAAGGAAACTAATAATCTGGTGTCATGTGTTGTTACTGTACATCTGTAGAGTAATGCTTGTTGTTGCAGTACGTCTGTAGAGTGATGCATGTTGTTGCAGTATATCTTTAGTAGTGATGCGCATTGTTGCAGTACATCTGTAGAGTGATGCGTGTTGTTGCAGTACATCTGTAGAGTGATGCGTGTTGTTGCAGTACATCTGTAGAGTGATGCATGTTGTTGCAGTACATCTGTAGAGTGATGCGTGTTGTTGCAGTACATCTGTAGAGTGATGTGTGTTGTTGCAGTACATCTGTGAGGAACACTTCCAGAATATGGCAGGCAACAGTCTGTTCACAGGCCTTAAGGGCAAGACTCACTTTGGCCGCCCCAACTTTGAGATGTTCTTCCAGGCAATCAGCAATAAACACCCCAAGGTGAGTACATACAGCACTGCCTGGGGCGGTCGTCTACAGGGGCAACAAAGACATATTAAGAATAAGACCTGTCAGTCGCCAGCCTCTCCTGTTGAATAGCATTGTCCCACTGCTGAGCTGTGGCATTTCAACCGTGCATTTAGTTAGTTTCATTCCAATGTGTGTTGCATCGATGCACACAATTATGATTTGGGTGTTGTGACACTACAGTCAGTTACTAAGCAGCATGTTCCTGCCATCAGTTTAATGGAAACTCTGCATTGTTCGGTTATTTAATATTCCACAAGTTTGCCACAACACTGTACTCATATGTGTGAGACACATCTCAATGACAATGAAGAGAAATAGAAATAAGGCTGAGATAATTCCTAACAAACCAAAGTTGTGTTCATGTAATGACAGATTCAGACGTTGTGTGTTGTGTTTCAGGTGAAGAAGGTGGGTGTGTTCAGTTGTGTGTTGTGTTTCAGGTGAAGAAGGTGGGTGTGTTCAGTTGTATGTTGTGTTTCAGGTGAAGAAGGTGGGTGTGTTCAGTTGTGTTTCAGGTGGGTGTGTTCAGTTGTGTGTTGTGTTTCAGGTGAAGAAGGTGGGTGTGTTCAGTTGTGTTTCAGGTGAAGAAGGTGGGTGTGTTCAGTTGTGTGTTGTGTTTCAGGTGAAGAAGGTGGGTGTGTTCAGTTGTGTGTTGTGTTTCAGGGAAGAAGGTGGGTGTGTTCAGTTGTGTGTTGTGTTTCAGGTGAAGAAGGTGGGTGTGTTCAGTTGTGTGTTGTGTTTCAGGTGAAGAAGGTGGGTGTGTTCAGTTGTGTTTCAGGTGAAGAAGGTGGGTGTGTTCAGTTGTGTTTCAGGTGGGTGTGTTCAGTTGTGTGTTGTTTCAGGTGAAGAAGGTGGGTGTGTTCAGTTGTATGTTGTGTTTCAGGTGAAGAAGGTGGGTGTGTTCAGTTGTGTTGTGTTTCAGGGAAGAAGGTGGGTGTGTTCAGTTGTGTTTCAGGTGGGTGTGTTCAGTTGTGTGTTGTGTTTCAGGTGAAGAAGGTGGGTGTGTTCAGTTGTGTTTCAGGTGAAGAAGGTGGGTGTGTTCAGTTGTGTGTTGTGTTTCAGGTGAAGAAGGTGGGTGTGTTCAGTTGTGTTTCAGGTGAAGAAGGTGGGTGTGTTCAGTTGTGTTTCAGGTGGGTGTGTTCAGTTGTGTGATGTGTTTCAGGTGAAGAAGGTGGGTGTGTTCAGCTGTGGTCCGGCCGGACTCACAAAGAGCATTGTGAACGCTTGCAACAACGTGTCCAAGGTCACATGCACCAGGTTCCAGCACTTCTACGAGAACTTCTAAGAGTGTCATTGTGTGATGCTGACAGAACGTGTGGTGTGTCACCTGTAAGACCTGTCAACTGGCATGGACGGTGTGAGGTTGTTGTCTTGCACTAAAAACAGTGCAGTGTACTTTTAAGTAGAACTTGTCACTTGCAGCATCATTTGTGTCAACTGATGTCATTTGTCAATTGATGTTACTTGTGTCAGCCGATGTCATTTGTGTCAACTGACATTAACTTGTGTCAGCTGATGTCACTTTTGTCAGATTATGTGGCTTGTGTTAATGGATGTCACCTGTGTCAGCTGATGTCACTTGTGTCAATGCATGTCACATGTGTCAACTGTTGTAACAGAATATTTGAACTTATAAAGTATGATCCTTATCCCCAGTAGCATGTTAATTATGTCCATCCTTACGTCTTTACTATACAAATGTGTTTTATGAATAACAATTTTGTTTTAATAATTTGACCATCACCTGTGCAATTTGAATGTTTCAGTGCATGACGTGGGGAAGGAACATAAGTTTATCTTTGTTGATGATATTACACCTGTCGTGTGGTGTCATAAACACCTGGTCCCAGCAAACTGTGTTCACATGTATCAGAAACTGTCAGCAGTTGTTTGGTGATGTAGAGAAGAGCCAGAGTGATATTCATTAAGAAATAATAGTACATTCTACCTGGCAGTCAAGATGATGGGATAAACATAGTTTACATTATGTAGCAGTCGTATGATCAAAACAATCAACCTTGCACGATTTGTGCAATTAATAGCATCTTCTATTTGAAGGTTAAATCTTGATTAAATCAGTGTTTTAGACAGACTTATTTGTCTGGAGAATATAGACCAGGGTTCAGTTGTCCAATTGTGTAAATGCAGACAAACTGAACCTGGGAAATGAGCACTATAACAATTATTATGGCCACCTCTACTCTCTTGGTCTGGGGTAGACAAGTCGCCAACATTAGATACCCACAACTACTGATGCTGTCATAGATAGACACGTTGTATGTACACAGCTCTGTCTTGTCATCTTTCATGCACCAGATTCTAATAAAAACATAATTGTGGTCTACTCTCAGATGGGATAGAATTACACTAACTTCAACAGTACTGCTTTTCTCCATGCACTTTTGTTTACTAGTTAGTGCGACGGCCCACCCAAGCTCGACAATACTCTAGCCACATACATGTGGCTGATATAGAGTTCTGAGCTGTACATAAGAAGAAGTGTACTGACAAGTACAAAATGCATTTATTCTATTGACAGACAACAGTTTGTTGTTGCGATAGCGGCAGTGGGTTCACAGTATACAGAGACACTAGTGTCGTTTTGTTATTAGACACATTTACTTCCATTTAATAAATGTACGTATTTACATGTTTGCTCGGTGCAACTTGGTGACTGATTTTTCTGCACTGTTGTAGTGGGACAGGCTGCTAGTCTTACCACACTCACTTAGAAGTTGCATTCTGAGCTAAGGCACAGTTGTAAACTGTTTTTAGGAAAGTATATGTACAACATGAACAATCTTTACCTGTTGATAATACGTGCTACTGTGTACAGGGTGTCGCTTTTTACATTTCATACGTTAGTAGATAAACTGGTTTCGGAAAATTACTTACTGGTTGCACGCGGGTATAATTTTTCATCTGTAGCAGTTTTATCTGAAAATGGCCTATTATGTAAAAAAGCGTGTATGGGACATGGAGTTCCCTGGAAATTTGTATGTATCAGACGGATGATCTCAGAATGCAACTGAAACTAGCACTTGCTGTGTAGACTGAGTACTATTATATATATATAGTACAGGTGTAATTAGAATGTTGGAACTGTTTACATTAGATGGGTATACGTCAGATATGACATGCAATGCACTACACAGTAGTTTACGCCACTTTACTGGAGAGGTTATATATAGGACAATGTATAACGTAGAAGATATTTTTTGGAATGGTGTCATCGTGAAATGATGTTTGTTGATATTTTCAGTGCTGCCACCAGCCTGTCCTGTTTGTGTTATACAGAATATTTTATTAAAATATTTAAAAGAGAAAATTGTGTGTTGTGTATTAGAAGTTGTTCCTCTTTCTCCCAGACATCTGGGGGAGGTTAACCTCAATACTGGGCCTTGATGTACTCCACCTTCTGTCACTGCTCATGTTTCACTGCTGTGTCTACCACTTCTTATTTCACATTCTCCACTTCACAATTCACCTATCCAGTATGTTGTGGTTTGCCGACGTCACAATCAAAATGTGTGTGATCTCTGTCAACGTTTACCTTTGCCACATCAATGTTGATAACGGTTATACAGATGAAATACATTTCTATTGCTGCATGACACCATAAAGCAAACGTTCCCACATACAGTTCACTATTTTTTGATAGTTTGACAGAGCTTTTGCTAGGCAATAGGTCACGTGTTGGATAGGTAAAACGATGTAACTAGTTCTTCACATGTTATAGTCATCCACATGTGTCAGTGCATTTAGCACTGACCACTAAAACATTCATCAGCAAATCAGACTGGGAATTATTGATGTGGTCCAATAGCATGAACACAAAGGTATTTCAATGCAACCTTAGTAAATTGTATAAACTCTTATCAACCCTGTTAGTAGTCCTGTCTATTCCAGGTTTAAAAAATGTACCTAAGAAGGTCATCAGTAAAGTGGAAACACCCAAGAGCCAATCAAACCCGATAAGTTGTTGAAACAAGGCTGACAATGCTGTTACTGCACACTCGGAAATTCAATATATCTAAAACAGCATGTTGTGAACCATAAAATTATTCAAAACAAAAAATACAAAAGAATGGTTGTTTACTCTGGCATTATAATGGTAGTTCAAACACTGCATATTTAATCACAAATGACTACACGTGATAACTCGTAATTCATCAAACTTTATTTCTGTAAAGATAATGATAACAAAATGTCCCCACATGTAAGCTGTATTGTTTTACACTGGTATATTGCAGAAGAGAACTCTTTCACATTGGTATATTGCAGAGAGCAGAAAAAGGTTATCTCCAGTTATTAGCAATTATGCAACTAAATAGCAGAATAATATTCTTGTTCCTATTTTGCGGTGTTTGGTTCCTATATATACGATGTTTGTATTTAATCACAAATGACTACACGTGATAACTCGTAATTCATCAAACTTTATTTCTGTAAAGATTAATGATAACAAAATGTCCCCACATGTAAGCTGTATTGTTTTACACTGGTATATTGCAGAAGAGAACTCTTTCACATTGGTATATTGCAGAGAGCAGAAAAAGGTTATCTCCAGTTATTAGCAATTATGCAACTAAATAGCAGAATAATATTCTTGTTCCTATTTTGCGGTGTTTGGTTCCTATATATACGATGTTTGTAATGTTGGTATTTAGAGAACTATTGCCAACTGGAGATGACCTTGATGCTGCATTGGCCTGTCCCCACCTACGCCAGTAAAATACACTAGAAGACCGAAATTGCAAACGTTTGCTATAACAAGAGATGTAACACATGGAAATAAACAGACAAAAGTATACACAAAAAGTTGACTGTAAATGCAACCCCAAGAATATAGTTTAGTTCATATGTACACGTCATGCAATCTAACACCTTTCGGGAATAGCGTTTCAATCACATGTACTGTGCACATCAGGTCACAGACACAAGTTGTGCCGATAAAACTCATAAATAACAACGTGCCAGATATCGTATGACAGCTCTCCAGGTTTGTGAAATATCGGACAAACCCCACATATATAATATGTGGAGTCCATCGAGTCATTCTTCCCTCTGATCATTATCATCCAATAAGGACAAGAACCAGTGTCAAACACTTGAAGAAGGTTAGTGTCAAACACAGCACCACAACCCCACTGCGGGGATAGAGGCATTCACACAAACATCTGCACATCTCTATCACCGTCAGTCCATTCAGCCCCTGTTAATCGTAATACTGGAGTGGCGTCAGTGGAGAGACTTGAGTTCGTCTGTCTTGGCGGGTGCCTTGTGCCACTGTTCTGGGGGAGACATGTCCCTGAGGAACAAGTGTCTGGGCCGTGTGTCGTGGAGTTGTGAGATGCTGAATGTCGAGAGTCCAACCCCGAGGAAGGACATGAGGACGGCCGTGCGGAACAACAGGTTGTGTGTCATCCGTCCCACAAACTGACGCGACCGCGTCTTGGGCAGCTGAAGACACAAAACAAACATCAAATTCATGTAGTTTATTGTGGAAACATTTTAGATACAATCTGTCATCACTGTAGTTCCGGCAAAATATGCTAATGCAAGAAATTCTGCAATGTTTTCACAGCAATATAAGAAAAGAACATTTTTAATGTTACACGTACAATTTCTGTATAGGGTTCTGAAATACCAGATGTTTAAATCTGGTATCAATCTGCCTCACATACAACTAAACCAACGGGACATAGTCCATTTAACAGGTTTGCTGGTTGCACACTTTTGTCACCACATGCAAATGTTGGGACATTCTGTAAGTGTGTAACAGACATTAATGATTTACTAAATTAGCCTCAATTACTAGATCTATTCTACCAGGTGGAGCCACAGTAGGGCACTCCAAGCTATGTCCGATGATGTTCTAGTCTCGCTCAAACAACTCTCGCCCGACTGAGTGACTGCCAGGAAACAGGGTCTGACCGAGAACACGCATCTAGTACCGATCATATGGTGCTCCCATCTCGCGGCACCTGGACAATCGAGGCTAGTGCCACTCGAGAATCCATTTTGCAGCAAATGTTTTGGGTGAGCAGCCAATCATAGTCGTTATCGAGATTCGTAATACAAAAATAAATCAGGATTTTACTTTTCTTTTTTTATTACTTGTGTCAATATAACCAAAGTTTCCAATGCGTAGCAAACAATTATATAAGTTGACACTCTTATTATTAGCCTGAGAGCCAATCATCATCTCTACGGGGATTCTGGGTAAACCGGGATCCACGTCATACAGTGAAAACCAGTGTTATCTTCCAGGCGGTAGAACGTGAGCCTTACGGTGCTCCCATCTCGCGGCGCCTGGACAATCAAGGCTAACAATGTTCAAACATACAATGCACACATTGGCGCTACCCGGTGGAGTGCAGATGAACTCCTAGTGTCACACAAGCATGTTAAAAATATGAGCCAGTTCATTTAAACAAAAATTCAGACACTGATGGGAAAACTTATATACACAATAATGTTGATAGGATTAAGTTGAATGTTGCTATACTAATATTGATCAAAAATGTGTTTGAAGTACAAGGCAATTGTTCTGCGTTTCCTAATCATAATCATTGACAATAGATACATACCACTTGTCTTGTAAAGCTGCCTTTCGTGAACTGGCGGGCAATTGCGAAAGCTGGCATCTTCACTTATTTTTGTAACAGCTGAAAAAACATAATATTTTTAACTGAATGTTCACAACTTCTTCAAGAATCATGTTGTGGTGTAGACTAGGTTTAGTTGAGTGCTTCATGAAGTTAACAAGTCTTAATAATAAAATAAGGACAAGGCTATTCGCAGAGCCCAGCTCTGCAAATTAGATTCCGATTCTTATTTGCAGAGCCCAGCAGGGGACAACAAATAAACATTAATGTATCCAAAATCATAAATTTTGTCATAACACATTTTGGAGGTACACAAAATGTAACTATTATTAACAAATGTGGTGTTTTAGTGCACTTTTAAAGGTCCAGATATCACCGGGGATAGCCTTAACTTACCTGTTTACCTTCAAAATAAGTCAAGAATCTGTATATCTCGACCTATAGTTAGGACTGCCGCTGGTGTGTAGCTAACAGTCTCCAAGGAACATCCAACATACGTAGTCCAGGTTCTGTACACCTTCATACTAAACTATAACCTGACATCAGATACACATGTCATAGTCGAGGGCTAGAACTAAGCCTAAAAAGTTGACTGATGGGCAAGAATCAGGATTATATATTGATCTATTGTTACGACTGACACTGCTACCTAGCTTACAGCCTTCAAGGAATGCCCAATGTATACAGTCCTTGATCTGTATATATTCATACTAAAACGTAGCTTGATATAAGGTACACACATGTCACATGCCACAGGCACAGGTTCGCATATGTTAGCCTAGGGCTAGATCTAGAGGGAGTAGAGCTAAGGGGGTGACTGATGCGCACTTGCCCACCTTGATTTCGTCGTTATAACTACATTTTGCTTAAATGACATACCTCATCAAGTTAGATCCATCCTTCCACATAATCACAGGCATATTAATGTAACAAAGATTTAGTGTTTTATCGCATTTTTGGGGTCAAAAGAGCAACCAGGTTTGTGTCTGCTGCGACAGTGTGTTACTGCAGTGAGCAATTGTCGCCCCTTGGGCCTCCAAAGTGTGCCAAGAAGCGATATTTCCGTAACATTAATATGCCTGGGATGA
This sequence comes from Paraescarpia echinospica, assembly GCA_020002185.1. Lineage (NCBI taxonomy): Eukaryota > Metazoa > Annelida > Polychaeta > Sabellida > Siboglinidae > Paraescarpia > Paraescarpia echinospica. The sequence goes on along the minus strand of CM034533.1, from coordinate 48,398,825 downwards.
TGTTGAATGATTGAACTAACAGAGTGAGGTATAATTTAGGCAAATTATAGTTACATTGATGAAATTGAGGTGCACCTGGATACTAGACCAGTGCCTGGTTAATCTACTACCAAAGCGCCGTCTGACTGGTCGATGGTGGACTCTGCGAATAAGATTTGATTTGTTATTCCCAGAGCTCAGCTCTGCGAATAGCCAGTGACTAACAATAATTATTATATTTATTAATTCTTAATTAATTAGACTTTTCAGTTCAAGAATAAAATGTCATATATTTGACATGAACAAAATATCAGCAGCCGCACACAGGAAGTGATCCTGGAAGGCAAAAGATCATCATCGGCTGCAGTGACCTCAGACGTCCCACATGGTTCAGTCCTTGGACCCATCCTCTTCCTTTGCTACATAAACTACCTACCAGACCAAGTGTCCTCTATTGTATGCCTATTTGCTGATGACTGTCTCCTGTACCGAAACATCAACTCACGAGATGATGCAGATATACTATAAGATGACATAAACAAGCTGCAGATGTGGGAATAGAACTGGCTGATGGAGTTTAATCCAGACAAGTGCGGAGTTATCCGAATTACCAACAGAAGGAAGAAGAGAATCGTCAGTGATTACTCTATCCACGGTCAACAATTGAAGGAGGTCAATGGAGCCAAGTACCTTGGAGTAGCCATCGACAGGACACTAACATGGAGCGAACATATCAACAACGTGACAAAGAAGGCTAACAACACCAGAGCTTTCCTACAGCGGAACATCAGCAGATGCCCACAAGCCATCAAAGCATTATGCTATCAGACGTTCGTTAGACCCATCATGGAATATGCGTCAACAGTATGGGATCCTTCCACAGAGAAGAACATCAAGTCTGTGGAGATTAACACTGGAGAATGTTCAATGACAAGCTGCTCGTTTTGTGAGAACGACTACCGTCGACACAGCAGTGTGACAATCATGATCGAAAGTCTAAAATAGGAGACCCTCGCGAGCAGACGGGCTAATGTCAAGCTCATAATGGTCAACCGCATCAGGAACAAGTTAGTGGACATAACAATGACTTCACTCACCGCAGCTTCAACTCGTACCAGAGGCAATGCATACCGCTACTTCCAGACATTCACAAATGCACACCACAGCTGCCTACTAGCTAGTTAGCAAACAATCACTGGACTCATTTGGAAAGCATCTCCTCTTCATGCCTCTATCGGAGTCTATCCAAGACCAAGTAATCTACGCTCACGAAGCTATAGGCACACCGACTATAGGATCTTCTAATCTATCTAAACGTCACAAAATAACCAGCCAGCGCTACACCACCCGCTACTTGCGACGTCCCACCCACCTATACAAACTATCAAAGCTCGACAATACTGTAGTGTAGGCTGATACAGAGTTCTGAGCTGAACTTAAGAAGAAATATCTAACATTCAAAAACAAACGACAGAATACTTACGGAAAAGCAATACAACTGACCAGCGCTAGAAAAGGCGTAGAATTGCGCATAACTTACAATCGGCTAAGTGCCAAAATGTATGCTTGCCAAACTCCGTTAGCATTGACATTCACCTATTATCGACTGCAAGTGCAACCCGCAAGCGAAACATCTGCTGGTCATTATTATTCTTACACTATATTATAGCTTACGAAAACAATGCAACGATTTGAGTATATCTATTAGGCTGTAATGTAGATACGTATATCTAAAAACCGTCTCGTCTATGACTGGAAATGTATAAAAATAAGTCCTTACCTTTCCTCTCTGTTTTGACTTCCCTGATGGGATTGGCGGAAGTGCGTATTTGGACCACTGTCCTCAAACGTGACCTTCAAGTTGTTGATTCGGGAGATTCCGGAATGTTCCGGAGTAGACGCAAATGACCTAATGACGTAGGGCCACTGGCGTACCTACACGGCATTACAAAATTCCTGTCATTCATAAAAGTCCAACACTATACTGCACTGTCTCTTTAATATCATTATCATGTTTCATTGGGTTAGAAGGATTAACTGTAGTACATTTGTTTGACAATTTTGTGTGTTTGCTTAAATTTGGTTTATACAAACAACCGCCTATAGACAAATGGAATAGGAACTCAACAGTTTTCATCTTCATTGCCTGTAGACAATGACGTGTTTACGGATTGCGACGTGATTGCGTACGGATATGGGAATGCAATCGCGGTAACACACGCAATCAGTCTTGTATCTAGACCAGCTACCAGTAAATATTTACTATATTGTACTAGTAGCAAACCCGTAAGCATGGAGGGTTTACGAATCCCCCTTCAAAAACGAACCTCCTCGAACCCTCGCCTAGGTTATGTCCTCACACCCACCTCCGTTCTCCCGCTAAACTTGCTGCATAGCAATCAATGATTACTTTTAGCTGTTCACTGAAATGTGCACAGAATTAAAACTTGTAAATATGATACATGCTTGGGGGGGTTCGGATTAATCCCTCAACAATGAAATATTATTGGTCGTGAAGTCGAGTATAATAATACCTTGGTCTGCTTAAAAACATCGGTCTGCATAGCGCGGCGCTATATACGCATCTGGTCAGCGTATGCTGTCGTTAGTAATACATAACTTTCTAGTTTAGGAAGTTCGATTTCCTTTCACATCCCTCAAAAGGAAATTGAACTTCATAAAATAGAAATTATTGATTGTGTACATGATTTAAAATGTTTAAGTATCACCATAAGCAAACACCTAAATTGGGACAGCCATTATAAACAAAACAGCGAATTAAATCAATAAAATAATTGGAATTTTAAATAAATGTATTACCTAAGAATATATTTCACTTTTGTTCAACTGCTGTAAAAAATAAGCTATTTACAGCGTATTTTGGTAATATCTATATGTGTGCGTTATGGGTGAACTTTAGAAAAGTTAATTTTCATCAAATCATTGTTGCATATAACAACTCTTTCAGGATATTGAACAATTTGCCCATGAGATGTAGCGCTAGCCACATGTTTGCTACAGCTAATGTCAGCTCGGGTAAATGTGTAATCAGAAAGGCTATTTTTAGCTTAATGAATAGGATTGACATGTCTTTGAATCCCATTATTTATAGCATTAAAACTAGCGACGTGTATTGTACTTCGAAACTGCGGCACCAGTGGGTCCGGGATTTATATAATTTTTAAACATATTGTTCTTATCTATGTATTTTTATATTATTTACATACTTTTATTGATGTATTTGTATATATGGACATCATGATTGTCTGAAATAAATACATTATTATTATTATATTATCTATATAATGTATAATTTGCTCATTCTTCCCAAGATTAATTATGGCATTTTGGTGTGGGCTCATCAAGCCCATTGCATTTTTAAGCGTCAAAATAAAGCAGTGTGAATAGTTATTTCAAGTAAATACAATTCTCACACAGATCCAATCTTCAAAAAATGTAAATTTCTTAAGTTTGATGACATCTATAGACTTCAACAGCTCGAATTTTATTATAAATTGATCAACAAGCTTATACCAGAATACTTCAGTCGTCTTCCATACACATACAACTTTGCAATTCACCAATATAACACACATGGTAAAACAACTTATTTATTCCCAGAGTTAATCATCAATATGCAAAACTTATGTACTATCAGACACAACATTATACAAACTGTTAACAATACTCCAAATATCATCCTTGATAAAAATGTATACACATAGCTTATATGGTTTTCCACTTATAAAAAATTACTTTATCAAGAATTATGAATCATGTTGTCACATTTCTAACTGTTACATCAGTCATTCTTAAACAAGACATGACATTGCATTTCATTAAACCAATTTATGTATATACTATGTATACACATATATGTATGTATATATAGTTGATCACGTGATAATCATATAATTATGTTATATCAGTGGGTGGCTCCCATGATTGCGGCATATAATCATCTTAAAAGGAGCCTCCCTGACCCTACAATGAATATTATATTGTAGTTTATGTGCTTATAATGGTCAAAATAAATACCGTATGTATGTCTGTCTGTCTATAGGTGTGTGTGTATAACAAAATATAAAAAACGAACCGCCCTCAGCGAAACCTGGTTTCGGGCCTGTTGGTAGCAACGTATTGTACAATTCCTAGAAGACGAAAAAATTGCACTAATATGCCCGATCTCTCCCATTGATAAAACTATATTAGAACAGTGTTTCTTAACCCTTAGGGTCGCCAAGCCATTTTCAGTGGATCGCCAAGAGTTTCTAGTGTTAATTAAGAGACTGTCCAAACTTTGATTTATAGTCCCGCTTGCCCGTACTAAATCCATGCAAGACAAACAAGTTATGCCAAATAGTTCAAGAATTTTAAGTAATACCACATGGCATGTCAAATTCACTTGACATTAGCCTTCAATTGTCCATCTCGCATGCCTCTGGTATGGGCAAGTAATAGAAAAATATTGTGTGCGATGTCGCTGAAAATGCGTCAAGCACACACGGTGCGATAATCGGTGTCGTGTTCGATTCATTCCATACAGAAGCCTTCAAAGTACACTTTTATATACAAATATCGCTGTAATCAGTGTGTCCAATCACATCATAGTCTATAGGATTATCCGCCTCTAGTTATTACCACCAATGTACAATAAATTAGCGCAGGTGCATATATACGTATTCTTCTCGACTCCGCAATTTCTGCTTTCGATTTGCAAGGTGGATGTTTTATTTTTGTTGACAAACCACTGAATGGAGCAGATGTGGTGATTCCTAGCTCGGTGTTACGCAAGCACGTTTAATAATTTTTTATTTATGTTACGCCTATTTATTTTATTAGTATTATTTTATTTATTTATCGCAAGTTAACTGTCTGAATGCATGGGTCGCCAAGCAAATTCCGCAACCGATATCTGGGTCGCAACCAAAAAGTTAAGAACTGCTGGTGTAGGTGGATAGGACAAGCACGGACAAAACCTGCAACAAACACCACACGATAATAAACACTTAACAAGATTTTAAAAGATTGCCACCCAGGGAATTAACTGTAGATGGCAGGTGGACAAGGAAGCCCTTTGGTTTATCGAGAGTCCAACCCTTTTTATCTACGCCTACGAAGAGAGCGTGCGTGTATCCCGCCCTTCCGAGGTATGTGTAAATTTTATTTTTAAACATATATGTATATACTCACGCTACTAGCACCCACACAGTCAGCAGATAATCTGTTTAATTCATTTACGGTCCTTTATGAAAATGAGAATGTTCTTAAATATATAATCTACACTGCTCCTTTACTAATATAACTTCATGTCCTCTAGTCCTTCTCTCTTTCTTAATTGATACAAATGTCTATCAATATTTTCATAACAATTAAATATTTTAAACACTCCTATCTGATCTCCTCTCAATTTCCTGGTCTCTGGTGTTGTTAAATCACATTCTTTTAGGCGTATTTCGTAACTAAGATCCCTAAGTTTTTGTATAATTTTAGTTGCTCTCCTCTGTACACTTTCTAGCATATCTATGTCCTTCCTGCGATATGGCCTCCACGCTTGTATACAATATTCTAAATGAGGCCTAACTATTGTTTTCTACAGCGATATTATATTAGTTCTTTTTCCTTACATGCTATATTTCGCCTAATTATTCCAAGAATTTGATTTCCCTTTGAAACTGCAATTTCGCACTGCTCTGAAACCTTCATATCAGCACTATTAGTTAACCCTAAGTAATTTTCTTTTATAGTAGTAGTTAGTACAGTAACCCCCATTGTATATTTCCCAAAATTGAACATTTGCCACATTTCAGACCATCAAGATCAACTTGTAAATGTTGTTTATCTCACGGAACCCTCGTTTTACATAAAATTAAATTAACAAAAGGAGAAATGCCCATAGATCTATATAACATGAAACCTTTGTAAATTAATATTGATTAAAAAGAAATATAAGGGCCTATCGCCATTTTAAGGAATCATACAGCTTCTGCTGCAGCAGCAGCAGCAGCAGCTATGATTCCTTTATCAAAGGATCCATCACTTAACTGAAATAGTGTTGCCCGGGTGAGGAGTACTGTCTGAGGTTGGCTGGAGGGGGACTTTGATCTCTCTTGCTGAGGCTGATTGTTAGGCCGAACAGCTTGGATGCTTCAAAGAACGTGTTGACAATTGTATGAATGTGGTTTTCTTGATGGGCCATATAAGGGAACAATCGTCAGCAAACAGCGCTTCAGTGGTAATTGTCTCAACAGTGTCTTGGTTTTGCCGCAAGAAGTCGTAGGTTAAACAGTGAACAGTCCTGGTGGTATCTGATACAAATGCCCAGATATCTATTTTTTTACAGCATACAGCAATACTTGGGTGAATGATAGATAACAGATTGAAAAGCACCGAAGCGAGCACAAAGCCTTGCTTCACACCATTATAATTAATTCCTCAGATGTCTCACCATCTGAAAGTACCACTCCTGCCATGTGGTAGAACAGCTGGACGAGGGTGATGAACTTCTATGTGCAGCCGAGCTTCCCGAGGATGACAGAGTAGAGGTCCATTCTTCCCTAGGCAGTTATAGGCACTTCTCCTGCACCTGTCTTACTGCAAAGACCATGTCAATAGTTGAAACATGTGATGTTTGAAAACTCAGACAAGTCACCAATGCTAGAATACCATCTGAAAAACAATAAACCATTGAAACAGCATTACTGCGAATGTATCGTGTTTGCACATAAACACTATATGTTGCAGAAAATAATAATACTACCCGCCAAATTGCATTTAATACGCCTGAAAATTGTCGTTAGCAATTTGAATGTTTCTTACGCAAAATATAACCAAAACGTTAAGATTACAAACAATTATTCTGGCATTATAACGGACAGCGGTTGATATAACCGCAAAGCTTTTTGGATGTTCAGGTTTCATGTGATCGCGATGTTCCCACATTCAAAACAACGAATTCAGCAAACTGCCTGTTAATAATTGCTACGCAGGCTGATTCCGGGTAACAGAACATACCACCTCTCTTTGATGGCAATCCAGTTCTAGTCCTAGTTGTTTCCAGCACTCGGCAACGTTCTATTAACTGACTAGTCTGTATATTGTGTGATTACAATGTTATGATCTTATGTCTGAGGTCTCATTCAACTAATCAGCCTTTTTCAGAACATACATCGCCAAGCCGACCTTTCTATGCTGGCACTGAGGGTGGACACTGCCAGGGTGCTTGTCGTCCTCAGTGGTTTTTACGTCCCAAATTGAGATCCATATCCATGTCTAAGATTTGTTTAATGCAATAAAAGTCTTTGGAAAAAATATCCAACCGGATAATATTATAATTTTATATTGAGAGTGGCGTATTTTTGACGGGATAGTGGCGCCGCCAGGCAGACAAACCAGAAATGACAGCTGTGCAGCGGATATAACGGGATATTATCGCTGCAAGACACTGGCAAAAGACCGCGCGAGGCACGAGCGCGAGTTTTGCAGAATCGAAAATTTGTATTTGTTTACGTGTTCTTTAATTACACCGTGAACGTGCTCGAGTGAACAATAACTGCAGCTGTCTACTCGCACGGCGATGTGTGTGCAACATTATTGGTAAGTCATATATGTGACACGTTACGCTGGTTTCTGTGAGTGTGAGATCGTTTGTTTGTGTGATGCGGTGAATCAGTGGCTGATGCAGAGTCGGTGATGGCGGTAGTGGACCGCGGGCGGAGGCTGGGCAGCGGCGGTGTTCGGCTTGGACCAGATACAAATATACGTTGAGAAATATATAGCAGTCATACATATATATATAGGGAACGTATTTATAGATGTAGCCATTAACATCGTAACCGTTTTCGAAGCGAGTGCGAATCTTTGACTGTGATGCTAGCCTATACTATAGTAAAGATGGGACGGTTGTCCACCGGCATCATTATGACGTTGACGTTGTCGACATTAATTTTATTTATAATTAAAAAAAATACACGTTGCACTTGCAGCAGTTTTTGTAGAGTAGAAACTAAGCCTAAGGTTAAAGCTTCAGGCAGACTCCTTAGTTAATGTCTTACGCCTTAGTTTTAGGTTTGTATACTATTTTAACATACATCCGAGCAAACTTGCAAACAAGTATTTCTTCGACATGTCATTGATTGTTTTTAGGTGTATGCAATGTGCACACTGTCCTAGTTGTCATTGTATAGTTAAAATGTTAGAAAACATTGTTTTTGAGTATTAAAATACATTTATATAATTGATGAATAGACACGCAACCAGCAAGACATGGCATACATTTTAAACAGGGCTGTTTACTAACCTGACTTGTATTTCAATAACTTTCTTGGAGTGATTAAATTCTTAATGTATACATTTCTGTTTGATAAAGTGAACTGTGCAGTGTGTTTACATAAACACTCAACATTTATTCTTTCTCATTAATTACATATGTAGTTTTAACACGATTCAATGTAGTGAATTATTTTTTTTTATTTACCACTACTGTTTACATAGCAGATAACTGTAGTCTGCAATGTCCAATCAGTTATCGTGAGAAAAAGTACTTGGTTAATTCTGAATGGCACAGTTGATTTATTGTGGACAAGGCGAGAGTGACAGAGCAGCCAACTTGGGTCTACATACATGTGCTCCTTCAAGGCCTCTGGCAGGATCTGGGAGGGCACTTAAGTCGAAGTATAGCTCAACTTTCTCAGTATCAAGTTACATGCTATCTCAACCTTTCATGCTAAGGAAACCTTTGATTATACCCAGGTGACAGTTGATTATACCCAGATGACGTAGTCTTGTGTTATTTATTATTTTTACATGTAATCAATACATACCTAGAACATTTAAAGTTGTATCATGAATAATAAGTAATATTTAATCATTAATGATAGGTGGTCATATGTGTTTTTGTTTCACGATTTTGGCACCAAGAACACCACGAGCACCTCGGAAAAACATTACTTAATTAAGATGTCTAAAGAGAGTATCTTGACCAAGATAAGTGCATGCTGATTAGTTACAACATAAATTTCATATTTATGTGCCAAATGTACATTTCTTACAAGAAGTGCCCAAAGTAGGTCACAGTTTAGGAATGGGTTAAGCTCCACTTATTGTTTGCGAATTGAGCCGTTCAGGTGTGACTAATGCTGTGGATGCACACCTTGTGTAGGCATCTTTCTTGTGTACTCAGGTAACATGAGAGCAGATAGATGGGGGCCATTGATGCAGGCCTTCTTTGTAACTTGTGTAATTGGCCAAGTAGAGTAGACAGTCTATTGTGTAGGATGGGAAGGAGCAGAGGTAATTGTTGTAAACAGGAGGTAAGTTTTTCTGTGTTCCCTCTTACCAGGCCAAGGGCCCACAGACACAATAATGTGTACACATATGTTGACTGGGGTTTACAAATGTTCTGCAGTTTGTAAAAGTGGGATGTATTGGTTATAATTTGTAGTTGACTAGGGTTCGAGCTCTTGCTGCTGTTGCAAAGCTTGGACAATTTTGTTCACTCTGCATTGCCTCGGTTTACTCTCTGTATAAATGAACTCAGGGACTGGCTATAGATAGTGGTCGGTATAGATATAGTGTAGAGCATTTTGAGCAGTCATAGAAAGATTGTAGACAGCTGCACTAGTAGTAAAAACGTACCTTTATTACTGGGAAGACTCAAGACATTTGTAAATGACATCACCAGGAAAATTATGATGACCAGGTTGGAAGTGGTTGAGTTGTATCAGCTGTGGCAGGTGAAGGCAACAGTCAGTGTAGTGATGGGTGATGTTGGTGTGCAACAACAGTCAGTGTAGTGATGGGTGATGTTGGTGTATAACAACAGTCAGTGTAGTGATGGGTGATGTTGGTGTGTAACAACAGTCAGTGTAGTGATGGGTGATGTTGGTGTGCAACAACAGTCAGTGTAGTGATGGGTGATGTTGGTGTGCAACAACATTAAGTGTAGTTTGGCATGGGATAGTAGTTTTTATTGTTAGAGTCATTTACCTGGTGCCAGGTTGAGAATAATTGTAATGAGAGTGGTTAGATATATCTAACCCCTCTCAATACAATTATCATAAATAGTCATCATATATATATATATATTATCACATAAGTTTGGAGTTGTAGTCAGTCAGGGGCATAGTCCAGTACTTCCGACACTTCTCGTTGGCAGGTGGCCAGTGTCATTACCATAAATAATCATTTGTACTCCCTGTAGTTTCACATCATTTGCAAGTTGATGAACACAAAACAGTTTAGGCATTCACATAAATTAAAATTAAGTACTAAATTAATTCAGTTCTATTTGGTGTACAGACTGGCTACTTCGATACAATTTTCTTGAATGTTTTAGTATAATAAAATCACCAGTGGTAGTTTGTTTGAAAATGTAGGTCTATGTTTCCCGTGCGAACGTCCACTGTAGGCATTGGTGGTTAAGTGGTTGAAACATGCATTCAGCTCACAAAAGTGTACTTATACTTGAGATGGTCCCCCAGCCCCAGTTCCTTGAAGGAAAAGGTAGGGTTGAATGTTGTGCCTTGTGACAGCTGCCTGAGGTGGTAGGATGTGTAGGACTGTTGAGGCAGGTTGTGTGATTCATAAACAGGCAGACAGTAGTAGACTCCAGTGACTATTGCTGAAAGTGGCAGGACTGACACTGAGGGTAGTAACAGACGTCTCCCATCATACAGTCAGTACACGGATACACAGCTAGACAATATTGTACTTGACAGACAACACACAAAGGTTTGTACTAGTTTCTTCTCTCTCTGCTTAATAAGTAATTACGGGTCACAGTTCATAACTTCATCAGAACATGCTTTAGTAGTTCTTTTAAATGACTGTTGGAGTATCCGTATTCATATATTTATATATATTGTCTCATATGTATATATATATATGTTTACAATCAAGTATGTTTTTCTTTTAAAGTTATACTGTATAATTTGTTATATATATTGCAGTTTCTCCTTAATTTAATTTGATCAT
>CM034533.1:48251172-48386872 GCA_020002185.1 Paraescarpia echinospica | reverse complement strand
TAGCAGTAGGAGGCATCCTGCAGTCTCGTAAAACTATGGATCCCTGGTGTCGAAGATCAGTTGTTGGCTGGGCAGCGTCTGTTGTGGCTGTCGAGGCCAATTCTTGAGTGGCAATCTTTATTGCATATGCTGCACTTGAGGGCGCTCTCGGCTCTGTTCTCAGCCTGGGTGTTTCTTCTGCGGTTGCGTTTTTCTTCTGCTAGCCTAGCTGTGGAGAGTATCCTCTCCTCTTTTGAGACCCCTATGTAGTTCCTGCGTCCATGTGGATCGGTCTCCAGCAAGATCCTCCCAGTTTTTAACATCTATGTCTAGTGTCTTCAAGTCTCGCTTGCATACGTCCTGCCCTTTTTTGACAATTGTATATATGTATATATCTATAATTCAGTAATTAGCTACTTTACTATGTATGTTGTTGAAATAAAGTTTCATTCATTCATAGGTGTATTTTGTTTGCAGGTGTACTTTGTGTGGGTGGCTGGCAACCAGCGCCACTACGAATGGATGACGGATGTGCTGAGACAGATTGAGAGCATCGACACGAAGGAGCTGGTCGAGACTCATCTCTTCATCACTCAACTCTTCCAGAACTTTGACCTGCGCACCACCATGCTCGTGAGTAGACACCTGGCAGTCTTGTGCACCTACGTAAGGTCTGTTGCTTAAAAGGAAACTAATAATCTGGTGTCATGTGTTGTTACTGTACATCTGTAGAGTAATGCTTGTTGTTGCAGTACGTCTGTAGAGTGATGCATGTTGTTGCAGTATATCTTTAGTAGTGATGCGCATTGTTGCAGTACATCTGTAGAGTGATGCGTGTTGTTGCAGTACATCTGTAGAGTGATGCGTGTTGTTGCAGTACATCTGTAGAGTGATGCATGTTGTTGCAGTACATCTGTAGAGTGATGCGTGTTGTTGCAGTACATCTGTAGAGTGATGTGTGTTGTTGCAGTACATCTGTGAGGAACACTTCCAGAATATGGCAGGCAACAGTCTGTTCACAGGCCTTAAGGGCAAGACTCACTTTGGCCGCCCCAACTTTGAGATGTTCTTCCAGGCAATCAGCAATAAACACCCCAAGGTGAGTACATACAGCACTGCCTGGGGCGGTCGTCTACAGGGGCAACAAAGACATATTAAGAATAAGACCTGTCAGTCGCCAGCCTCTCCTGTTGAATAGCATTGTCCCACTGCTGAGCTGTGGCATTTCAACCGTGCATTTAGTTAGTTTCATTCCAATGTGTGTTGCATCGATGCACACAATTATGATTTGGGTGTTGTGACACTACAGTCAGTTACTAAGCAGCATGTTCCTGCCATCAGTTTAATGGAAACTCTGCATTGTTCGGTTATTTAATATTCCACAAGTTTGCCACAACACTGTACTCATATGTGTGAGACACATCTCAATGACAATGAAGAGAAATAGAAATAAGGCTGAGATAATTCCTAACAAACCAAAGTTGTGTTCATGTAATGACAGATTCAGACGTTGTGTGTTGTGTTTCAGGTGAAGAAGGTGGGTGTGTTCAGTTGTGTGTTGTGTTTCAGGTGAAGAAGGTGGGTGTGTTCAGTTGTGTGTTGTGTTTCAGGTGAAGAAGGTGGGTGTGTTCAGTTGTGTGTTGTGTTTCAGGTGAAGAAGGTGGGTGTGTTCAGTTGTGTTTCAGGTGAAGAAGGTGGGTGTGTTCAGTTGTGTTTCAGGTGAAGAAGGTGGGTGTGTTCAGTTGTGTTTCAGGTGAAGAAGGTGGGTGTGTTCAGTTGTGTTTCAGGTGGGTGTGTTCAGTTGTGTGTTGTGTTTCAGGTGAAGAAGGTGGGTGTGTTCAGCTGTGGTCCGGCCGGACTCACAAAGAGCATTGTGAATGCTTGCAACAACGTGTCCAAGGTCACATGCACCAGGTTCCAGCACTTCTACGAGAACTTCTAAGAGTGTCATTGTGTGATGCTGACAGAACGTGTGGTGTGTCACCTGTAAGACCTGTCAACTGGCATGGACGGTGTGAGGTTGTTGTCTTGCACTAAAAACAGTGCAGTGTACTTTTAAGTAGAACTTGTCACTTGCAGCATCATTTGTGTCAACTGATGTCATTTGTCAATTGATGTTACTTGTGTCAGCCGATGTCATTTGTGTCAACTGACATTAACTTGTGTCAGCTGATGTCACTTTTGTCAGATTATGTGGCTTGTGTTAATGGATGTCACCTGTGTCAGCTGATGTCACTTGTGTCAATGCATGTCACATGTGTCAACTGTTGTAACAGAATATTTGAACTTATAAAGTATGATCCTTATCCCCAGTAGCATGTTAATTATGTCCATCCTTACGTCTTTACTATACAAATGTGTTTTATGAATAACAATTTTGTTTTAATAATTTGACCATCACCTGTGCAATTTGAATGTTTCAGTGCATGACGTGGGGAAGGAACATAAGTTTATCTTTGTTGATGATATTACACCTGTCGTGTGGTGTCATAAACACCTGGTCCCAGCAAACTGTGTTCACATGTATCAGAAACTGTCAGCAGTTGTTTGGTGATGTAGAGAAGAGCCAGAGTGATATTCATTAAGAAATAATAGTACATTCTACCTGGCAGTCAAGATGATGGGATAAACATAGTTTACATTATGTAGCAGTCGTATGATCAAAACAATCAACCTTGCACGATTTGTGCAATTAATAGCATCTTCTATTTGAAGGTTAAATCTTGATTAAATCAGTGTTTTAGACAGACTTATTTGTCTGGAGAATATAGACCAGGGTTCAGTTGTCCAATTGTGTAAATGCAGACAAACTGAACCTGGGAAATGAGCACTATAACAATTATTATGGCCACCTCTACTCTCTTGGTCTGGGGTAGACAAGTCGCCAACATTAGATACCCACAACTACTGATGCTGTCATAGATAGACACGTTGTATGTACACAGCTCTGTCTTGTCATCTTTCATGCACCAGATTCTAATAAAAACATAATTGTGGTCTACTCTCAGATGGGATAGAATTACACTAACTTCAACAGTACTGCTTTTCTCCATGCACTTTTGTTTACTAGTTAGTGCGACGGCCCACCCAAGCTCGACAATACTCTAGCCACATACATGTGGCTGATATAGAGTTCTGAGCTGTACATAAGAAGAAGTGTACTGACAAGTACAAAATGCATTTATTCTATTGACAGACAACAGTTTGTTGTTGCGATAGCGGCAGTGGGTTCACAGTATACAGAGACACTAGTGTCGTTTTGTTATTAGACACATTTACTTCCATTTAATAAATGTACGTATTTACATGTTTGCTCAGTGCAACTTGGTGACTGATTTTTCTGCACTGTTGTAGTGGGACAGGCTGCTAGTCTTACCACACTCACTTAGAAGTTGCATTCTGAGCTAAGGTACAGTTGTAAACTGTTTTTAGGAAAGTATATGTACAACATGAACAATCTTTACCTGTTGATAATACGTGCTACTGTGTACAGGGTGTCGCTTTTTACATTTCATACGTTAGTAGATAAACTGGTTTCGGAAAATTACTTACTGGTTGCACGCAGGTATAATTTTTCATCTGTAGCAGTTTTATCTGAAAATGGCCTATTATGTAAAAAAGCGTGTATGGGACATGGAGTTCCCTGGAAATTTGTATGTATCAGACGGATGATCTCAGAATGCAACTGAAACTAGCACTTGCTGTGTAGACTGAGTACTATTATATATATATATATAGTACAGGTGTAATTAGAATGTTGGAACTGTTTACATTAGATGGGTATACGTCAGATGTGACATGCAATGCACTACACAGTAGTTTACGCCACTTTACTGGAGGGGTTTTAGGACAATGTAGAACGTAGAAGATATTTTTTGGAATGGTGTCATCGTGAAATGATGTTTGTTGATATTTTCAGTGCTGCAACCAGCCTGTCCTGTTTATTTTATACAGAATATTCTATTAAAATATTTAAGAGAAAATTGTGTGTTGTGTATTAGAAGTTGTTCCTCTTTCTCCCAGACATCTGGGGGAGGTTAGCCTCAATACTGGGCCTTGATGTACTCCACCTTCTGTCACTGCTCATGTTTCACTGCTGTGTCTACCACTTCTTATTTCACATTCTCCACTTCACAATTCACCTATCCAGTATGTTGTGGTTTGCCGACGTCACAATCAAAATGTGTGTGATCTCTGTCAACGTTTACCTTTGCCACATCAATGTTGATAACGGTTATACAGATGAAATACATTTCTATTGCTGCATGACACCATAAAGCAAACGTTCCCACATACAGTTCACTATTTTTTGATAGTTTGACAGAGCTTTTGCTAGGCAATAGGTCACGTGTTGGATAGGTAAAACGATGTAACTAGTTCTTCACATGTTATAGTCATCCACATGTGTCAGTGCATTTAGCACTGACCACTAAAACATTCATCAGCAAATCAGACTGGGAATTATTGATGTTGTCCAATAGCATGAACACAAAGGTATTTCAATGCAACCTTAGTAAATTGTATAAACTCTTATCAACCCTGTTAGTAGTCCTGTCTATTCCAGGTTTAAAAAATGTACCTAAGAAGGTCATCAGTAAAGTGGAAACACCCAAGAGCCAATCAAACCCGATAAGTTGTTGAAACAACGCTGACAATGCTGTTACTGCACACTCGGAAATTCAATATATCTAAAACAGCATGTTGTGAACCATAAAATTATTCAAAACAAAAAATACAAAAGAATGGTTGTTTACTCTGGCATTATAATGGTAGTTCAAACACTGCATATTTAATCACAAATGACTACACGTGATAACTCGTAATTCATCAAACTTTATTTCTGTAAAGATTAATGATAACAAAATGTCCCCACATGTAAGCTGTATTGTTTTACACTGGTATATTGCAGAAGAGAACTCTTTCACATTGGTATATTGCAGAGCAGAAAAAGGTTATCTCCAGTTATTAGCAATTATGCAACTAAATAGCAGAATAATATTCTTGTTCCTATTTTGCGGTGTTTGGTTCCTATATATACGATGTTTGTAATGTTGGTATTTAGAGAACTATTGCCAACCGGAGATGACCTTGATGCTGCATTGGCCTGTCCCCACCTACGCCAGTAAAATACACTAGAAGACCGAAATTGCAAACGTTTGCTATAACAAGAGATGTAACACATGGAAATAAACAGACAAAAGTATACACAAAAAGTTGACTGTAATGCAACCCCAAGAATATAGTTTAGTTCATATGTACACGTCATGCAATCTAACACCTTTCGGGAATAGCGTTTCAATCACATGTACTGTGCACATCAGGTCACAGACACAAGTTGTGCCGATAAAACTCATAAATAACAACGTGCCAGATATCGTATGACAGCTCTCCAGGTTTGTGAAATATCGGACAAACCCCACATATATAATATGTGGAGTCCATCGAGTCATTCTTCCCTCTGATCATTATCATCCAATAAGGACAAGAACCAGTGTCAAACACTTGAAGAAGGTTAGTGTCAAACACAGCACCACAACCCCACTGCGGGGATAGAGGCATTCACACAAACATCTGCACATCTCTATCACCGTCAGTCCATTCAGCCCCTGTTAATCGTAATACTGGAGTGGCGTCAGTGGAGAGACTTGAGTTCGTCTGTCTTGGCGGGTGCCTTGTGCCACTGTTCTGGGGGAGACATGTCCCTGAGGAACAAGTGTCTGGGCCGTGTGTCGTGGAGTTGTGAGATGCTGAATGTCGAGAGTCCAACCCCGAGGAAGGACATCAGGACGGCCGTGCGGAACAACAGGTTGTGTGTCATCCGTCCCACAAACTGACGCGACCGCGTCTTGGGCAGCTGAAGACACAAAACAAACATCAAATTCATGTAGTTTATTGTGGAAACATTTTAGATACAATCTGTCATCACTGTAGTTCCGGCAAAATATGCTAATGCAAGAAATTCTGCAATGTTTTCACAGCAATATAAGAAAAGAACATTTTTAATGTTACACGTACAATTTCTGTATAGGGTTCTGAAATACCAGATGTTTAAATCTGGTATCAATCTGCCTCACATACAACTAAACCAGACGTGTGAACAACGGGACATAGTCCATTTAACAGGTTTGCTGGTTGCACACTTTTGTCACCACATGCAAATGTTGGGACATTCTGTAAGTGTGTAACAGACATTAATGATTTACTAAATTAGCCTCAATTACTAGATCTATTCTACCAGGTGGAGCCACAGTAGGGCACTCCAAGCTATGTCCGATGATGTTCTAGTCTCGCTCAAACAACTCTCGCCCGACTGAGTGACTGCCAGGAAACAGGGTCTGACCGAGAACACGCATCTAGTACCGATCATATGGTGCTCCCATCTCGCGGCACCTGGACAATCGAGGCTAGTGCCACTCGAGAATCCATTTTGCAGCAAATGTTTTGGGTGAGCAGCCAATCAGTGTCGTTATCGAGATTCGTAATACAAAAATAAATCAGGATTTTACTTTTCTTTTTTTATTACTTGTGTCAATATAACCAAAGTTTCCAATGCGTAGCAAACAATTATATAAGTTGACACTCTTATTATTAACCTGAGAGCCAATCATCATCTCTACGGGGATTCTGGGTAAACCGGGATCCACGTCATACAGTGAAAACCAGTGTTATCTTCCAGGCGGTAGAACGTGAGCCCTACGGTGCTCCCATCTCGCGGCGCCTGGACAATCAAGGCTAACAATGTTCAAACATACAATGCACACATTGGCGCTACCCGGTGGAGCGCAGATGAACTCCTAGTGTCACACAAGCATGTTAAAAATATGAGCCAGTTCATTTAAACAAAAATTCAGACACTGATGGGAAAACTTATATACACAATAATGTTGATAGGATTAAGTTGAATGTTGCTATACTAATATTGATCAAAAATGTGTTTGAAGTACAAGGCAATTGTTCTGCGTTTCCTAATCATAATCATTGACAATAGATACATACCACTTGTCTTGTAAAGCTGCCTTTCGTGAACTGGCGGGCAATTGCGAAAGCTGGCATCTTCACTTATTTTTGTAACAGCTGAAAAAACATAATATTTTTAACTGAATGTTCACAACTTCTTCAAGAATCATGTTGTGGTGTAGACTAGGTTTAGTTGAGTGCTTCATGAAGTTAACAAGTCTTAATAATAAAATAAGGACAAGGCTATTCGCAGAGCCCAGCTCTGCAAATTAGATTCCGATTCTTATTTGCAGAGCCCAGCAGGGGACAACAAATAAACATTAATGTATCCAAAATCATAAATTTTGTCATAACACATTTTGGAGGTACACAAAATGTAACTATTATTAACAAATGTGGTGTTTTAGTGCACTTTTAAAGGTCCAGATATCACCGGGTATAGCCTTAACTTACCTGTTTACCTTCAAAATAAGTCAAGAATCTGTATATCTCGACCTATAGTTAGGACTGCCGCTGGTGTGTAGCTAATAGTCTCCAAGGAACATCCAACATACGTAGTCCAGGTTCTGTACACCTTCATACTAAACTATAACCTGACATCAGATACACATGTCATAGTCCAGGGCTAGAACTAAGCCTAAAAAGTTGACTGATGGGCAAGAATCAGGATTATATATTGACCTATTGTTACGACTGACACTGCTACCTAGCTTACAGCCTTCAAGGAATACCCAATGTATACAGTCCTTGATCTGTATATATTCATACTAAAACGTAGCTTGATATAAGGTACACACATGTCACATGCCACAGGCACAGGTTCGCATAGGTTAGCCTAGGGCTAGATCTAGAGGGAGTAGAGCTAAGGGGGTGACTGATGCGCACTTGCCCACCTTGATTTCGTCGTTATAACTACATTTTGCTTAAATGACATACCTCATCAAGTTAGATCCATCCTTCCACATAATCACAGGTATATTAATGTAACAAAGATTTAGTGTTTTATCGCATTTTTGGGGTCAAAAGAGCAACCAGGTTTGTGTCTGCTGCAACAGTGTGTTACTGCAGTGAGCAATTGTCGCCCCTTGGGCCTCCAAAGTGTGCCAAGAAGCGATATTTCCGTAACATTAATATGCCTGGGATGATGTTGAATGATTGAACTAACAGAGTGAGGTATAATTTAGGCAAATTATAGTTACATTGATGAAATTGAGGTGCGCCTGGATACTAGACCAGTGCCTGGTTAATCTACTACCAAAGCGCCGTCTGACTGGTCGATGGTGGACTCTGCGAATAAGATTTGATTTGTTATTCCCAGAGCTCAGCTCTGCGAATAGCCAGTGACTAACAATAATTATTATATTTATTAATTCTTAATTAATTAGACTTTTCAGTTCAAGAATAAAATGTCATATATTTGACATGAACAAAATATCAGCAGCCGCACACAGGAAGTGACCCTGGAAGGCAAAAGATCATCATCGGCTGCAGTGACCTCAGACGTCCCACATGGTTCAGTCCTTGGACCCATCCTCTTCCTTTGCTACATAAACTACCTACCAGACCAAGTGTCCTCTATTGTATGCCTATTTGCTGATGACTGTCTCCTGTACCGAAACATCAACTCACGAGATGATGCAGATATACTATAAGATGACATAAACAAGCTGCAGATGTGGGAATAGAACTGGCTGATGGAGTTTAATCCAGACAAGTGCGGAGTTATCCGAATTACCAACAGAAGGAAGAAGAGAATCGTCAGTGATTACTCTATCCATGGTCAACAATTGAAGGAGGTCAATGGAGCCAAGTACCTTGGAGTAGCCATCGACAGGACACTAACATGGAGCGAACATATCAACAACGTGACAAAGAAGGCTAACAACACCAGAGCTTTCCTACAGCAGAACATCAGCAGATGCCCACAAGCCATCAAAGCATTATGCTATCAGACGTTCGTTAGACCCATCATGGAATATGCGTCAACAGTATGGGATCCTTCCACAGAGAAGAACATCAAGTCTGTGGAGATTAACACTGGAGAATGTTCAATGACAAGCTGCTCGTTTTGTGAGAACGACTACCGTCGACACAGCAGTGTGACAATCATGATCGAAAGTCTAAAATAGGAGACCCTCGCGAGCAGACGGGCTAATGTCAAGCTCATAATGGTCAACCGCATCAGGAACAAGTTAGTGGACATAACAATGACTTCACTCACCGCAGCTTCAACTCATACCAGAGGCAATGCATACCGCTACTTCCAGACATTCACAAATGCACACCACAGCTGCCTACTAGCTAGTTAGCAAACAATCACTGGACTCATTTGGAAAGCATCTCCTCTTCATGCCTCTATCGGAGTCTATCCAAGACCAAGTAATCTACGCTCACGAAGCTATAGGCACACCGACTATAGGATCTTCTAATCTATCTAAACGTCACAAAATAACCAGCCAGCGCTACACCACCCGCTACTTGCGACGTCCCACCCACCTATACAAACTATCAAAGCTCGACAATACTGTAGTGTAGGCTGATACAGAGTTCTGAGCTGAACTTAAGAAGAAGAAGAAATATCTAACATTCAAAAACAAACGACAGAATACTTACGGAAAAGCAATACAACTGACCAGCGCCAGAAAAGGCGTAGAATTGCGCATAACTTACAATCGGCTAAGTGCCAAAATGTATGCTTGCCAAACTCCGTTAGCATTGACATTCACCTATTATCGACTGCAAGTGCAACCCGCAAGCGAAACATCTGCTGGTCATTATTATTCTTACACTATATTATAGCTTACGAAAACAATGCAACGATTTGAGTATATCTATTAGGCTGTAATGTAGATACGTATATCTAAAAACCGTCTCGTCTATGACTGGAAATGTATAAAAATAAGTCCTTACCTTTCCTCTCTGTTTTGACTTCCCTGATGGGATTGGCGGAAGTGCGTATTTGGACCACTGTCCTCAAACGTGACCTTCAAGTTGTTGATTCGGGAGATTCCGGAATGTTCCGGAGTAGACGCAAATGACCTAATGACGTAGGGCCACTGGCGTACCTACACGGCATTACAAAATTCCTGTCATTCATAAAAGTCCAACACTATACTGCACTGTCTCTTTAATATCATTATCATGTTTCATTGGGTTAGAAGGATTAACTGTAGTACATTTGTTTGACAATTTTGTGTGTTTGCTTAAATTTGGTTTATACAAACAACCGCCTATAGACAAATGGAATAGGAACTCAACAGTTTTCATCTTCATTGCCTGTAGACAATGACGTGTTTACGGATTGCGACGTGATTGCGTACGGATATGGGAATGCAATCGCGGTAACACACGCAATCAGTCTTGTATCTAGACCAGCTACCAGTAAATATTTACTATATTGTACTAGTAGCAAACCCGTAAGCATGGAGGGTTTACGAATCCCCCTTCAAAAACGAACCTCCTCGAACCCTCGCCTAGGTTATGTCCTCACACCCACCTCCGTTCTCCCGCTAAACTTGCTGCATAGCAATCAATGATTACTTTTAGCTGTTCACTGAAATGTGCACAGAATTAAAACTTGTAAATATGATACATGCTTGGGGGGGTTCGGATTAATCCCTCAACAATGAAATATTATTGGTCGTGAAGTCGAGTATAATAATACCTTGGTCTGCTTAAAAACATCGGTCTGCATAGCGCGGCGCTATATACGCATCTGGTCAGCGTATGCTGTCGTTAGTAATACATAACTTTCTAGTTTAGGAAGTTCGATTTCCTTTCACATCCCTCAAAAGGAAATTGAACTTCATAAAATAGAAATTATTGATTGTGTACATGATTTAAAATGTTTAAGTATCACCATAAGCCAACACCTAAATTGGGACAGCCATTATAAACAAAACAGCGAATTAAATCAATAAAATAATTGGAATTTTAAATAAATGTATTACCTAAGAATATATTTCACTTTTGTTCAACTGCTGTAAAAAATAAGCTATTTACAGCGTATTTTGGTAATATCTATATGTGTGCGTTATGGGTGAACTTTAGAAAAGTTAATTTTCATCAATTCATTGTTGCATATAACAACTCTTTCAGGATATTGAACAATTTGCCCATGAGATGTAGCGCTAGCCACATGTTTGCTACAGCTAATGTCAGCTCGGGTAAATGTGTAATTAGAAAGGCTATTTTTAGCTTAATGAATAGGATTGACATGTCTTTGAATCCCATTATTTATAGCATTAAAACTAGCGACGTGTATTGTACTTCGAAACTGCGGCACCAGTGGGTCCGGGATTTATATAATTTTTAAACATATTGTTCTTATCTATGTATTTTTATATTATTTACATACTTTTATTGATGTATTTGTATATATGGACATCATGATTGTCTGAAATAAATACATTATTATTATTATATTATCTATATAATGTATAATTTGCTCATTCTTCCCAAGATTAATTATGGCATTTTGGTGTGGGCTCATCAAGCCCATTGCATTTTTAAGCGTCAAAATAAAGCAGTGTGAATAGTTATTTCAAGTAAATACAATTCTCACACAGATCCCATCTTCCAAAAAATGTAAATTTCTTAAGTTTGATGACATCTATAGACTTCAACAGCTCGAATTTTATTACAAATTGATCAACAAGCTTATACCAGAATACTTCAGTCGTCTTCCATACACATACAACTTTGCAATTCACCAATATAACACACATGGTAAAACAACTTATTTATTCCCAGAGTTAATCATCAATATGCAAAACTTATGTACTATCAGACACAACATTATACAAACTGTTAACAATACTCCAAATATCATCCTTGATAAAAATGTATACACATAGCTTATATGGTTTTCCACTTATAAAAAATTACTTTATCAAGAATTATGAATCATGTTGTCACATTTCTAACTGTTACATCAGTCATTCTTAAACAAGACATGACATTGCATTTCATTAAACCAATTTATGTATATACTATGTATACACATATATGTATGTATATATAGTTGATCACGTGATAATCATATAATTATGTTATATCAGTGGGTGGCTCCCATGATTGCGGCATATAATCATCTTAAAAGGAGCCTCCCTGACCCTACAATGAATATTATATTGTAGTTTATGTGCTTATAATGGTCAAAATAAATACCGTATGTATGTCTGTCTGTCTATAGGTGTGTGTGTATAACAAAATATAAAAAACGAACCGCCCTCAGCGAAACCTGGTTTCGGGCCTGTTGGTAGCAACGTATTGTACAATTCCTAGAAGACGAAAAAATTGCACTAATATGCCCGATCTCTCCCATTGATAAAACTATATTAGAACAGTGTTTCTTAACCCTTAGGGTCGCCAAGCCATTTTCAGTGGATCGCCAAGAGTTTCTAGTGTTAATTAAGAGACTGTCCAAACTTTGATTTATAGTCCCGCTTGCCCGTACTAAATCCATGCAAGACAAACAAGTTATGCCAAATAGTTCAAGAATTTTAAGTAATACCACATGGCATGTCAAATTCACTTGACATTAGCCTTCAATTGTCCATCTCGCATGCCTCTGGTATGGGCAAGTAATAGAAAAATATTGTGTGCGATGTCGCTGAAAATGCGTCAAGCACACACGGTGCGATAATCGGTGTCGTGTTCGATTCATTCCATACAGAAGCCTTCAAAGTACACTTTTATATACAAATATCGCTGTAATCAGTGTGTCCAATCACATCATAGTCTATAGGATTATCCGCCTCTAGTTATTACCACCAATGTACAATAAATTAGCGCAGGTGCATATATACGTATTCTTCTCGACTCCGCAATTTCTGCTTTCGATTTGCAAGGTGGATGTTTTATTTTTGTTGACAAACCACTGAATGGAGCAGATGTGGTGATTCCTAGCTCGGTGTTACGCAAGCACGTTTAATAATTTTTTATTTATGTTACGCCTATTTATTTTATTAGTATTATTTTATTTATTTATCGCAAGTTAACTGTCTGAATGCATGGGTCGCCAAGCAAATTCCGCAACCGATATCTGGGTCGCAACCAAAAAGTTAAGAACTGCTGGTGTAGGTGGATAGGACAAGCACGGACAAAACCTGCAACAAACACCACACGATAATAAACACTTAACAAGATTTTAAAAGATTGCCACCCAGGGAATTAACTGTAGATGGCAGGTGGACAAGGAAGCCCTTTGGTTTATCGAGAGTCCAACCCTTTTTATCTACGCCTACGAAGAGAGCGTGCGTGTATCCCGCCCTTCCGAGGTATGTGTAAATTTTATTTTTAAACATATATGTATATACTCACGCTACTAGCACCCACACAGTCAGCAGATAATCTGTTTAATTCATTTACGGTCCTTTATGAAAATGAGAATGTTCTTAAATATATAATCTACACTGCTCCTTTACTAATATAACTTCATGTCCTCTAGTCCTTCTCTCTTTCTTAATTGATACAACAAATGTCTATCAATATTTTCATAACAATTAAATATTTTAAACACTCCTATCTGATCTCCTCTCAATTTCCTGGTCTCTGGTGTTGTTAAATCACATTCTTTTAGGCGTATTTCGTAACTAAGATCCCTAAGTTTTTGTATAATTTTAGTTGCTCTCCTCTGTACACTTTCTAGCATATCTATGTCCTTCCTGCGATATGGCCTCCACGCTTGTATACAATATTCTAAATGAGGCCTAACTATTGTTTTCTACAGCGATATTATATTAGTTCTTTTTCCTTACATGCTATATTTCGCCTAATTATTCCAAGAATTTGATTTCCCTTTGAAACTGCAATTTCGCACTGCTCTGAAACCTTCATATCAGCACTATTAGTTAACCCTAAGTAATTTTCTTTTATAGTAGTAGTTAGTACAGTAACCCCCATTGTATATTTCCCAAAATTGAACATTTGCCACATTTCAGACCATCAAGATCAACTTGTAAATGTTGTTTATCTCACGGAACCCTCGTTTTACATAAAATTAAATTAACAAAAGGAGAAATGCCCATAGATCTATATAACATGAAACCTTTGTAAATTAATATTGATTAAAAAGAAATATAAGGGCCTATCGCCATTTTAAGGAATCATACAGCTTCTGCTGCAGCAGCAGCAGCAGCAGCTATGATTCCTTTATCAAAGGATCCATCACTTAACTGAAATAGTGTTGCCCGGGTGAGGAGTACTGTCTGAGGTTGGCTGGAGGGGGACTTTGATCTCTCTTGCTGAGGCTGATTGTTAGGCCGAACAGCTTGGATGCTTCAAAGAACGTGTTGACAATTGTATGAATGTGGTTTTCTTGATGGGCCATATAAGGGAACAATCGTCAGCAAACAGCGCTTCAGTGGTAATTGTCTCAACAGTGTCTTGGTTTTGCCGCAAGAAGTCGTAGGTTAAACAGTGAACAGTCCTGGTGGTATCTGATACAAATGCCCAGATATCTATTTTTTTACAGCATACAACAATACTTGGGTGAATGATAGATAACAGATTGAAAAGCACCGAAGCGAGCACAAAGCCTTGCTTCACACCATTATAATTAATTCCTCAGATGTCTCACCATCTGAAAGTACCACTCCTGCCATGTGGTAGAACAGCTGGACGAGGGTGATGAACTTCTATGTGCAGCCGAGCTTCCCGAGGATGACAGAGTAGAGGTCCATTCTTCCCTAGGCAGTTATAGGCACTTCTCCTGCACCTGTCTTACTGCAAAGACCATGTCAATAGTTGAAACATGTGATGTTTGAAAACTCAGACAAGTCACCAATGCTAGAATACCATCTGAAAAACAATAAACCATTGAAACAGCATTACTGCGAATGTATCGTGTTTGCACATAAACACTATATGTTGCAGAAAATAATAATACTACCCGCCAAATTGCATTTAATACGCCTGAAAATTGTCGTTAGCAATTTGAATGTTTCTTACGCAAAATATAACCAAAACGTTAAGATTACAAACAATTATTCTGGCATTATAACGGACAGCGGTTGATATAACCGCAAAGCTTTTTGGATGTTCAGGTTTCATGTGATCGCGATGTTCCCACATTCAAAACAACGAATTCAGCAAACTGCCTGTTAATAATTGCTACGCAGGCTGATTCCGGGTAACAGAACATACCACCTCTCTTTGATGGCAATCCAGTTCTAGTCCTAGTTGTTTCCAGCACTCGGCAACGTTCTATTAACTGACTAGTCTGTATATTGTGTGATTACAATGTTATGATCTTATGTCTGAGGTCTCATTCAACTAATCAGCCTTTTTCAGAACATACATCGCCAAGCCGACCTTTCTATGCTGGCACTGAGGGTGGACACTGCCAGGGTGCTTGTCGTCCTCAGTGGTTTTTACGTCCCAAATTGAGATCCATATCCATGTCTAAGATTTGTTTAATGCAATAAAAGTCTTTGGAAAAAATATCCAACCGGATAATATTATAATTTTATATTGAGAGTGGCGTATTTTTGACGGGATAGTGGCGCCGCCAGGCAGACAAACCAGAAATGACAGCTGTGCAGCGGATATAACGGGATATTATCGCTGCAAGACACTGGCAAAAGACCGCGCGAGGCACGAGCGCGAGTTTTGCAGAATCGAAAATTTGTATTTGTTTACGTGTTCTTTAATTACACCGTGAACGTGCTCGAGTGAACAATAACTGCAGCTGTCTACTCGCACGGCGATGTGTGTGCAACATTATTGGTAAGTCATATATGTGACACGTTACGCTGGTTTCTGTGAGTGTGAGATCGTTTGTTTGTGTGATGCGGTGAATCAGTGGCTGATGCAGAGTCGGTGATGGCGGTAGTGGACCGCGGGCGGAGGCTGGGCAGCGGCGGTGTTCGGCTTGGACCAGATACAAATATACGTTGAGAAATATATAGCAGTCATACATATATATATAGGGAACGTATTTATAGATGTAGCCATTAACATCGTAACCGTTTTCGAAGCGAGTGCGAATCTTTGACTGTGATGCTAGCCTATACTATAGTAAAGATGGGACGGTTGTCCACCGGCATCATTATGACGTTGACGTTGTCGACATTAATTTTATTTATAATTAAAAAAAATACACGTTGCACTTGCAGCAGTTTTTGTAGAGTAGAAACTAAGCCTAAGGTTAAAGCTTCAGGCAGACTCCTTAGTTAATGTCTTACGCCTTAGTTTTAGGTTTGTATACTATTTTAACATACATCCGAGCAAACTTGCAAACAAGTATTTCTTCGACATGTCATTGATTGTTTTTAGGTGTATGCAATGTGCACACTGTCCTAGTTGTCATTGTATAGTTAAAATGTTAGAAAACATTGTTTTTGAGTATTAAAATACATTTATATAATTGATGAATAGACACGCAACCAGCAAGACATGGCATACATTTTAAACAGGGCTGTTTACTAACCTGACTTGTATTTCAATAACTTTCTTGGAGTGATTAAATTCTTAATGTATACATTTCTGTTTGATAAAGTGAACTGTGCAGTGTGTTTACATAAACACTCAACATTTATTCTTTCTCATTAATTACATATGTAGTTTTAACACGATTCAATGTAGTGAATTATTTTTTTTTATTTACCACTACTGTTTACATAGCAGATAACTGTAGTCTGCAATGTCCAATCAGTTATCGTGAGAAAAAGTACTTGGTTAATTCTGAATGGCACAGTTGATTTATTGTGGACAAGGCGAGAGTGACAGAGCAGCCAACTTGGGTCTACATACATGTGCTCCTTCAAGGCCTCTGGCAGGATCTGGGAGGGCACTTAAGTCGAAGTATAGCTCAACTTTCTCAGTATCAAGTTACATGCTATCTCAACCTTTCATGCTAAGGAAACCTTTGATTATACCCAGGTGACAGTTGATTATACCCAGATGACGTAGTCTTGTGTTATTTATTATTTTTACATGTAATCAATACATACCTAGAACATTTAAAGTTGTATCATGAATAATAAGTAATATTTAATCATTAATGATAGGTGGTCATATGTGTTTTTGTTTCACGATTTTGGCACCAAGAACACCACGAGCACCTCGGAAAAACATTACTTAATTAAGATGTCTAAAGAGAGTATCTTGACCAAGATAAGTGCATGCTGATTAGTTACAACATAAATTTCATATTTATGTGCCAAATGTACATTTCTTACAAGAAGTGCCCAAAGTAGGTCACAGTTTAGGAATGGGTTAAGCTCCACTTATTGTTTGCGAATTGAGCCGTTCAGGTGTGACTAATGCTGTGGATGCACACCTTGTGTAGGCATCTTTCTTGTGTACTCAGGTAACATGAGAGCAGATAGATGGGGGCCATTGATGCAGGCCTTCTTTGTAACTTGTGTAATTGGCCAAGTAGAGTAGACAGTCTATTGTGTAGGATGGGAAGGAGCAGAGGTAATTGTTGTAAACAGGAGGTAAGTTTTTCTGTGTTCCCTCTTACCAGGCCAAGGGCCCACAGACACAATAATGTGTACACATATGTTGACTGGGGTTTACAAATGTTCTGCAGTTTGTAAAAGTGGGATGTATTGGTTATAATTTGTAGTTGACTAGGGTTCGAGCTCTTGCTGCTGTTGCAAAGCTTGGACAATTTTGTTCACTCTGCATTGCCTCGGTTTACTCTCTGTATAAATGAACTCAGGGACTGGCTATAGATAGTGGTCGGTATAGATATAGTGTAGAGCATTTTGAGCAGTCATAGAAAGATTGTAGACAGCTGCACTAGTAGTAAAAACGTACCTTTATTACTGGGAAGACTCAAGACATTTGTAAATGACATCACCAGGAAAATTATGATGACCAGGTTGGAAGTGGTTGAGTTGTATCAGCTGTGGCAGGTGAAGGCAACAGTCAGTGTAGTGATGGGTGATGTTGGTGTGCAACAACAGTCAGTGTAGTGATGGGTGATGTTGGTGTATAACAACAGTCAGTGTAGTGATGGGTGATGTTGGTGTGTAACAACAGTCAGTGTAGTGATGGGTGATGTTGGTGTGCAACAACAGTCAGTGTAGTGATGGGTGATGTTGGTGTGCAACAACATTAAGTGTAGTTTGGCATGGGATAGTAGTTTTTATTGTTAGAGTCATTTACCTGGTGCCAGGTTGAGAATAATTGTAATGAGAGTGGTTAGATATATCTAACCCCTCTCAATACAATTATCATAAATAGTCATCATATATATATATATATTATCACATAAGTTTGGAGTTGTAGTCAGTCAGGGGCATAGTCCAGTACTTCCGACACTTCTCGTTGGCAGGTGGCCAGTGTCATTACCATAAATAATCATTTGTACTCCCTGTAGTTTCACATCATTTGCAAGTTGATGAACACAAAACAGTTTAGGCATTCACATAAATTAAAATTAAGTACTAAATTAATTCAGTTCTATTTGGTGTACAGACTGGCTACTTCGATACAATTTTCTTGAATGTTTTAGTATAATAAAATCACCAGTGGTAGTTTGTTTGAAAATGTAGGTCTATGTTTCCCGTGCGAACGTCCACTGTAGGCATTGGTGGTTAAGTGGTTGAAACATGCATTCAGCTCACAAAAGTGTACTTATACTTGAGATGGTCCCCCAGCCCCAGTTCCTTGAAGGAAAAGGTAGGGTTGAATGTTGTGCCTTGTGACAGCTGCCTGAGGTGGTAGGATGTGTAGGACTGTTGAGGCAGGTTGTGTGATTCATAAACAGGCAGACAGTAGTAGACTCCAGTGACTATTGCTGAAAGTGGCAGGACTGACACTGAGGGTAGTAACAGACGTCTCCCATCATACAGTCAGTACACGGATACACAGCTAGACAATATTGTACTTGACAGACAACACACAAAGGTTTGTACTAGTTTCTTCTCTCTCTGCTTAATAAGTAATTACGGGTCACAGTTCATAACTTCATCAGAACATGCTTTAGTAGTTCTTTTAAATGACTGTTGGAGTATCCGTATTCATATATTTATATATATTGTCTCATATGTATATATATATATGTTTACAATCAAGTATGTTTTTCTTTTAAAGTTATACTGTATAATTTGTTATATATATTGCAGTTTCTCCTTAATTTAATTTGATCATAACCGTACTTTTGTGTACGATGTGAATCAGTGAATTGCTGCATTTCTTTTACAGATGCGTCCTCAACTGGTTCAGCCTGTTACAAATTAGGTTCTTTCAGCCCAAATGTGTAATGTGTGTGAATAGATTGAATAATATCTGCAGTCGGTTTTATAAAAAGCACATACATTTGTTTAAATGATTGAAAGAATTGACTCTGGCATTGCATCATGTAACAGGCCAAAGCCAATTGGCAGGCAGACATTTAGCCTTCAATCCACTGAATCTCTCGGTATACGTTGTTGACAGAGCATGGGAAATCAACAATATGAACACAGAAACATTTGAATAATCGAACCGCACATTTGTTTAAGGGTTCCAATTTTGAAAATCACTAATTAATTCCTGGGTGGGAATTAAAACAGAAAATATGCACAAAGAAGCTAGCATGTCATATATATATATATAGTGGATATATCTACAGGGTAGTTTTGCGTTTTGCAAAATGAATTTCAAATGAGACGGGAAAAAAAATAAATGAGGAATCACAGGCAGTGGTGCAAATGGCACCTGGGTCATATTGTAGAGTCGCACATTCCACAAGATATCTCACCAAGACCTGCGTGTGCAGGTGTTGGCTTGTAGCAATGTTTGACTGAGTTCAACACCGGATGGCTTCATTACATCCTTGTTTAGTCAGTCTGTCCACAGTGGTGTTAATGCCTCTATTCCTGGTTGACACAGCAGTAAATAACATGTGGTCTGTATCAGGCAAGACAAACAGCTGTCAGAGTGGAATGGCTGGCATGTTTAACTACACAGTAGATTATGAGAACAAGGCTTCTTGTGTAGCCAGGATGAATTAAGCCCTCTCTGCTCTCTTCACCAGCCTAAAGAGGGCTGACTAACTACAGCTGTGTGCTGTGGGAGTCTGCAGGACCAAGTGTTAATATAGGAGGCTGGTGAGAGATCAACAACACCTGCAGCAGGTAGGGGCTGGGACCAGGGCTGAGGGCTGTATTTATATCATGGCTGAGTCACTGATGACTTATGTCTGTGCATCCTACCCTGGGGGTGGGGGGGATAAGACCCTACCCAAGGGGGTGGTGAGACCCTACCTCAGGGGATGGTGAGACCCTACCCCAGGGGGTGAGACAGGGGTTAATGTGTTTCGCATGTGTTGCCCTGTACAACTTCCTGTATCAGACAAGGTCAGTGTGTATGACAGGTGGTTGTCAGCTGGTCTCTGGTGTTAGTCCTGTCTGTGCCTTCTCTTACCTATTAGGTTGCTGGTGGCTGTGTTGTCCCACTACTGTTCACTTCACAGTCTGTGGGACTGGCTGCTGGGATACTTCCAGTCTCCACTCACACAGTGGCAGCTGTAGAACATTTTGCCCCTTGTCTGTACCCGGGGTACATTGATGTGGGGTAACCAAATGTGAAAGGTGACTTTATTCACTTATCCTCTTCATCCCTGATGGCACATAAGGTTTCGACAATGTCTCTCCACCGGGTTTGGTCCTTTGCAATGGACTGTGCCTCGCCCCACAAAAGCTTCATCTCAGCCAGTTCTGCTGTCACTGTCCTATGCCAGGTGGTCGTTGGGCATCCAAGCTTTCTCTTCCCAGGTGGTGTCCATCTCAGGGCGAAAAAAGGTGATTTATTCATGTTTAGTAAAACGTAATTAATTTTTTTAGCCACGAAGCTGGAACAAAATATTTAATTTCATTAATACATTTTTACCATATCCCAGAAAACAAGACAACCTTTAGGGAGTTCAGTCAGTATGCATGTTTTTATCCTGTTTTATTATGTCGTCTCTAGCAACCTAGTAAAGCCGCTAGTTGATGATGATTGAGACATGACATGTGAGAGAGCTTCCGCTGTGAGTAGGCACTGAGAGACACTGGGGATAATGAGCCTGGAATGTGTGGGACAGTCAGAGACCACTGGGAGCTGGGCTACACAGCTCTACACAGGCAGTCACTGTAATGCAGGATGTAGGCACTGGCCAGGCATTAACCAGGAATGCCTTTTGGTGATATCATTGATATAGAAAATGACATAATCACTAGGATGTAGATGACTTCCACATAAGGCTTGGGTGGATGAGCTACTCTACTGGTAGATGACCACCACTCTCCAGGGGGTGGCAAGTGATGGATCCGGTCTGAAGGATTTGTCTTCTCTAATTAAGGTAACTTGCAAGTGGGAAATATTCTCCATGGTATGTTGTCTTGTGCCTGTGACAGCGCACTCAGTGTCCAGCTAGGTGACACAAAGTCTGTCACATCCAATTTACACCTCTGTCTTCTCTCCTTCCTTCTCTCTTCCTTCTTCATTGAGTCTCTTCCCCCTCCCCCCTCTTGTTACAGCCTTTGTCCAGCCAGTAAAACACCTTCAATGTTGTATGATCTATATGTGTATTGTCAGACTAGTTTCTGTAGCTGGTTATACTTAAGATGTGGACTGCAGCCTCATAAGATGGGACTTTCTGACAACTAAGTAGGACAGTCGTTGTACACGGGCCTTGGAGACAGAGCCACAGGAGGGGCTGTGTTTATGATATTTCTTACAGCCATTGGAATGTTGGTATACAGTGTGTAGATAAGAGTCCTTGAGTGGTGTGTGGACTGTGGAAGAAGGCTGGGGTTGATGAGATCCTGAAGTAGTGATCCAGGGGATCACAGCTTGCTGATCACAGTTCAGATGTCTTCACACAGCCTGGAGTGAGAGAGTGGAAACCAGGAGAGTGAGAGGGTGTAGGGGGTGTAGAGAGTGAGAGGGGTGTGAGAGGGTGTGTAGGGGGTGTAGAGAGTGTGGGAGTGAGAGGGTGTATAGGGGGTGTAGAGTGTGAAAGTGAGAGGGTGTATAGGGAGGGTAGAGTGAGAGGGGGTGTAGAGAGTGAGAGAGTATAGGGGGTGAGAGTGAGAGGGTATATAGGGGGTGTAGAGTGATAATTAGAGGGTGTAGAGTGAGAGGGTGTATAGGGGGTGTAGAGTGAGAATGAAAGGGAGTATAGGGGGTGTAGAGTGTGAGAGGGTGTATAGGGGTGTAGAGTGTGAGAGTGAGAGGGTGTAGAGTGTGAGAGGCTGTATAGGGGGTGTAGAGTGAGAATTAGAGGGTGTATAGGGGTGTAGAGTGTGAGTGAGGGGGTGTAGAGTGAGAGGGTAGAGTGAGGTGGTGTATAGGGGTGTAGAGTGAGAGGGTGTATAGGGGGTGTAGAGTGAGAGGGTGTATAGGGGGTGTATAGTGTGAGAGGGTGTATAGGGGATGTAGAGTGAGAGGGTGTATAGTGGGTGTAGAGTGAGAGGGTGTAGAGTGCGAGAGTGAGAGGGTGTATGGGGGTGTAGATTGAGAATGAGGGGGTGTATAGGGGGTTTAGAGTGTGAGAGGATGTGTAGGGGGTGTAGAGTGAGAGGGTGTATAGGGGGTGTAGAGTGAGAATGAGAGGGTGTATAGGTGGTGTAGAGTGTGAGTGAGATAGGGTGTATAGGGGGTGTAGTGTGAGAGGGTGTATAGGGGGTGTAGAATGAGAGGGTGTATAGGAGGTGTAGAGTGTGAGAGGGTGTATTGGGGGTGTAGAGTGTGAGAGGGGGTGTAGAGTGAGAATGAGAGGGTGTATAGGGGGTGTAGAGTGTGAGTGAGATAGGGTGTATAGGGGGTGTAGTGTGAGAGGGAGTATGGGGGTGTAGAGTGTGAGAGGGTGTAAAGAGGGTGTAGAGTATGAGAGGGTGTATAGGGGGTGTAGAGTGAGAGGGGGTGTAGTGTGAGAAGGTGTATAGGGGATGTAGAGTATGAGAGTGAGGGGGTGTAGAGTGTGAGTGAGAGGGTGTATGGGGGTGTAGAGAGTGAGAGGTTCTGTAGGGGGTGTAGAGTGTGGGAGTGAGAGGGTATATAGGGGGTGTAGAGTGAGAATGAGAGGGTGTAGAGTGAGAGGGTGTATAGGAGGTGTAGAGTGAGAATGAAAGGGAGTATAGGGGGTGTAGAGTGAGAGAGTGTATAGGGGGTGTAGAGTGTGAGAGTAAGAGGGTATATAGGGGGTGTAGACTGAGAGGGTGTATAGGGGGTGTAGAGTGAGAATGAAAGGGAGTATAGGGGGTGTAGAGTGTGAGAGGGTGTATAGGGGTGTAGAGTGTGAGAGGGAGTGTGAGAGGGTGTATAGGGGGTGTAGAATGTGAGAGTGAGAGCAGGGTGCATGGTGGATTTAGTTGACAGGTAGTCCGTCGGACTAGCTGACTGAGAAACAACTAGTCCTCATATTGTTTTACTAGTCCTTAAAAATAAATGTGCCAGGTACCATCAATCATACTGTTGTGTCATATATGTGTGACACATAGTAAAGTGGCTTTATTTCATAAAGAAAACAAGCCGTTTCCCATTTCAATTAAATGTTCAACTAAATGTGTCATTAATAGAAACAAATACATGTGATTTCGTAGATCCAATTGCAAAGTTATCAGAATAAATTACTAGTTTAATCAGGGGCAGCAAACAGGAGTCGTGGACAAGGTGATTGCAGCTGCGTTCAGCAAGTTTCCCATCTGACGGTCGTATGGAATATTTAGCTGCCTGTGATAAAATGCTACCTTACTGTCTGATTTTGTTTTATTCCATCACAACACCCAACTAGCGTAAACATAGCGTAAATTAATTCACATAATAACAGCTAGTCCTATGGGACTGCTCCACTAAATAAGGACTAGTCCGATCACTGAAACTATTCGTCCGGGACGATCGGACCAGCCTTATTTCGCAGCCTGTGAGAGGGTGTATGGGGGTGTAGAGTGAGAATGAGGGAGTGTATAGGGGGTGTAGAGTGTGAGAGTGAGGGTGTATAGGGGGTGTAGAGTGTGAGAGGGTGTATAGGGGGCATAGAGTGAGAATGAGAGGGTGTATAGGGGGTGTATAGTGTGAGAGGGTGTATAGGGGGTGTAGAGTGTGAGGGTGTATAGGGGGTGTAGAATGAGAGAGTGTATAGGGGGTGTAGAGTGTGAGAGGGTGTATAGGGGGTGTAGAGTGTGAGAGAGGGTGTATAGGGGGTGTAGAGTGAGAATGAGAGGGTGTATAGGGGGTGTGGAGTGTGAGTGAGATAGGGTGTATAGGGGGTGTAGTGTGAGAGGGTGTAAAGGGGGTGTAGAGTATGAGAGGGTGTATAGGGGGTGTAGAGTGAGAGGGTGTATAGGGGGTGTAGAGTGTGAGAGGGGGTGTAGAGTGAGAGGGTTTATAGGGGATGTAGAGTATGAGAGTGAGGGGGTGTAGAGTGTGAGTGAGAGGGTGTATGGGGGTGTAGAGAGTGAGAGGGTGTGTAGGGGGTGTAGAGTGTGAGAGGGTGTATATGGGGTGTAGAGTGTGGGAGTGAGAGGGTGTATAGGTGGTGTAGAGTGTGAAAGTGTGTATAGGGGGTATAGAGTGAGAGGGTGTAGAGTGTGAGAGGGAATATAGGGGGTGTAGAGTGAGAGGGTGTACAGGAGATATAGAGTGTGGGAGTGAGAGGGTGTATAGGCGGTGTAGAGTATGAGAGTGAGAGGGTGTTTGGGGGTGTAGAAGCTTCACCTACAAGAATGACTCAAGGAGACAGGACTAGCTGACAGAGTGGTGTCTACACGGCCACATCCTTGCTGGACTCATCAGTCAGTGCTGCCTCTAGTATGGCTCATTCACACCACAGTCTGAGGCATCACAGTGGTTTGTGGGCGGGCTCTTCCTGCAATTCTCAGTTGTTATTGTAAACATAATGAATACTTTCTTATACAGCATGGTATTAATTAATTAGTGAAATAGTTTTGATTTATTCACCCTGGTATATTTATATATGTAGAGAGGGAGTGATGCAGTGCAGGGGAGATAGTGTGTAAGTGGGAGTCTGAAGCTGGATCTGCCAGTCAGTCACTCATGTAGGATGGATTGTCCCAGATGAGCAGATTCACAGATCGCATGACTGTTTTTCTATGAGTACTCCCGCCAGGCTGGCTGTAACTTTGTGGATGAGTGCACATGGGACATGGGAATGCACTCTGCCAACGCCTGTGGTGATAAAATAAAAACAAACAAGACCACTCTTAGATAAGTTTTTATAGTTAATTAAACTCGCCATTGAATTTTGCAAATGGCTTTTGATAAATTAGTGTTATTTAATGTTATATCACATATTGAATTTACACATACCAGCTATATTTAATTAATATTGCATAGATAGTGATAATTCGTTTATACTATGGAAATCTGCCCAATCAATATATGTCATGAAGCAAGTGCCTTTGAAATTCCTGGTTCTCACAAACCTACATGACAGGCGATGTACAACTGATTCAGTGAGCTGGTCTGGACTTGTAATCAGGAAAAGCATTTTGTCTGCAGCCAGTCTGTGCAGCCCACATGTGGTATATTGGAAACAGAAGATTATATGTTATGTTAGTGAGGCAGACCAGCTGTTGCCTGCCTAGCAGCTGACAGTGGAGTGGCTCTAGGGCTATATACTGGTGGTCTTTAACACAGTGATCCACTTCCTGGTTGTCCTTAACACAGTGGTCTACTTCCTGATGGTCCTCGACACAGTAGTCCACTTCCTGTGGTCCTTAACACAATGGTGCATTTCCTGATGGTCCTTAACATAATGGTCTACTTCCTAATGGTCCTCAACATAATGATCCACTTCCTGATGGTCCTGAACACAATGGTCTACTTCCTGTGGTCTTTAACATAATGGTCCACTTCCTGTGGTTTTCAACGGAATGGACCATTTCCTGTGGTCTTTAACATAATGGTCCACTTCCTGTGATCCTTAACATGATCGTCCACTTTCTGATGGTCCTCAACACAATGGTCCATTTCGTGATGGTCCTCAACACAATGGTCTACTTTATGATGGTCATCAACACAACGGTCTACTTCCTGATGGTCCTTAACATAATGGTCTACTTCCTGATGGTCCTTAACATAATGATCCACTTCCTGATGGTCCTTAACACAATGGTCTACTTCCTGTGGTCTTTAACATAATGGTCCACTTCCTGTGGTTTTCAACGCAATGGACCACTTCCTGTGATCTTTAACACAATGGTCTACTTCCTGGATATTTACAGGAATGACAGGAAGTAGACGATTGTATTAAAGACCATTACGAAGTGGACCATTGTGTTAAGAGAGTGGTCTACTTCCTGGTGGTCCTCAATGCAATGGTCCACAGGAGTGTAATGTACATTACAGTAATCTACAAAGCTGTATAGTCCTCATTCTGGCGGTCCACATAATTGTAGCAGTGGTTCAGAGGACAATGGTCCTATGACCATGCAATGATCCATTAACTGGTGGTCCATACATTAATGGCCCCCTGGATGGTAGTTGCCCTCAGTGCCCTGACAAATTATATGGCCCATAGTACTGGGGTAACACCAGCAGAAAGGTCAACCTGTTCAGCTTTTACAGATGAAAAAGTGCAATTTTTTTTTTAGAAATGATTTTTTTAGAAAATTCACCTGCTCTGACATAAGTGCATTTGAGTAGTCAGATTTCCCGGTGTGATTGTACAAGCTGTTGACAGTAAAATGTTGCATTGGTGGCTGATTTTATTAAGCGGAAGGGTATTTGGCAGCAATTTGGTTAGTTGACCCTTTAGCCAGATTACTGCCTGCATCCATTCATAAATATTGACGGGTGTCACACATACAGGCATTTTACGAGAGCTAGAAATATTAGATTTTGACTAAACTCGACCAGCATGTCAATGAGATGATAATAACAGCAGGTGAGAAGTTTAAGAAACTTTGTAGGTCACGTTTTCGTATAATCTCACAAAACGTTAACATGGTCGCCAATGGGAAAACTAACAGTGTGCTGAGCCCTTACACGGCAAGAAGCCTGGGACCGGTTTCATGAGGCGTACTTAAAGTTATGCAATTACTTAGTATGACATGTTTGTATGACGTGTTTGTATGTAAACTCCTATTTTCGGCTATATTAAACAAATCACATCATTTATTAAGACAGTCATCTTATTTTACAACTGGGTGTAGTATTTCAGTGTATTTCATCGCACACTGCCTAGTCTTACTCACATTGCCACTCAACACACTCAATTATACAGGCATCCTCAGGTCAAGAAATGATCCATGCAATATCAGTGATAGTTGTGAAGTTGTCAGGCTGTGATTGTGACATCGCCCAAGCCTGGCTCGTCAATCAAGACAGTATATCAGTTGTCATCTACAAGCCGTGTACAAACAACTCGCCATGCAGAACACGTTTATGAGTTAGTGTTGGACTACTTAGGTGTGTGCTCAACTTACACGTGCATTGATTCAACATTAATTAGCATGGAGTGCAGTTCATTTTCAGTAGTGAGCTAATAAATCACATTTTAAGTACCAGTGATATATGGATAATATTGATTACACTGAACACATTTATTATGTTGCTGAATGCTGAATACTTCCTTTGTAGCAGAAACTGTGACACTCCAGGTGTAAATTGTAAAGATGGACCTGGCTTGGTGTACATTGTGTTGGCAAGAGGCCACTAGTCTTAGATGCTCCCACTTTATAATCTCTCTCTATGTTACTCCTTTGACTAATATCATTAATTAATTTAGCTGCTGAATGATTTATCAATTAATACCCATTCCAAAGTTGAAGTGCCTAGTTAATGCCAAATGTGTTTTCAAGCATCGTATTCTGTGTGCTGACACTGTGGCATAAGCCCTGTGTCAGCTGTGTCAGCTGTGCACTGTACAGGGGCCTAGAGTTGTCAGGACAAGCCATCAGTCTTACAGCCTGATGTTATCAGTACAATAGATGTGTTGCCATTACATGACGTAATGGCGCCCTCCGTAGCTGCAGTCAGACATTTCTTTTTCAGACAGGCTCTTGTACAAGTCATTGTCCTCTATGGAACAAAAAAGTTATGTTACAGCCGACGTGTTCTTGACAAATGATAAGTCCCTTTGTCTGTAGCCTTGTAGACAGGTAGATCAGTGAAACACTAAACCACGCACTCACATATCATGTGTGTAGACAGACTTGGTGGCTGGCAGACTGTCTACGTAGGAACTGTCATCTCATATTGTAAATTGTGTAGTCACAGGTAAGTGCCTGTGTGTTAAAGTATTGGAATCGTAAGTACTGTGGACCTGCCTATTAAGGTCACCTTTGGGACTGGCCAAAAGTGACCTGAATAGGGAGGTGACCGTATTAACGATACTAATTTCCTTTGTCCTAGGGTGACCTTAATTGTGAGGTGGCTGTATTACTGGGGTGACTGTAAAGTGAGGTTTAAGGCTAGCGGCTGGTCAGAAAGAGGCATATGCCATATATCTCCCTTAATATTAAAAAAACTTGATTAAATTTCCAACACTTGTTTATTATGTGAAAACAAGACAAAATATGAAATCACAGCTCAATTGCTTAATGGTTGCAATGGTAACCGAAAATCCTGTAACGACTGGCATACTTTTCTAATAATCACTAATCTGAGAAATGTATTAATCCAACATTGATTATTTTACATTATATAACAACTAGGATGGTTATTGTAAACAATACGGGTGTTTTAGATGATTTATTATGTATTTTCAACATGTTATAGCCAAATGTAACATGATTTTATCAAGACACATTTTTCATTGTCACTGGATACCAGCACCCCGTATTACCTGACAATATTCCCAACCACCTTATTGTATGTCTTAAAATACAGGGAATCATTTTTTCATGACTGTATTTTATATAGTTTTCCTGTTCTAGTTTTTTCCGTACGGAACATATGCCGAAAATATAATGTTGAGAAAAATGCAAAAAACACATTACATGTTTTGTAAAATTAATGTGTCATCATGGCATATATCATTAACTACCCATCAAACACCTCATTGTGTGCACTGCAATACTGAAAATGCCATTCATGTATATCTAATAGTTTTATTGTAATAATGTTTATACAATTGACATGTGCTAAAAACTAGTGTTGATAAATATTTGAAAAAACAATGACTGGTATCACTGAGGTGTGAAAATTCTGTTATTCACTACCATACAAAAAGTGTATTGTATTTATTTCAATGCATGCTTTTCATTTGATCAGTTGAAAGATTTACCAGATGGTTAGATATTACAATCACATATTGTGATCGCAACAATATTAACAAGATTGGATGGAAATGCTGAAATTATGATATAAAACATACGAGACTCACTTTAAGTTAATATTACATCAGTATTCCAAGAAACATATTTAAACTTGCAGTAATGTACTGCAATGTAACTAGCATTGTAATGTTATTGGCATTGTAATGTTACTGGCATTGTAATGTTACTGGCATTGTAATGTAGAATACAACAGTTGATACAATGTCCACTATCCACTCTTGCGGCTCGTCCTCAATTCCTCCTTTAGTTGACAACGTACCCGAGTCTCTTCTCATCCATGTACTGTCCAATAACCAAGTGGTTGCTTGCAAACTCAGGCTTCACAACTGAAAGAAGAATGCACTGATGTAGCAAGTGTAAATAAATGTTCCTGTGGCCAGCTGTGGTGCAAAAACAGGTATTATTAGTTGTATACTTGTGCAAATACAAGCAACTTACACAACTCAATTACGAATGACACGATAGTGACACAAATATATTTAATGAAGAAATATATTTAAACTAAGTAATAAATCAATAAAACAGATGTTTTTTCAATTTGGCAAATAACTGTCGCAACAATGTTAACATGACTTTAACAAGATTGCCACCCAGAGAATTAACTCTAGGTGGCAGGTGGACAAGGAAGCCCTTTGGCTTATCGAGAGTCCGACCCTTTTATCTACATATATCCAGCCCTTCTGAGGTATGTGTTGATTTTATTTATAAACATATTCACGCTACTAGCACCCACACAATCAGCAGATAATCTGTTCCATTTATGTACAGTCCTTTGTGAAAATTAGAACTTTCTTATATCTAATCTACACTGCTCCTTTACTAATGTAACTTCATGTCCTCTAGACCTTCTATCTTTCTTAACTGAGAAAAAAATATTTCTATCAATATTTTTATAACCATTCGTTATTTTAAACACTTCTATCTGATTTCCTCTCAATCTTCTGGTCTCCAGTGTTGTTAAGTCGCATTTTTTTAGGCGTATTTCGTAACTAAGATCCCTCAGTTTTGGTATCATTTTAGTTGCTCTCCTCTGTACTCTTTCTAGCAAATCTATGTCCTTCCTGCGATATGGCCTCCATGCTTGAATACAATATTCTAAATGAGGTCTAACTATTGTTTTGTACAGCGGTATTATTAGCTCTTTTTCCTTATACGTTAACTTATGTTTCGCCTAATTAATCCAAGGATTTGATTTCTCTTTGAAGGTGCAATTCCACACTGCTCTGAAACCTTTATATCAGCATTAATGGTTAACCCCAAGTTCTTTTCTTTTACAATAGTACTTAGTACAGTACCCGCCATTGTATATTCTACCTCTTCGTTCCCATGTCCTGCGTGGAGGCATTTACATTTCCAAAAATTGAACAGCTTTTGCCACTTTTCAGACCATTTGATCAACCTGTCAAGATCATCTTGTAAATGCTGTCTATCTCCATCACTTTTAATCCTTCTAAACACTTTTGTATCATCTGCAAATTTCAACACCTTGAATGTTATTTCATCATCCAAATCATTGATATATATTAAGAATAATATAGGTCCTAATACTGATCCCTGTGGTACCCCACTCAATACCGATGTCCAGTTTGAAGCCTCCCCATCAACTACTACACGTTGTCTTCTGTCAATCAGCCATTGTTCTATCCAGTTTATTATACCATTTCCTATGCCATGGGCCTTTAGTTTAAGCAGTAATCTTTGATGTGGTACTTTGTCGAAAGCTTTTTGAAAATCTAAGTAGACGATATCTACCGGTGATCCCTCATCTACCCACTTACTGATGTCTTCCAAAAAACATAACATATTTGTTAAGCATGACCTCGCTTTAAAAAACCTATGTTGAGATGGGTTTATCAAGTTATGTTTAACAAGAAAATCCACCATGTGATCTTTAATTAGTCTTTCTAATAATTTGCAAATCACTTATGTTAAACTCACTGGTCTATAGTTCTCTGACTTGTTTCTCGAACCTTTTTTAAATAACGGTATAATGTTTGCCTCTTTCCATTCTAAAGGAACCACTCCCTCTTCTAATGACAAATTGAAAACTGTTGCAAGTGATATGCTAATTTGTTCTACAATTTCCAATAGTAGTTTGGGCGGAATCCCATCCACTCCAGGTGATTTATTATCCTTCATAGCCCTTATTTTCTTAGCTACCATTTCCGGGGTTACAATTAATTGTCCTAAATAGTCTGAATCTGCCCCCTTGAACTTAGCCTCTGGTACTGGCAGTGAACTAATATCTTCCCTGGTAAACACTGAACTAAAGTACTCATTTAGGTCTTCTGCCATTAAGAATCCCTCTGATATTATATTTCCAGCACTATCTTCTAGACGACCGACCTTATCTTGAACTTTCTGTTTGCTTCGAACATACGCATAAAAACTCTTGCTGTCATGTTTTATATTACTAGCTAATTGTTGTTCATAGCTTCTCTTTGAATTTCTAATTTCAGCTGTAGCTTGGTTAAGTGCTTCTTTATAACTGTTGTAGTCTTCATCATTTCCAGTACATCTATATGACTTCCACATCATTTGTTTATACTTAATTTTTTTAATGACTTCTTTCGATAAGTGTTTCTTTTTGGACCGTTTCCCTTGTTTTTTTAAGGGTACAAATTTATCGACTATGCACTTAATTTCACTCTTAATATATTCCACCATTCTGTTGCTGTCTTATTTTTTCCGTGTGTTATTCCAGTCGATCTTTGCTAAATATTTCCTCATGTCCTTATACCTTCCTTTGTGGAAATTTCTCCTATACTGCTTTTTACTATTCCTTTCTAACTTTACTTTGATGGTAAAATGTATCTGGTTGTGATCACTATTCCCCAGTGGCTCACATATCTTGACATTGTCAACTAATTCATTCTGTAAGGACAAAACTATGTCTAACACATTCTCACCCCTGGTTGGTTCTAGCACA
This sequence comes from Paraescarpia echinospica, assembly GCA_020002185.1. Lineage (NCBI taxonomy): Eukaryota > Metazoa > Annelida > Polychaeta > Sabellida > Siboglinidae > Paraescarpia > Paraescarpia echinospica. The sequence continues at coordinate 48,354,778 of CM034533.1, read as the reverse complement.
TGTTGAGAAAGGAATGTATCTTGTACTAAAACTAAAAACTTGTGGTCCTCACTCCCCATACTCTGAAGAGATTTCCATTGTACATGCCCGTGGTTAAAATCCCCCATAATAATACAGTCCCGTTTGCTTACTTCCCTTATAGCGTTTTGTATTTTTTCATTCTCTTATATGCTTATGTTTGGACTTCGATAAACTAACCCAACTGTTAACGTTGAGTTACCTGTAACTATGTTACACCAAACAGCTTCTTCGCAATCTACTTCTCTTTCTAATTTTATTTCATAAGTCTGGATAGATTCTTTAATATATAAAATAACTCCACCTCCCTTTCTTCCTATTCTATCTTTCTTAAACATTACACATCCTGTCAGTCCCAATTCAGCATCTGGTATATCGGTGGTGGTCCAGGATTCGGTTATACCTATTATGTGAGGGTCAATATCTTCTACCATAATGTTTAGTTCATTTCTTTTGTTTACTATACTCCTTGCATTTAAACAAACACATTTATATCCAGCTTCAGAAGAGTTTTCCAGACTGTTCTTTGCTGATTTATTTGTGCTGTTTTTATCTATGCCTCCAGTTTCAAGCTTCTCTGTGAGTCCCCCCTCCGAATCTAGTTTAAATAGATGCAACCTGTCCCACTGTCAACAGATCGCAGCAGGTTCTCTGAGAAAACTGCTGCCCCCTTTCCACTAAGATGGAGGCCATCTCTCATGTACATATCTTCCCTCCCAACAAAGTATCCCCATAAATCTGTGAATCCCACCCCCTCTTCTTCACACATCTGCTCAACTAGTGCGTTGATCGCCATCCTCTTGCAGTTTCTATACGTTGCCCCCCTTCCTCCCATTACTGGCAAAATTCCTGACAGAATTATCTGTTCAACTCTTGTCTTCTTTAGCTTCCTCACTAACTGTCTATACTTCTGTACAATCCCAGTTGTTCCCTCCCTGTCAGCATTATTTGTTTCTACATGTACCAGTATAGACCCTCCCTTGCCATGTCCCAATACCTTCTCTACCCTGTCAGTCACATGTTCAATCCTAGCCACCGGTAGACAAACAACGACATCCTTCCCCTCGCTCAGTGTCTTGTCCGTCTTTCTCGTAATGGAGTCGCCTATAAACACCCTCTCTTTCCTCATTGCCCCCTCAATCACTGCCTCAGAGTAGCTCCTTCTTCGGTTTGCATCTGTCTGGTTGTTGTCTTTTCCCCCTGTCATCTTCTCTCCTGTCACATTCTCTTCCGATCCATTCTTTCCTGTTGCCTTTTCTCTTGTCACCTTTCCTCCTGTCAGCATCCCTTTTATCGACTTCTCTTCTATCACATTTGCTCTCACTTCCTTTCGTCCCTTCATCTTTCCTCCCATCTCATTTGTCATGATAAAAATTATGATTAATAATAACTTGCATGTGACCGCATGCCAGGCCCATGGCCATGCCCCGACAGTACAGTGAGTACTGCAGTGGGCGTAGCTATTCGTAAAATATTACATTATCGTTTTCATTCTACTCACATACTCAATTAATGTAGCATTACATCAGCTTTAATTCAATCCTGCCGTGTTCCAAATGCGCTTTTGAATACCAAATCCATTGGCTTCAACAAACTTAGTACAAGATGACGCCATTGTTCTGTCTGGGGGCGCGGCCCGCGGGAACCCCACCGATTGGTTGCCGCGAGTATACACAGCAGCTCATTGGCTAGCTGGTGCATGCGTTATGATAATGAGTATTTAAGCTCGGTTCTATGATGTTTTGATGCGGGAATGGGGTCAGGCACTACATTATACACTGTCCAGGTGCCTAGTTGAGAATTTTAGCTGTCTATTGATACGTGGCATTGTGCCGTCGCTTCGCGTTACAATCGAAGCAAATAAATGGCGTGTTTTGTGCATATCAGTCGGATTATGTGATGTTTTTTAAACTTCTGGACCAAGGGGCATGCAACAAAGTACTCGTTTTCGCATATTTCTAATCAGTATTTAATATGTTCAGTCAGGCCGTGCAACATATCAAAGTGTATGAAAATGACGACATCAAAAAAGTGTCGGAAAAATTGTTTTCGACCCGCGCCTAACCTTTACAATATCTCCTAGATAGTTTGAAATAGTTTGTTTGTAGAACATTAAATGTATACTGGTATTTTATTTCTCAAAGTGCACAATACATACATGCAGTGACCTCACAAACTATTTTGTTGCTTGCAGGTGAGTGACCAGTGTCGCCCCCTACAGTCTGGTGATGGTACTCACGTGACAATGGATATGAAGCAGTCAGTGGAGGATCGGGGTCGTTTGGTGCATCACCGAAATGCACAGTTTGAGTTCTCTCAGTACGGCGCTCGGTCGCGGGAACCATCGCCACACATCATGCGCGACCGACTCACGCGCTATGCAAGTCCCAGCAGGTGCTACAGACGTGAGGGTGATGATATCATCCCACGTATCCCGCAGCCTTACCGGACTAGTTTCTCCGCAGTCACCTCTCCCAGACGAATCCAAATGGTACCCCTGAAGGGCAAAAGTCATTCAACTTTATCAGACGACTCATACACATCCGCGTCAAGAAGTAATCCGCCGCAGCAGACGCGGTCATGTGATGTGCTGTCGGAGCCGCGGCGACGTAGTCCTACGCCGGAGCGTGGCCCAGCAGCAGTGGAGACATCTAGTGATGAGTGGAAGAACAAGAGGAGACACATCCTGGGGGGGAGTAAGTCATCCTCTGACCTCCTGACCCCTGCACACACCCCCGCCCCTCACCAGTCTCGGTCATGTGACAACCACATCATGTGTAGACATCTGTCAGTCGAGAACCCCGGGAATGACATGGGGGTCGTTGTCGTGGAGACGAAACGACATGCGACTGTTATACAGAAGGAGTACGTCCACGCAAAGCACGTTATTGTAGATGGGAAGTCACACCCGGTGCATGATGGGAAGGCGTGTGAAGGACACGTGGAGAATGGAAAGAAGAAGCGGAGCCGGTCGCGGCTACGCAATTTTGCCGAGCGCACTCGAGAATCGTGGAAGGCTCTGTCAGGTGGCAGCAGCGCAGACACACAGAAACCTCCGAGAAAGGACGCCGGACGACAGCCATCTACAGAGAGGGCGCCACTGTCGCAGGTGGACGACAAAGCCCCGACAATAAGCAGCAGTATTACGCGGATGTTGCGTCGAATCTCTCACATGTCCCCCAAGTCACTGCGCAAGGCAGGAAGTAGACGCAGTGAAAGTTGCGGTCGCCATGGCAACGGTTCGGAATGCAGCACGACAAACAGCAGCAGCAGTCTGCATGTGCCCGATGTGACCGACACGACGACACATGACGCAACATCAGGTGGAGCCACGCAGAAAAAGTCTCGGAAGCCGTCTCCGATTCGTCAGTTGTTGCGGCAACGTTTCTCCAGCGGAAGGTCCTCGGAGAGAAACAGCGCCAACGGGAAGAAGAAAGTACCCACAATGCAACAGCCGTCGGAACAGCCGCCTATGCCGCCGCAGTCGGCACGGTTACTGAAGACGTTCGACGACGGCAGTGGCGCCACCAGTGAGAAGACTGTGTACCAGGCATTCAAGGAGAAACAATCAAACCAGCGCCACGCAGCACCAGACACCAAACCTCAGGCGGTGCGCGCCACGTGTAGTCCTGTCATCACTCACCACCAGGCGGCGCCACCATGCACCGGTCCCGCAGCGACGCAGCCAGTCGCTCTCCCCAGGAAGGATGGTTGCGAGGAGACCACCAGGCGACAGCACCAGCCACCCAATTCGCTGTGTGTGCGAGACGTCACCAAGATGGCCAAAGGTGTCTTCCTCCTGTCCAGTATATCGGTCGAGTCCATCGGTCAGTGCTCCCTGGACGTACACAGTATAGGTAGGTCACAGCATCAAAGTATTCGTTTGTCATCAAGTTGCGCTTCAACCACTAAATCAGTGCAAATTTCCTAATTAGAATTAGCAAAAAATTAACTGTTTTGTTGTGATTCTGTAAGTCTTGGGTAAGGACATTCTGTAATGCGTGTGTGTGTGTGTGTGTGTGTGTGTGTGTGTGTGTGTGTGTGTGTGTGTGGTGCTGCCAACTAATGACTGTTCTGTTCAAGTCTGCCTCTGGAATTATTTGTTTGCACAATTTGCCACTTGAAAGAAGTAACCATTGCTTGTGACAAGTTAACATTAAAAAACTGCTGAAAGTTGAAGATGAGAAATGGAGCGGCTTTGTCTAGAGTCAAGTATTAGTTGTAATAGCAGGGATCTGTTTCTACGCCAGCTTATCAAAATATTAATCAAAGTCACGGTTAATGGTGGTATTAAATGTAAGATATATATCTTGGAAGTAGCTCAGCTGAATGCTTTGATCTATCATTAATTGGTCTAGCTGGAAGTAGTTTGAGATAGTGCACCAGATGGCAGCACTATTGTAGGCCTACTGTTGGGTGGTCTGTGATTCAATGAAGTCCTGCATTGAATGGGTGGATGTGGATGGTTGTTCACACATTTACCTACAGCTGTTGTACACGTTCTATAGATCTATGGAATTAGTTAATTACCACCGTTGTAATGACCACAGTTGACGATGTTTCATGTACAAAGTGCCCAGGCTATGGGAAGAAGTGTCTCTGTCTGGGATAGTCAACATTGCTCCACAAAAAAGTTACTAGATTATATTTTCTCTACAGTTACAGAGAAACATTTGTGCTTTGTTAGTAATTTAGGTGTAACAAAAATGTGCATTTTTGATAGTGTTATGTAAATGGTTATCTTTCGATTACAGTTGTGTAAATGGTTATCTTTCGATTACAGTTGTGTAAATGGTTATCTTTCGATTACAGTTGTGTAAATGCCTCATTGTGGAGTAGAATACAACGGCTAAGACAATAGCAAGAAACTGAATACTAAATGATGTATTTTTTCAATGAAGAATTGCAGATGTAAATATTTGCAAATATTAATTTGACCATTAATTATGGTGGTGATTTGTTGGTTACCATGGAAACAGGGGAGTTATGAAAAATCAAAATCAATCCATGTTTATTTCAGCAAACAGCCTGATTGTTGTGGAACTTGATGAATTAATTACAGCAATTACACAGTTTAATTACACACTGCCCTGGTAAGGTGTATCTCGGTAATTTGTAAAGCAAAGAATTATCAGTACAGCCTAAATGTTGTGTTAAGCTGTCAGCCTGGCAATTGTTGCACTGTATAATGACGTCTATTTGACCAGCAAGTTGTCCCCTGGGATAGCCAATGGTGGGTGAACAGGGCCAAATGAGGTGATGTCCAGTTAAATGTCCAGTCAGATCTTGATCTGTGTGTGTCTGGGGAGGGGACAAATGCTGGGCCACATTCAAATCACCATCTCCCAGAGATATCAATTGTGTGTACTGTCCTACAGGCCACATCAAATCATCAATTACTTTGAGATCGTCCCTAATCGTGGATGTGTATGCATGCCCTAGTGAGGTATTTGAGAATTGCTGATCACTGATACCTGTAGCTTCTGTTGTCAACATTTTGTAGTTTTTTTGTAGTTTTTGACAGATGGGTGGGTGTACATGAACTGGCCAGATTACCATTTTATGTTCACAGTCATGGCAGACCATCAGTAAAGTGCTGAAGGATTCCTGAAAAAAAAAAAAATTGATTGTGAATTAAGAATATTTGGAGGATTTCCTTCCATCCAGAATAATACTTTTAGTAGGAAAAGTTTGTATATTTGAAGGATTTCCACTCAAAAAGTGTCTGTGTCCAGTTAACATGAAATATATTTTTGTTCTGGTATTAAAAAGTATAACATTGGTGATAGTAGGATCCTCTGTATCAAATCAAGTTTTGTTATGATTTACACCAAAGGAACAGCAAACCAGTTTAATTTGTAAAAAAAAAATCGGACTATTAGAAAACAACCTGGTCGCAGGATAAACAGTCATTGGCGTGCGTTGTTTCTCAGCAGTCCTACTACACAGGTTAGTGCATGGTGCGCACTGACAGTAATGTACTAATTTGCCTGTGTGTGTGTTTTGTAGCCAGACTGTCTGTCGCTGCCAGGAGTACTTACTTGATTACATCAATAATGCATCAATACTCCGTCTGTGTTCTTTCTATTTGGGGCACTAAAGTAGGCTCAAGAACCAAGTTGCCATGGCAGCACATCGTACCTATGTCGTGTCCTCCAACTGATCCACACAAAAGTGTCAGAATCTGTCCTTGTCAGGTGAAATGCATCCTGCTGTAAGGATTGGGAACAGTCTATGGTTACAGCCTTGGAGAAAATGATGGTCAATACACCATTGATAAAATGGAATTACAGGTTCGATTAAATTATATCTGGTGAACATTTTTAGTTTATTTTAAGAACAGGATCGAACCTATATGCCTGTACATAGAGGCAGTCCTAATCCACTGGTTGGATAATTACTATTGTTGAATGTCATCATTAAATTACTATTGAAACTATGATTATAAAATCTTGATTATTAATTATTACTGTTATTACAAATTAACATAACATAATCTTATTGCTTCATAAGAAGAATTATTTTTACAATGTAATGATGTCATTACAATTATGCCATTGACATAGATCTTAATTATGATTATATCATAATCTGGATGTGTAACTGATTACAGTTAATTACAGTCCTAAGTTGAGTCTCACCCTGTAAATTACATCCAGTCAGATGATAATAATGTCTTGCTAAATATGTCTGATCTCAGCCCTCTCCACAAACCCCTGTTCCCTGCCCCTGGGACAAGACACCCTTGTCCCTGGCCTGGCTCATCCTCCAGGATGTGATTTGTTGTGGCATTACTGTTGTCCATCAACTGAGCCAGGGTCAGTCGTGACTGGACTAGTAATGTTTCTTGTAATGTCTCTCTGTCTGCCTGGTATTTCTGGCTGATTTATATACAGTGTAATTTCCTGGAAGACCACAATTGTCACAATAGAAGGCCACCATCACTCAATTGTTAATGGCTGAAAGGCATTAATTAGTTTTTTTTCGGATTAACACTTGTTAAACGATTGTTGTAAGTTATTGTTCTAGGCCATAAAACAAAATGAATTTTCATTTGTTCGTTACTGTGCATCTGTTAACAAGATATGACACCTATGACAGACCAATGTGGTCTGTTTTCTGTTTATTTCCGGACCGGTCCCACCATGGTCTGTTACTGGTAGAAGGTTTTAAGATGCCGCCTCAATTTAATGTTTTCGCTTGTCTCAAATCAAAGTTCTTTTTGCGAAAAAGCAAAACTACCTTGTACGCACTATGACATGCTGGCTGGTTTGTGTAACTTTGTTATGGTCTTTTAATTAAATCATTGTACAAGCAGTTAAGTGATTTTATTAATACCCCAGCACATTGTGACAAATTCAGATGCATCTCAAAATTTAGATGATCATGTGAAATGTGAATGCTTTATACAATTATACACTTGTTTCCTTGTTCTATCAATAAACTGTGGGACACTATTCAGTGGGTTCAAGGCTAAATCATGTTGGCTTTGGCAAAGTACCAGCTGTATGGCACAAAGTCAATTCTTTTGAACATTTAAACAGATGTTTGCACTTTTGACTAAACTGACAGGTTATTATTTAAACTTTTCACACACATGACGTATTTGAGCATCAAAGAAGCGCATTCGTGATGTGCTTGATGCCTAATTGATTCCAGACCTGTCCCAGCGTGGACTATTAGAGAGTTTACGTCCAGTGCTGTGGCAGTGCCAATAAATGGCTGCAGAGTTTGTGGATATTGATCGTTGGTCATGGTGGGGGCCGATACATTGTGTGTGTGTGGGGGTGGGGTGTGTTAGTGGGTGTGTCAGTGGGTGTGTCAGTATGCACACAGGGACAGATGTGATCAGCTCACGTCATCCTAGTTGTCTTCACTCTCAGATGTACGTGATTACTTGAACAATTTCACCACCGGCATCAGCACAGGTTTGGGAACATCGGAGGTAGTTTTTCACAGCACCGGAGAAGTGATGAATTTGTGTTGCCATGGCGATGGTGTGTTTGTGATTTGTGGTCGCTCGGGCTGCCGTGATCTGCGAGAAACTGATGGAAGTTTGGTGAGGCAGGCTTAGAGAGAGAGATCATCGGTGTGGCTGGCAGGACATGAGCACTGCAGACACAGGAAGGCTTGGGCTGGAGGCAAGAGGACAGAGGTAGCAGCTGTACCTGGAGCATTACAAGGTGACAGCTCCACCGACTGTGTTAGGATAGTTTGTAGTGCACGATCACAGAATGACTTCAAGTTGTTGTTGATGACGTTACATGGACAGTGGAACTGGACGCATCACAAATACACCCTCTGTGAAGGTCAGCGTGATGAGTAGAGGTCACTGCTCTCTGCTTCCATGACACAAGTATTCTGACATTGAAGATAGAACTTCTGTAACCTACCAACAAGGAGGGGACAGTGGCTTGATTAGTTTACGATCAGTTGACATTGTGGATGACAGGGACATGATTTGTTGACTGTTCATCTGTCAATATGTGGGCACTGGAGGAATTTAATGATTGCCTGAAGACAGATGTGGTCCATGCCAATCACATTGTGTGGCCAAGGCTTGTTGGTGATGTTCCTGCAGGATAAGACTGCAACTGCATTAAAGTTTTTTACTGCAGACAACAGCCGGTGTTATTTATATGCACCATTACCGTGATTTGTGTCTAGACGTCTCCGACTCACTCCGTTGTCATAGCAACGTTGAAGATACAGGCTCCGATCACAGACATTGATGTGCTTGCCGTGTAGAAATAATATTTGTTGCCGCACAGATTGTGTTCTTGGATTATAATGTACATCGACGCGGCAGACATTGTAAGGATATTTGATGGTGCCTATCTGCACTAGAAGAGCAGGATGAGTGTGAAGTATAGACAGTGATTCTGACATGAATAAAACCCTACTCTAAAAGAAATAGTCGCTACAGAGACACTTTCCGTTAACAAGTAGCATTGGTTGCGTTGCCCCACCATGGCACTGTTCTGTTGGTGCGGCGGAGTGAGCAAATACTCATTGTGGGCCATCATCGCCAGGTGTCGCTCTCGACGGTCGAAGCCAGGTGAGTCGGGTTTATATACCCTCAAACATTGATGACCAGAGGAACTTCTAGGATAGCAATCTTACTTTGCATCAGAATCTTGATCACTACAAAATTATAAATGGTTATAAGTGACCATGTAATGTGCATGGTGATAATATGAGTGTGCGTGTGTGCGTGCGTGCGTGTGTGCGTGCATGCGTGCGTGCACATGGATGTATGTGCATGTTGTCAGTTGGTGGATGCATGCATGTTAGTGGGCAGACAGAGGCATTGGTGAGCAGATGGATCTAGGTGTACATGTGATCTGTAAGACTTGGAACAGTCAGAAGTTAGAATGAATTGACCATAATACTGTACTGTATAATTATATATACTACATATACTACACTCAATGTACTGGTACACAGAGTGCTCACAGACTGACTCAGTGAATGTGTCACTGCAGTGAACAAGTCTCAACCAGTGGCTGTGTCAAGTGTCACAGATTGTTGATGTCCCTGATGTCAATACACACTTCTAAGTACTGCTGGCTACGGTTGAGTCACTGTGTTTATTTAATGTGTGATATCCACTCTAGCACCAAATGTGCTTGAGCTCTGTGTTGTGTGATATTACAGCTGGAAGTGGGGTTTGTACTTTGTACTGGGTCATCCTTTGACAACAGTATAATCATGACTACCCTACAAAACATCACCCCCACAGACCCCCAGCACACCTTATTGTTTATTATGAAATGAAATAACTGAAGCTACAAGTCTTCAACCAGGCAATGCTGTTGTCTTACATTGAAGCTCATTTAACAAGAGCCATTACAGAGAACAGCAAAGCTCTGCTAAAACCCTGGCAGACTGATCACTATAGCTGCGTTCACACCTAAAGAATTAAACCGTTTTAGTTAAACCGGTTTATGTTTGTAAATTGAGAGCGTTCACACACGCATTTAGCTCAACCGTTTTAAGGAGGAAGTTGGTATGTTCACAAACCACTAGTGACCACAGTGACCATAGACCTGCTGACCTGACCTGTTGACCTCTCTGTCAGTGGACCCTGAGGGTCAGGGTAATAGTCTAACAAATATTTTCTCAGTCTTTTCATAGATATGATTTTTAACACAATTGTGAACAGAATTGTCCTATTGTACAGAAATCGATCTCCTGTTGAATGTGACCAATACCAGGTATTTGTTACTGTTGCGATTAGTGACATTGTGACCAACATTTAAAGTTGTCATAAACTGCAGTTTTCCTCAGATCCTACATAATTTTAAGGAGAAAACACATTCAACATTGTACAGTGTGATGACTTACATACGCTGGCGGGATACACAGTGTACACAGATAAAACAATAAGCCACAGTCTTCCTTGTCCTCTTGCCATCCGGGATTAATTCTCTTGTTACCAAAGAAGTATTATTAAATGTTATTTGATGTAGAACCAGTTAGCAGTGCGACTGGGGGTTGTTGAGTTTGAGGACTTAAGACAGCCTTCTACTCAGTAGTAACAATGGTTTATTTAGTCACTGACTGGTTGTTCCTTGTTCAGACCCCACTAGTTCTAGTTATCTGGCAGTGTACATTGGAAGTCAGACTGTTACTGACTGAAGGCTGCAGATTACCCACTTCTTAGATAAAGACTTGATCAGAATGTGACCTTTAGGTAATATTTTCATGGGTGCATTTAATGCAAAAACCCTGCATGGTATCATTGCCAGTGTTTTCACTGTGAGAAGCTGTGAAAACGTTGGAGTTATAAACCGGGCCACCTGTAAATGTAGTTTCAATCATGGCAGTATGAGGTAGGGCAAGGAACGTGTGCTGCTTCGTCACCAGTCAGTAAAATTTAGAATTTGAAAACATGTGTGCACACTTAAAAAGGACCCAGAGTTACGAGGGTTGAGTGGGTAGAGAACTGGCCAGGTATGTACCTGGGCTTATCACTGCTATCTCAGGTGATGCACCTGGGGCCTCTCGTCACAGTTGACTGGGGGTGAGCAGGGCTCTCACAGCAAGTATGTCTGTGAGACCCTACTAGGGCCACACAGCAGTAGACCCTCAACTGGAGGGGTTGTTATTGTTTAGTACCCTTAGACATGGGGCGTGGGTTGGTGACAGCTACGTAGAACTCATGGCAGCAATGTTGGAGGCAGCTTCCAGCAAAGAGGGTGAGTACTGTGATGGGGTACTAAAGTACTGTACTTGCCTCACCCCGGAGTGTGACAGTGAGGGTTCAGTGATGTTTTCATGTTTTACGGTTACTTTCCTATAACTCAGAACTTTATGTCTTCACATTACACCCTATGTAGTTACAACAACCCTCACTGGTTATGCTGGTTGGTGCGGAAATCTGATTGGACAAATGAACACATTTTATAATATGACATCCTTAATTGTGCTAAGAAAATTACATTAATTAGACATAAACAAAGTACATCTGAATTATCAGCTGTGTAGGAATGGATTCAAGTGCAATTAAATTCCAACCAGTTTATGTTCTTAAATCAAGAACTCATTGTATGGGTAAATTGACATTAGATGTGTTTGTTTATACAAACCTATTAGTGTTGTAACATGTCTGTGCATGCAATTTGATGCCACCTCTTGTGTGGGTGCTTCCCCTAGCCACCCCTCTATCCTTGTTTATGTTGGGGGTGTAATCAGCCAGGGTTAATGAGCCACAACCTGGACACACTGATCATGCTACTGAGTGGACTGTTGGAGGGGTTATTACCCTCTTGGGGTGGTGATTAAGTGCTCCCCCCCCCCACAAGGCTGCAGGAGAGATAGCCTTCTGTATTCAGAGTGCACCCAGTAGATCCTTGTTAGCCCCTGTCCTTATTCCTCCAAACCTGTCCTCTCATATATTATACATAGAACACCATCAAACCTGTTTGGTTGTTTTCCTATCTTTAGTATCTTATGTACAATGGACATGTCTTCAAAAATTTACTTTGCAGAAAAATAAGTTGATTCCATTAAGTGTCTGATTCATGTTTAGCAATGCATAAGGAGAGGTTCTGTCCCAGTAATAACTGACTAGACTAGTAAACAGTTGATTCTCTTAGATACAGGGATCTCGTACCCTTGTGTCTCTTATGTAGCGTAGCGGTAAGAGCTTCAGACTCTCGACTGAGAGAATGCGGGTTTGAATCCTGTGCGGCGGTGTTGAACCTTTGGCAAGTTCGTTTACTCTACATTGCTTCAGTTCACTCAGCTGTATGAATGAGTACCTGGCTATAGACAGTGGTGGATATTTGTGTACGAATATTCTTTGAGCATTAATTGCAGCATGGCTGAATGCTTCCCAGAGAAGTCAAGATGGTGTTCCAGTGTTTCCCCTGGTATATAACAAGCGAGGCGGGCCGCCTCGTCGTTTTTCTATGCCGCCTCGCCCAAAATATGCCGAAATTGCCGCCTCGAAGCTATTTCATACGTCCTTTTCTTTCTTTCTTTCACGGTATATTCAGCATCGGCGAGCGGTGCGTAATGACACTACAAAGTCACTTATATTCCTGCAAAATCGCAGATTTGTAGCAACATCGTTTAGCCGCCATTGGACAACGTGAAAGATATCACTTGTCAGTTGTCCAGTCACTGAACATTCCTGCGGGATCTCCGGTGTCTCCAATGCCGACACCTTGCGGAGTTTCGACATACTAGAAATCTAGACATTCATGTAAAATGGCGCCCAAACGGTAACTTGCGTTTTGGTTTATGACGGTGGTGGGAGTGAAAACCGTGCAGGCTGATGGCACTACGTCACTTGTCGACACTGGTGTCGAATGCGGACTCTTGAAGCCCAAATAAAAACCGTGCATCCTAATCCTATCCACTAGTCGGCATTTGTATCGAATCCGGACCCTGTTGAAGCTCAAATAGCGACCCGGTTTGCGCTAGTCTGTGCCGCTGCGGCCGTGCGTTACCGCACAACGCGCGTAAAAAGATATATATATAGCAGCGTATGTTGATACAAACCGGGGCGCTATTTACGCCTCAAATGGACGTAACACGCAATATTCTTAAAGGTAAATATGTCTAGGATAATGTTGAATGATGGAACTACAGTGTATCTCAATGAGGTATCAAAGTTAAGCAAAACTCAAGCGGCAAAATCAATGACAAAGTGGGTCCGGATTCGATATGCAAACAAATTTTTGGGAAAGTTGATTTGAGTGAAATACTTACGAATATAAACCACCGAAGTTCACATCTCATAAAAAATGCCTACTACCCAAAACCGTGTATACTAACGGGTTATTAATAAATTGGGTTAGACAATGATATGTTTCCACAGCAATTGGGTGTACTAAACAACTTATACTGTTTTATAAAAAGGACACAACATTCTTGCGATTAATAGAAACATACTTTTTGGCATTCCAGAAATGACTGTTTAATTAATTGTATAGCATTCTAGCAAACAAATAAAATATAATCTTTTGAACATAAACCACCAATTTACCATAATATTATGATATTAAAATAATTTAAAGGTGATGATGAAAGAGTCTTCAGATGATACCACTGGATGCTTCCCAGAGAAGTCGAGATGGTGTTCGACTGAACAGGTCTGCCAGGGAGTAAAGTGTAAAGCGCTTTGAGCAGTCCTGCGCTATGTAAGAACTTACCGTTTACTTTTTATTGACTCTGTCAGCGAGGTAACAAGGCCTAGGGTTAGTGCAAGAAAACATAACCATAACCAAGTACCAGTGGTCAAGTGGAAACCACACTTCTACTGAGTACCAGTGGTAGAATGGAAACCACACCTCAACACGATGAAACAATCATGATTACTGACTTTTATCAATCATGATTACTACATTTACGAGTAGTGTCTTGTTGTTTTATATCTTCCCCTCTATATTCAAGAGTAAATGTTAAAACATACCTCAGAATGCACCATTTTAAAGCTAGTTTAAAAAAAAATCTCCGGGGGAGCATGCCCCCGGACTCCCCTAGCAATGCTTCGCGCCTGCGGCACTCGCGTACCCCACCCCTACCACCTCGCCCATCATTTCACCCAGGGGAAACACTGGTGTTCGATTGGACAGGTCTGCCAGGGTGTCAAGTGTAAAGTACTTTGAGCAGTCCTGAGGACTGGATACTGCCCTATATAAGAACTTACCTTTACCTTAAGTGGCGTCTGCTGTATTGGGATATCTTAGTCAAATCAAGAATCTGATCTTGTGCGCTATTCTGGGAAGACAGCCCCCATTTCCCACACTGACAGTCACTGGTGGCAGTTAATGGGTGGTATAGGAGTTTATGTAGTTGAAATTGTTTAGATGTAGAAATACAAAATGACAGTTAATTAATTTAATATGATGTGGCTAGTATCAATTAAGACAGGGATAAATGATGCATTTATGTGGATTTTTTTCAGCTAATGGTATGTGCACCTGTGTAGGTGTTTGTCAAATAAATTAACAATCAAAATATCAATCAAAGACAACCATTACCATGGAGTTGACTGATTAGACAATTCCAATTAAATCAGATGACTTAACTAAAGCTGATTGGTCAGCTTTGTCTTCATTAATTTAGATTTAGTGATGCAGTAATTAAGTGTAATTAGCAGATTATGTACCAGTAAGTTGGTGAATGGGGGAACATGGGTGTGTCAGTCTCTCTCCACTGACAAATGAAGGAGTGATTTAATTAATTAATTACAGCATTGACATAATTATAAATAGCTATGTTAGGTGTCTGACCAGCGTGTGGTGACGTAATGTACTCATAAATGGAAAGTTATATTAAATATAATAATGCACAGGTAGTAGAATTATTCATAGTATCCCATTACAATGATCATTGCTCTGTGTACTGATGTGATCGACTGCCTACTCATGGCATTGTGACAGCTGACATTTGACCTGACCCAGTTAGCAGTGTGCAGTTGTGGAATGTGAGGGTTATTGCGCCTTCAGGGTGAATGAACGTGGCAGTGGTCGGAAGAAGGTCAGGCAGGGAGTAGCTGTAACATACCAGCACTGACCACAAGAGCTATGTCCAGCGAGTCCAGTTAGACCAGTATCGCCACTGGACCGTGGCAGTGGACTGTGACTCAACTTGTCTGTACAGTCCTTTCATGACAATTGGTTGGTGCTATCAGTGGCCAGTGTGGGTCAGTCATGTGACCCAGTGACAGGGATGTGAGAGAGTTGACTCTACTCATTAGATGCCTGATTAGTTGAGTGAGAAGTAGGTGTGACAACTGCAGCCAGCAACTACAACAGGTGCTGAGAGTGGATCATTCACCTGTGGCGCCCGGCTACCTGTGGTCTACCTGTGGTCTACCTGCCTGCTGTCTCAGGTGTGTTATCTCAATGCTGGGTGTGTAACTTGTTCACCACGGGCCACAAGACTACTCCAGCCCTCGTGTTTACCCTCGGGTGAAGAAACAAGTTACATCTACAGCTGGCGGAAGTTGTTGATCTTTCACATACACAATAGGGCACGACACGACACTGTCAACAGGACACACCTGTGTGGAGGTGATCTACAGGATCCACTTGATCTCATTGAGAGAAACTGGTGAGAAAGTGGGGCATCAGTGAGATGGATTGTGACAAGTTGGAATGTGCCGTGTGACAGTCAGACGCTGGTGACATATTGACCCACCCCCTCCAACCCCAGTCAGGATGTCACTGACTCACAGTGTTTGTCTAAGCAATACCTGAAGGACTCTGTCCATGATCATATCCTGGACGCTCTGATCCACTGGATCTACACCACTACACGAGACACAGTGGGGAGTACAACTCATCTCTCTGGAAGCAGGATTGTGTCTGAAACAGTGGAAGTAGGACTCTGCAGGTGATCTCCTTGGATCAGACAGGATCCTCCCCGTGAGTAGACTGAGAGATGGTACAGCGACCGGAGCTGGAGGACAGTGGGAT
Source organism: Paraescarpia echinospica (assembly GCA_020002185.1). Lineage (NCBI taxonomy): Eukaryota > Metazoa > Annelida > Polychaeta > Sabellida > Siboglinidae > Paraescarpia > Paraescarpia echinospica. The sequence goes on along the minus strand of CM034533.1, from coordinate 48,338,825 downwards.
GGAGTCGACAGAAGGTACGGAGGCTGAGGGGAGTGAGGAGGTGAGGATGCCAGTGAGGGGACATGTCAAGAACCTCATCCGACTCTTCTCAGACGGACTCATTACAGGTGAGTGGCATCGACCCTAGACTCTCAAATGGCACTGACTTGGGTGGCATTGACTTCTTAAGAAGTTTTGGATTAGTATTTTATAGCTCTATCTAACGTAGTAGACCAGTGTAAGTGGCCAGGTTTGGGGTCAAATGTGATGTTTTGGTTTTGTACACTGGTAGTAGCAGGTTGTGTGTTTGTGAGACGAAGGTCATCATAGCTGTGTGATGCTGGTCAGTTGTATATATCAGACATGCTTCATCACCTGGCTGGAGCAGCACTCTGTGATGTTGACAACAGAACCACCAGCAGGGCCTCACCCAGATACCCGTCCACCCTTCCTGTGTCGTTTATTTTGCGCTGGCCAGCCCGTCCATGCCATTTTTACAACATCATTGAAACTGCTGCGAAGCCAGTTACAAAATCTATGGAGACTGGTTTTGAAAATCGCCCACCCGGATCGCCTGGCCAGCTCCTTGACACAAGCCAGAAACCAATTAAGCCAGGACTCCACATGCTAGGATAATTGTCACCTACCCACTAGCTGCAACTTGCTAGGGTAATTGTTACATATCCGCTAGTGGTGGCTCCTAGAAAGGCAGCGGACACTTGCCTATGTCTATGTAGACTAGATAATCATATGTGAGGTCAGGGCAGGGAGATACAATAAGCACTTGCCGATTAAGACACATTCTTGGAAAACGAATGGAATTCCGCGTAATCGACATTTCGAAATGGGATTTGTGTTTTTGAATGGAAACTTAGTAAACGCTAAAAGAGTAGAATCACCAACACCGTAAACAATATTGACTTTATTGGCGATATTTTGAAACAAACATGATTACTATGCAACGGTATTAGTTTATTTTGGTGAATTTATGACGATTTTTAAAACACGCATGGCAAATCATTACGAGTGTGATGGCGCCGGTGCTACCTCATGAGTCATGTCAACCAAAGGCAAAGACCATGTATCAATACAAGATAGTGCAGCATGCGCTATTTCCATTGTTCAAAGTACATAAGTGGAGCGGTTAGTCCGCCATTCTGGAGGCATGCCAAGCCAGCACATATGCATTGACGCACATGGTAGCCTCCCAAATGGCGGACAAAAAATCCAATTGTAAACTGTCATGATTTCGCCCAGTGACACCTGTCTAAATATAGGCTCCTTGATCTTGGTATCAACCGACGTATACAGGGACGTGGGCGGAATGCGCTAACATAAACCGTTTTGCAATCGTTGTCTGGCTGTCCGCTAAGCGCATTGAAGACATGTTACTAATTAAATGTAATTGTCACATCGTTATAACATGCATAAGTGTACATATTCCGGTTTCGAACACAAAACTCGAAGGAATAACAACAGCCTAGGTTACGCTGGCTCAAAGTGATATAGCCCACGTTTTGTAGTTCTGTATGTCTACTGCAACTGTTGTCTGATGAGACAGTGAGCTGAGTCTAGTTGTCTGTTTACCTTCCTTGGGCTGACAAGGGGTGGAGAAGTGTGACTTGGCACTGTCAACCATCACCCTTCATGTTCCCGCAGTGGACCTCTCACTACACGAGGCAGTCCAGTGTCATCAGCAGTGTCATCCAGAAACACTAGCAGTCTGTGATGTGACTCGAATCAGAACCAGACTAACAACCCTGAGATGTTGGCAGACTGTGATAACTACTCATTGTTCCTGGGTCCCTCAACAACACCATTATGCCATGTATAGATGTAAAATGGACAGTCCAATGAGTCCGGTTATCACTGTCCCATGTGTGTGTCATTAGGGCAGTCTTCTGGGTTATCAAGGCAAGGAAATTGTCCAGAAGCATGTAATCTGTCTGTCATTCCTGGCCATTCCACTTCCTTATCATCCCCCTTCCTTATCATTCCCCTTCCTGTTGGAATGTACAGGGCATGGTACCAGGCAGCTTAGTGATGTAACAGCAGTTATTGCTGGATTCCAAGAATAAGGGGTCTTATCAAAACATACACTGGAGTGAAACCCCTGACACAGCAACACCTCTACCCACTGGTGGTCTTGTTTGCTGTTTTGACATGTTCCCTGGTAACTGAAGCTGTCACTGGGGCTATCTGCTGGTTATGCCAGTAATCGGAAACACACACGCAAAAACTACCAGACAAACACACAGAATATTTATAACTTTGTTAGCCCTGGGTAGTTTGGTTGAGTCTAGAGTTGCAGACTGTCAGTTCTTTGTGTTGTTTTTGTGGATCTGTCTATCATGTGACATGTAAACATCCCAAGTTACAAATGGTTAGTAGAAGGAGAGGCAGTTTAGTGTAAGAGGACATAAAATCTCAATGGTTCCTAAGATGTGTTCTTAGTTTCGGCATATCTCCATATTTCAAATACATATTTGTACGGTTCTGTGTTGAAACACATAAGCTGCGTTCACACTTAACACTTAAAAACGGTTTATTTAAACCGTTTGAACTAACCAGTCAGAAAACATACGTGTACACGCGATTTAGTGCTAAACTGTTTTAGCAAAACCGATTTAACTAATCCACTTCAGTAGGTGGTTTAGTTAAACCGTTTTAGCTAAAAACGGTTCAGTGTGCAAGTGTGAAAGCAAGAGTATTAACTAAAACGTTTTAAGTACGTCACAGTCATACGCATTCGATCTTGCTCCTTGTTGCTTCTTGTTTATAACATCAACAAGATTTTGTCAGCATCATGTCTTCTATGGATCAGAGTAACACAAAGGCTAAATAAACGCAATTGTGACACAACCAATTGAATTGTGGGGGGACAGTCGGGTGCTGGTTGAATTGGAAGGTGTCGGCCGCAGTAGCCATTTTGCTATGCTAGCTTGCCAACTTCCTCCTTAAAACGGTTGAGCTAAATGCGTGTGTGAACGCTCTCAATTTACAAACATAAACCAGTTTAACTAAAACGGTTTAACTAAACTGTTTTATTCTGTAGGTGTGAACGCAGCTATATCAGTCTGCCAGGGTTTTAGCAGAGCTTTGCTGTTCTCTGTAATGGCTCTTGTTAAATGAGCTTCAATGTAAGACAACAGCATTGCCTGGTTGAAGACTTGTAGCTTCAGTTATTTCATTTCATAATAAACAATAAGGTGTGCTGGGGGTCTGTGGGGGTGATGTTTTGTAGGGTAGTCATGATTATACTGTTGTCAAAGGATGACCCAGTACAAAGTACAAACCCCACTTCCAGCTGTAATATCACACAACACCGAACTCAAGCACATTTGGTGCTAGAGTGGATATCACACATTAAATAAACACAGTGACTCAACCGTAGCCAGCAGTACTTAGAAGTGTGTATTGACATCAGGGACATCAACAATCTGTGACACTTGACACAGCCACTGGTTGAGACTTGTTCACTGCAGTGACACATTCACTGAGTCAGTCTGTGAGCACTCTGTGTACTGAGCACTCTGTGCACTGAGCACTCTGTGTACTGAGCACTCTGTGTACCAGTACATTGAGTGTAGTATATGTACTATGTAGTATATGTACTATGTAATATATATAATTATACTTCTTCTTTAAAACCTTTCATATTGAATTGTTAATAATCAGCTCTCCTAGGTATGTGCACCAGCATTATGCAAAGACAATACAGTTTGGTGTACATTTTGCCTTGATTATAATGTCACTAAAGCATTATACAGTAGCATTCTGCTTCAGTGTTAGACCGATGTGGCCAGTCTCAGACATTTCACCTTACCAACCTCTACATGACCCTTTGCAGTGTTCACCATGGAGCTAGTCTGTGTGTGTGTGTGTGTGTGTGTGTGTGTGTGTGTGTGTGTGTGTGTGTGTGTGTGTGTGTGTGTGTGTGCATGCGTATGGGCGTGTGTGTGCATCCATGTGTGACTGTCATGTGTCATTTCAACTAATGTGCAAATGATAGTGTGCATGCCATTTAACCTGACCCGTGGGAATGAGACAGTTGTTTCTATACTGGTGTGTTCTCAAGCGATGTGCACATGTAGGTCTGTGTATGTCACTCCACACACACACACACACACACACACACACACACACACACACACACACACACACACACGCACACGCACACGCACACGCACACACACACACACACACGCTCTGACATGAGCTAGTTCCTGTTGCTTTGTGCACAGGAAGTAAGTTCTGGCCTGGTGCTTAGTGTAGCTCATAAAGACTCAACTAACAGACCGTAGCGTGTGGCAACTACACCTGCCAGGTGCAATATTAACATCAGAATGATTACTTTTGTTTGACAGTTCTGGAGTTGTCTCTGGGGCGTATTGTACAGAGAGCTCTCTGTGTTCTGTCAAATGGTGGAACTGTTTGTTCAGCACTTAGTCATATTTGTTCTGTCATGGTAGATGCATTAATTGATTTGACAGTTCAAAGTACATGTTCCGTGTATGTTTTAATCTGCCAAGTTTTATATGTGTTTGTTTTGGTATGTCCTGTCAAATGGTAGATGTGTTAAATGTTTGCTTTTCTCCAAATGATAGACATCTACCATATTATATAATATGCATATGAGGATTGCCAAATGATAGGGCTGTTACCCTAGGTATCAAATACCGGTAATAGGCATGTTATCCTATAACACAGTAGGCATGTTATCCTGTCAGATAGTAGGCATGTTATCCTATCAAATGGTTGGTCAACTCTTCAAATGTATAACTATTTATTCAAACAAATGCATAGATTGTGTTTTGTTTGTTTAGCTAAATAGTAAATATGTTTGACATGTTAAATGGTGCATGACTCAAATAATCATGTGTTAATTAATTGATGTACTTGTTAATCACTTTAATATCAATGCACACCATGTGTTATGATGACTGACTTTTCTGGAGACATTCACTTTGTGGGTGAATCACTCAGTGAGCTGAAGACATTCACTCAGTAGGTGAATCACTCAGTGAGCTGAAGACCTTCACTCAGTGGCTGAATCACTCAGTGAGCTGAAGACATTCACTCAGTGGCTGAATCACTCAGTGAGCTGGAGATATTCACTCAGTGGCTGAATCACTCAGTGAGCTGGAGACATTCACTCAGTGGCTGAATCACTCAGTAAGCTGGAGACATTCACTCAGTGGCTGAATCACTCAGTGAGCTGAAGACATTCACTCAGTGGCTGAATCACTCAGTGAGCTGAAGACATTCACTCAGTGGCTGAATCACTCAGTGAGCTGAAGACATTCACTCAGTGGCCGAATCACTCAGTGAGCTGAAGACATTCACTCGGTGGCTGAATAATTAAGTGAGCTGAAGACATTCACTCAGTGGCTGAATCACTCAGTGAGCTGAAGACATTCACTTAGTGGCTGAATAATTCAGTGAGCTGAAGACATTCACTCAGTGGTGAATCACTCAGTGAGCTAAAGACATTCACCCAGTGGCTGAATCACTCGGTGAGCTGAAGACATTCACTCAGTGGCTGAATTACTCAGTGAGCTGAAGACATTCACTTAGTGGCTGAATCACTCAGTGAGCTGAAGACATTCCCTCAGTGGTGAATCACTCAGTGAACTGCCCATAGATTGATTGAAGAAACATTTTGATGTAGAAACTGTGCAAGTGATATGATTGGCTAACGACCATCGGTGAGACTCGATTCTTGTTGTTTGGAGCACAGCGGGTGGGAACTCCTCAACAACATACATAACGATGCCCTCAGTTGACCTTGGCTTTGCCCTGGGGTGGGGTGGCGTGTAGGGTAACACCCCACCCTTTGTTCACAGGAAACTCTGCCACAGTTGATGGTTGAGTGATTGTAGAGGTGTGTTGGTCTGCTCTGACAGAGGTGGCCGTGTGGGCCGTACAGTGTTTGTGAGAGACAGGTGGGTTACTGTCACCCACTCATGACAGGAGACTGGTGAACACTGGGACAAGGCTGGTTTGAAGGAATGACATTCTTATTAGTTGAATAGTATAAGGTACATGTGTCTGCGTCTGTGGAGGCACTGTGTCAAGTGAATCATGTGTTATCACCAGCATACGGGGCTCCGTGAGTGGTCACTTGTAATGATCAGTGTGTACTGGCCAGTATTCTGAAATTCTGAGTAGTGCATTCTCTAAGTGCAGTCAGGCTCTGGTGAAATACTGATCTCATTGAATAGAGATTATGTGGGCTAGAGTCCTGGACACATTAACATAGTCTGCCAGTCATTCAGCCAGTTCTTCATTCAGCACAGATGTCCAGTAGACTTCTGACCACTGGTTATCTTGGTCAAGTGGTCTGGGCAGTGAGGTGTGGGCAGATACTCAACTGAGAGGGGAGATAGTGGGGGTGAGGTGAGGGTTAGGTAAGAGGGTCATAATGAGTCATGATGAGTGACACTAGGGAGTGTTGGTTTAGATTATGTCAACACTGCCTGATAATCCACTTCCTCTGATGCAGGGACTAGACACTTGTTCCCTGCAGTAGTCACAGCATATCCAAGGGCAGTATTTCAATAATTGTGTCCTTTATCTCTGCTGCTGGAAGTACAAAACACAGCTGTAGTTAGTACACTCTGTGTCCTCTCACTGCACAGTGTGCTGACTACCCCCACCCATGTACCACTCTACCCCCACCCATGTACCACTCTACCCCCATCCATGTACCACTCTACCCCACCCATGTACCACTCTACCCTACCCATGTACCACTCTACCCCCATCCATGTACCACTCTACCCCACCCATGTACCACTCTACCCCACCCATGTACCACTCTATCCCCACCCATGTACCACTCTACCCCCACCCATGTACCACTCTACCCCCACCCATGTACCACTCTACCCCCACCCATGTACCACTCTACCCCCACCCATGTACCACTCTACCCCACCCATGTACCACTCTACCCCCACCCATGTACCACTCTACCCGCACCGATGTACCACTCTACCCCCACCCATGTACCACTCTACCCCCACCCATGTACCACTCTACCACTGACGGTACCAGTACATTTGGTAAAGGTCGCATGACCTTCCACCCCAGACACCCAATAGAAAGTCTACACTTTTGTGGTGAATTGCTTTCACATTTCCAACATTCTTCCGTAAAAACACCTACAGTGTAGCTAGTTTATTTCTAGCTACCATGCTTATGTATTGTGTTTTGAGAATACAGTACACATTGAGAACGTTGAACACGCGTGTTCACACAATAACCATGCATACACACACATGCACCGACACACACTCACACACTCACACACTCACACACTCACACACACATACACACACACACACACACACACACACCTCACAATACCAATAATAATAGCCACACATACACACACTCACACACACAGAGACAGACACACACACACACACACATACACACACATGCACCACACACACTCACACACTCACACACTCACACACTCACACACACACTCACACACATACACACACTCACACACACACAGAGACAGACACACACACACACACACATACACACACATGCACCGACACACACTCACACACTCACACACACACACACACAGACACGCACGCACGCACGCACACAGACAGACAGACAGACAGACACACACACACGCATGCACATGCATGCATGTATGCACATACTACAAAGAACATTTTATTGGGTCTCATAGTTACTGTAATTGTAACATGTGACTCTTAGATGTTTGCGAATAATGCGATCATGCGTACATGTGGTAAGTGATATTACAAATGCTGTTTAAAAGACAGTGTTCAGAAGCGATCTCAGATTAACCCTTGTCCACATTGGCACCTGTATGGCCTTGTACAGTGTGTGTGAGGTGAGACGCCAAGGGTTAAGTTGTTAGTTTGGTGTTTCCTGTGGCCGGCTGTGCCCAATGCATGAATGGAATCATATTTAGCATAATATCAGTGACAGGAGCAGTTTTATCTGGCTGTACAGGTCCCATAGCCTCAGGCAGGTACACACGGTGACCTTTGACACAGATTGATTGTAACAGCTGATAAGAGTTGACCTCATGAATAAAATACTTTGTGCAGTTTGGGGATGTGGGTTATCCCACCATTGAAGACAACATGCCTGCTGCCAGAATATCTCTATCTGTATATTACGTTGACCGATCAATCTTGATCATTAGACAACGGTTGGTTTATTGTTGGAGGAAACAAAAGAAAAAGAAGAAAAAGGAAATATACAAAAGACCAAAAGTATGAGAGAAGAGAGAAAAGATAAATAAAATAGAAAAGAAACAGTGAAGACGTAACTACTGTGAAGACGTAACTACAGTGAAGACGTAACTACAGTGAAGACGTAACTACAGTGAAGACGTAACTACAGTGAAGACGTAACTACAGTGAAGACGTAACTACAGTGAAGACGTAACTACAGTGAAGACGTAACTACAGTGAAGACGTAACTACAGTGAAGACGTAACTACAGTGAAGACGTAACTACAGTGAAGACGTAACTACAGTGAAGACGTAACTACAGTGAAGACGTAAACAGTGAAGACGTAACTACAGTGAAGACGTAACTACTGTGAAGACGTAACTACAGTGAAGACGTAACTACAGTGAAGACGTAACTACAGTGAAGACGTAACTACAGTGAAGACGTAACTACAGTGAAGACGTAACTACAGTGAAGACGTAACTACAGTGAAGACGTAACTACAGTGAAGACGTAACTACAGTGAAGACGTAACTACAGTGAAGACGTAACTACAGTGAAGACGTAACTACAGTGAAGACGTAACTACAGTGAAGACGTAACTACAGAGTCGGTATATGACCATACATTTTATATGACCATACATTTTATTGCAAGTTTTATTTAAATCTTCTTTGTACATTATTTATTTACTCTTTGACTAGTCAGGAAAGCAACTTTGTTGTTGAGTAAGCCACTTTGCCTAATATAGAGTCGGTGGAGTGTGTTATTGCAAGGTCAGTCAATTGGTCAGTCAATTGGGGGCTCTTCCTTTACCTTGGGCAGATTTGGGTAATCCAGGTTTACAGACACTATGACTTAACTCTGGGTGGTAGGACCTGAATTAGCACAAGCCACAAGCAGTAATGACTGCTGGAAACATGCATTCAGGTGCTGGCTCGTTACACATGACTGAACACGTCTACTGGCCAGGTAGTTCTGGGATGCAGTGGTCAGTCATGTAATCTTGGCCATTGGCATTGCTTCACCAGTGTGCCCAGGTGTAATACTGTACAGGTAATACACCTACAGATGTCATCAGTGAGCCTGACGTATGCATAAGTTTCTGACTACATGTCTACCTTGACTCTGACTCAGTCAAGTGTTGCTCATAAATCCCACAGCCAGCAGGGAGAGGGAGTTTCTGGGTTGTTTAGCAGCTGGGCCGGAAGTAGACATTCCCTCCCTCCAGCCCACTGGGTGCTGAGGCTTGGGCTATCAGGGAGAGACTCCACTGTCAGTCCTCACCAGACAGGGAGGGATGTGGGAGCAGGTTCGCTGTGGCTGCTGTTTACCCTGGGTCTCTGGCCTGAGACTTCTCATTCCTGGGTCAGGTAAGTTTACAGCTAAGACTTGAGGCACGGCAACGTTGAATGGAAGGATTTGACTTGCTTGCTTAACCTTAGCATATTGCAAGTTTCAGCCTATTTGAAGGTGTTGTGAGTCATAAAATTGGACGGTGTTGTGCATTTGTGGCTGTCTATAGTTATACAGCTGTTGGCCAGTATTCCAATTTGCTGTGTATTCCAAGTTGCCAGTGAGTGTGTTGAGACAATGTTCACTGTTAGTGCTGTCTGATGTTCTCAGTGTGATGGAGGTCGTAGAACCAGGGTCTGTCTCCCGACAACCAAGTCCCTCTACCCAGCGATGGCTGGGGGCAGATTTGGGTCAACACATTCTGACATACCAACTAGGGTCTCCGTCTTACTTACCATACCCACAGATCTCCGCAGGCCACACTGAGAAGAACATATAATTGTTAAACGCCCACCAGTATCCCTTAAAGAACTCCTAGGTTGTTGACATGACCTGGTCCCCAGGACATCCTGATTGTAATAATTTGCCATAGTCACTGATAAAAAACACTGATAGGAAGACTTAGCTTTGAAACTGGTGATAAGAGAACAGTTTAAATGTTGTTGTGTGAGTGATTGTGAGGAAGTCTACCCTTGTCAGTTGCTACTCTCAGAGGACAACAAACACAGGAGGTTGTGTGTCAGCAAGACATGGGGAGGGGCCTCAGGGGACAGTGATCTCCATGTAATTGGGCTCATTGCAACATGACTTATCAAGACTTCAACATTGTCATCTACATGACAGACCATCAACAGGCCTTGGTGTGATTGACAATCATGACGCATGTCACATGACATCATGTCAGGCCATGTAACGCAGATGACATATCATACCAGGAATAATAATGTCATATTAAGTGCATATAATTTGAAAACAAAATATAATTGGATGTGAATGTGATTTTTTTACCTACGACCAACGTTTGGCTGTGTATTAGTGCTAATAGAAGCATGTTGTGTTACAGGCAGTGGGTCGTCCCTTGCTCCGCCCACACAGACAGACAGCGTTGGCCAGGTGACATCAGCATCAAAGTATGTCCTCAACAGCAAGGCTGGTGATGACACGTCAACAAAGTCTGACACGACAGAACATCCAACGTCAAGCAGAGACGTCGTCATCGTCGCCGCTGCCCACGGTCACACGGCGGTTGACAGTAGCACCTCTAGTGGCACTTCTAGTGAACACAAAGGCGCTGCGGTCATCGCGCCAACCGCAGTCGTTGCTACGCCGTCGCCACGGATACCAGCCCCGGCAACAGATGTCAAGACAAACGGTTTGGTGCTTCACCAGAACAAGACTACAGATGGCGAATCAGACATTGTTGATTCATGTCACGTCGCCGTCAAACAGAACGGAGTGCTGCCGTTTGTGCCCCACCCTCCCTCCTCCCCTAAACCAGACAGACGCTTGTCACCCCGGGAGAAACAGGACAGCACAGTCACATCACAACCTGTTGCCATAGTTACAAACGGTGCTTTGAAATCAGCGACAGAACACATTGAACGTTTGACAGCTGATGGGCCTTGTGTCAGTCACAACGCCGAACACTTGTGTGATGGCAATGGAGAGGTGGCGCCACTGGAGTTAACGGATACAACGAGGACTGCGCCACCTATGGCAGCAGAGGAAACAGCGTGCAAGGTCAGTCGCTAGTCTAACACTGTGTGCGTGCGTGTGTGTGCATGCGTTTTGAGAGCATATGTGTGCATGTATGTTAGGTTGGTGGGGACAGTATTTCTTACAGGACCTCTTCTCATTCAGCTGTTCTTTTTTTTAAATCTTACATTTTGAATCAAATAATTGAATTGTATTGAATTGAGGAATTACAACTCATTGAGTACCTGTCCCGAGGAGAAGAAAGACAGAGAAGCAGGGAGAGAGAGGAGCTGAAATATAGACAGACTTGTTTTGTCTGTCAGGAGGGTCTGGAGAGACAAGTATAGACACTGTAAGAAAGTGAGAGTTCCTGCTTCTTGTCCCCACAACCTGCCACTGTACCTTGCTGGTGTTCAGTGTCTTCACAATAAGATTAAATGGGTGTTCTAAAAACTGACTTGATGTTTGTGGTGTAAACGCAATCTTTTCATTAATTATACAGATTCAATTACAATGGAGCAGTGAGCCATTAAGTATATTATAAATTGTGTGCTTTGTTATCAGTGCGTGTGGTTAAGTGTGCAGCGTGTGGTTAAGTGTGGTGCTTGTTCACAGTTCTCACTGCTTCATGTGTGATTCAGTGAGGCGTGACAGTCACTCCTCATTCATGTAGTCAGTCTTGTTCTGTTGGGTAATAGTATAATAACTGCCATCAATCATCAAACATATTTCCCACAAGTCTTTCATGTACACCTGCTGAAATAGGTGATGGGTGAGGATGACATGTCACCTTCTTTAAGAGCCTCTTACCTTCGCCATCAACATCTCTTTGTAGTACTTCTTTTACCCACATCTGTAACTTTCACTTTGATGGATGTTGTCGGTGGATATTGAAGGCAAAGAAAGTAACTATAGATGAAACCATCAAACAAAATTAAAACTACTCAATTTCATATAAATGAAAGAGTTGGAAAATAATCCAAAGTGTACATACATACTACATATTTTCTGCTCATTATTTCAGTTTAATTAATTACAATAGTTTACAGAAAGCTGCATAAAATATCATACGTGTGCACGATAAAGAACACAACTGGTCAAAATTCCATGTTATGAGTTTTGTAAGTTTGAGCTACTGGCAAATCTGTGTAGTGATTTAGTGACACCTAACAAGTTTGTTGAGATCATATCACACCTAGTTATGGTCTTTCTGTGTGGAAGTATGACTAAGGCTGTAACATGTAAATATGATATGATAACATCGGATTAGTTGGGTCGATATGATTGATTTGATGACAAATAACTGCTAGTGCAACATGTATGAAGTTTCACATTAATGTCTGTCACCTCTCATTAATTGACAATGTTAAAGAACCGTTGAAGACGACAGTCACCGACATAAGTCAGTCAGGTTGTGGTTGTGGTTGAGTGTCCTTTCTTATATTCCATAAGTCAGTCAGGTTGTGGTTGTTATTGAGTGTCCTTTCTTATATTCCATAAGTCAGTCAGGTTGTGGTTGTTGTTGAGAGTCCTTTCTTATATTCCATAAGTCAGTCAGGTTGTGGTTGTTATTGAGTGTCCTTTCTTATATTCCATAAGTCAGTCAGGTTGTTGTGGTTGTTGTTGAGTGTCCTTTCTTATATTCCATAAGTCAGTCAGGTTGTTGTGGTTGTTGTTGAGTGTCCTTTCTTATATTCCATAAGTCAGGCAGGTTGTGGTTGTTGTTGAGTGTCCTTTCTTATATTCCACAAGTCAGTCAGGTTGTTGTGGTTGTTATTGAGTGTCCTTTCTTATATTCCATCAGTCAGTCAGGTTGTTGTTGTTGAGTGTCCTTTCTTATATTCCATAAGTCAGTCAGGTTGTTGTGGTTGTTATTGAGTGTCCTTTCTTATATTCCATAAGTCAGTCAGGTTGTGGTTGTTGTTGAGTGTCCTTTCTTATATTCCATAAGTCAGTCAGGTTGTTGTGGTTGTTTTTGAGTGTCCTTTCTTATATTCCATAAGTCAGTCAGGTTGTTGTGGTTGTTATTGAGTGTCCTTTCTTGTATTCCATAAGTCAGTCAGGTTGTTGTGGTTGTTATTGAGTGTCCTTTCTTATATTCCATAAGTCAGTCAGGTTGTGGTTGTTTTTGAGTGTCCTTTCTTATATTCCATAAGTCAGTCAGGTTGTAGTTGTTTTTGAGTGTCCTTTCTTATATTCCATAAGTCAGTCAGGTTGTTGTGGTTGTTATTGAGTGTCCTTTCTTGTATTCCATAAGTCAGTCAGGTTGTTGTGGTTGTTATTGAGTGTCCTTTCTTATATTCCATAAGTCAGTCAGGTTGTGGTTGTTTTTGAGTGTCCTTTCTTATATTCCATAAGTCAGTCAGGTTGTAGTTGTTTTTGAGTGTCCTTTCTTATATTCCATAAGTCAGTCAGGTTGTTGTGGTTGTTATTGAGTGTCCTTTCTTGTATTCCATAAGTCAGTCAGGTTGTTGTGGTTGTTATTGAGTGTCCTTTCTTATATTCCATAAGTCAGTCAGGTTGTGGTAGTTATTGAGTGACACTACAGGAATTGCTGTCTTTGTGTGTGAAAGTGCCATAGTGTTGATTGTAGCAATGTTAATGTCAGATAGATGTCATAGAAGACTTTCTCCGTGAACAGTCAAATGATCAGCAGGAACCTTTCACCACCATACAACTGTTTGGGTCCGTGCATCAGACGGACATATTCCTGGGTTTGAGCCACACAATGTGAAAACACATGTTAACGGCCTCTGTCCGGGGTGGGTTAGGGTTAGGGGTGGACACAACTTAAGTTTGCTTGCGCGGTCGTGGGAATGCTCTACCTGTATGATGTGAATTGTGAAGTGTATGTGATGTGTGTGCTGTATTGTGTTGTAGGATGGCGTGTACTTCCTCTGGTGATGTTCTACCTGTATGTGATGTGTGTGCTGTATTGTGTTGTAGGACGGCGTGTACTTCCACAGGTGATGTTCTACCTGTATGTGATGTGTGTGCTGTATTGTGTTGTAGGATGGCGTGTACTTCCTCTGGTGATGTTCTACCTGTATGTGATGTGTGTGCTGTATTGTGTTGTAGGATGGCGTGTACTTCCTCAGGTGATGTTCTACCTGTATGTGATGTGTGTGCTGTATTGTGTTGTAGGATGGCGTGTACTTCCTCAGGTGATGTTCTACCTGTATGTGATGTGTGTGCTGTATTGTGTTGTAGGATGGCGTGTACTTCCTCAGGTGATGTTCTACCTGTATGTGATGTGTGTGCTGTATTGTGTTGTAGGACGGCGTGTACTTCTTCAGGTGATGTTCTACCTGTATGTGATGTGTGTGCTGTATTGTGTTGTAGGATGGCGTGTACTTCCTCAGGTGATGTTCTACCTGTATGTGATGTGTGTGCTGTATTGTGTTGTAGGATGGCGTGTACTTCCACAGGTGATGTTCTACCTGTATGTGATGTGTGTGCTGTATTGTGTTGTAGGAAGGCGTGTACTTCCTCAGGTGATGTTCTACCTGTATGTGATGTGTGTGCTGTATTGTGTTGTAGGACGGCGTATACTTCTTCAGGTGATGTTCTACCTGTATGTGATGTGTGTGCTGTATTGTGTTGTAGGACGGCGTGTACTTCCTCAGGTGATGTTCTACCTGTATGTGATGTGTGTCCTGTATTGTGTTGTAGGATGGCGTGTACTTCTTCAGGTGATGTTCTACCTGTGTGTGATGTGTGTGCTGTATTGTGTTGTAGGATGGCGTGTACTTCCTCAGGTGATGTTCTACCTGTATGTGATGTGTGTGCTGTATTGTGTTGTAGGATGGCGTGTACTTCCTCAGGTGATGTTCTACCTGTATGTGATGAGTGTGCTGTATTGTGTTGTAGGATGGCGTGTACTTCCTCAGGTGATGTTCTACCTGTATGTGATGTGTGTGCTGTATTGTGTTGTAGGATGGCGTGTACTTCTTCAGGTGATGTTCTACCTGTATGTGATGTGTGTGCTGTATTGTGTTGTAGGATGGCGTGTACTTCCTCAGGTGATGTTCTACCTGTATGTGATGTGTGTCCTGTATTGTGTTGTAGGATGGCGTGTACTTCCTCAGGTGATGTTCTACCTGTATGTGATGTGTGTGCTGTATTGTGTTGTAGGATGGCGTGTACTTCCTCAGGTGATGTTCTACCTGTATGTGATGTGTGTGCTGTATTGTGTTGTAGGACGGCGTATACTTCTTCAGGTGATGTTCTACCTGTATGTGATGTGTGTGCTGTATTGTGTTGTAGGACGGCGTGTACTTCCTCAGGTGATGTTCTACCTGTATGTGATGTGTGTCCTGTATTGTGTTGTAGGATGGCGTGTACTTCTTCAGGTGATGTTCTACCATGTGTGGCTGTATGTAGGATGGCGTGTACTCAGGTGATGTTCTACCTGTATGTGATGTGTGTGCTGTATTGTGTTGTAGGATGGCGTGTACTTCCTCAGGTGATGTTCTACCTGTATGTGATGTGTGTGCTGTATTGTGTTGTAGGATGGCGTGTACTTCCTCAGGTGATGTTCTACCTGTCTGTGATGTGTGTGCTGTATTGTGTTGTAGGATGGCGTGTACTTCCTCAAGGTGATGCAGCACGAGCGCATTCACCTGGACGCGCTTTGTGACATCACAGAGGGACTCCTTGAGACGGCCGTACCTGATGAAGGTGACGACTAACCCTAGATCCAGCTGTCAGTTCTCTGGGTTAAACTACCCAACTGTCACTGCAATTACAGTAGACTGAAAAATCTAGATTCTGGTTGCACCATCTGAAATGCAGTGTCTGTTTGATTGCCGAGTGTCCGTGCTACACCGGAAAGTACTAATTAAGACACACAGTCTGTACTATGTGGTTGGTTGAGCACAGGTTGTCTACAAGGAACACTGAATGTTTGGCTCAAGTTTCTCTGTAGTTTTAAACAGATACACGAATCTCCTTCAGTGTGACCAATTTCACATGTAAATCACAGTGATTTCAATATGATTATGACCATAGCCTGGATGCAGTTGATAGTTTTACACGGTTACTTGTTGGTCCAAAATGCCAGCTGATCAGTGCTGCCATCTGGTGAATGGTGCAGAATTAAAACAAATAGTTTGTTTTCTATTGTCTGCATTCACAGGCTGGGCTGTGATGGCTAGACAGATGTGTTGCGACAACAGTATTTCTGTGTTTAGCAAGCACTAACAATATAGGGTAGAGGGGTAGTTGAGGTGGTGTTGAACAGTTTGTACTAGTATTGCCCCATGTGTACAGAGAAGTGGCACTTTCTTAATATTGTGAATGTCCTCTGTAAATCCTGGCTATGTGCTGTTAACTATGCTCCTCTCCGTCATCTATTGTTGAAGTTGCCACCTAACACTGACCCCGTGGCATCTGTGCTTCAGCGGCAGGGAAGATGCGAGCAACTGTCGGCAAGGCAAGGCTGCTGACAAACAAGAAGTTCAAACAGTTTGACGGCCTGTGTCGACAGCAGATGGTAGGTCTTCCTGGAAGGTGGTCGCGTCAAGTGGTGACCACTTTTAATCTGCAGTGACATGTCCTAGCAATATGACAGGAAACACCAAGTTGAGTGAACAAACTAAACAATGTCGGCAATATGTGTACATCGTCTCGTAAACTTTCAATTATAACTTAATAATAATTACTAAATGTTGGCACTTTGCTGCTTTTGAAAGTGCAGTATTTGTAGTGTCCACAGTCACTCAGACTGTCCAATCACATCAATTTATCAAAACAGATTTGTATTCTCAACATTTGAATCATAAATTCACTTAAAACTTTCTTAAGTACACCGCTGTCAGTTCGTAATTTTGTAGTATAGCGCACTCAATACTTCTAATGTGCTCAATAGATATTTTGAAGGTACCTGCCAAATTGTGTTTAATAAGCAAAAAAGTTTGCAAATTGAATGTTGCGCCCTCGAAATGTTCAAGTTGTAAACAAAGCATCACCCTTTATTGGCAGTAATATGGAGGCAGGTGAGGCTAACCGCAATAGCCCTTTCACTTGGTTTCCGCACAATCAAGACCTGATTCTGTGTACTTCCTGCTAATGAAATGTTACCACCCCTGACATGAGAGGATGCAGGGCTACGGAGCAGACAGCCTTGCTGTAGTGCATAATACAACTTCAGTCCTAGGCTGCTGCTAATAACCCTATTCAACTTGTGGTGCTGATGACATTAACAACACAGCTCAGTCATATACACGTGTCAATGACATAGTTGCCTACTTTGTCACCAGGAGCAGAACGACAACGAGAAGTTCAAGACAACGTCGCAGGACCTCGAGGGATTTTGGGATATGGTCCTACTGCAGGTCGACGACGTCTACTCAATGTTTGCTGAGATAGAAACACTTCGTCGTAACGGCTGGACACACACAGAGGATGCAACACTGGTGGGTCTGACAGGCATGTGTGTGTGTGCATGTGTGCGTGTATATGCATGTGTGTGGTGTGGGTGGTTCGTGTGTGTGTGGTACGTGTGGTGTGTGGTGTATGTATGTAATTGTGCATGCACGTGTGCCTGTGTGTGCGTGTGTATCTGTCTGTGTCTGTCTGTGTGTGTGTCTGTGTGCGTGTGTGTCTGTGTGCATTATGTGTGTGTGTATATGTGTGCGTGTAATCTGTGTATATGTGTGTGTCTGTGTGCGTATGTGCATGTGTGTCGTGTGTGTGTGTGTCTGTGTGCATGTATGTGCATGTGTGTTGTGTATGTGTGTAAACTGTCACTGCTGGATGGTGGTTCCAGTATTTTATGTCGGTGTATATGCCAAGTCTTAATTTGGACTGATTATATTTTAAGGCAGTATTTAGTTTTTTAAATTGGAAGTTTTTAATGGCAATGCGATAATTTGACAAAGGTGAAATGGACTGCATATCACATGTATCAGTTTAATCATAAAATAAATAAATAGCTCATAGAGTGATCCAGCAACATTTATTTAGTATTGAATTTATCATTTTTTAAGTGTTTTCCTTAAATCAGACCAGCCTGACTCACTTGTGGTTTCATAATCTTGAGTAATTTCACTGGAGATGTTATTACAATCTGGGATGTTACAATATAATGTTACATTTGTTGCAGAGATCCACACCGAGCATGCTCAGTGACCCCGGGTCAGTCAAGTCCAAGAGTTCAGGTAAGGTCATACTCATGACATGTGGATTGTGGTGACAGTACACAAGTTTTGTCCTGATATGTGGTCTGTCATACTTGCCTCTGGGTCATACACCCAAAGTTCATTTCCAAATTTATTCAGGACAATATTCTTGATACACAAAAGCAACATCGCCTGGGGAATAAGTGAGTGGTGTTAGTCATTGAAGCCCTGGGGCAATATACAGTGTAGTAAGGGTAACTGCCCTGTTTCACCAGCTTTCATGTTTTTGTTGATTCATCATTGAATGGTTATTTACTGTAACTGTCAATAATCAAGTTACATTGATGTTTTTAACTGTCAATAATCAAGTCACATTGATGTTAACTGTCAATAATCAAGTTACATTGATGTTAACTGTCAATAATCAAGTTACATTTATGTTAACTGTCAATAATCAAGTTACATTGATGTTAACTGTCAATAATCAAGTTACATTGATGTTATCTGCATAATAGTCTTAATTTATGCACCTTTGTTTCAGGTGATAAAGTGAAATTGACAAAATCTAAAGAAAGCAACTCGACGCGAGCAACAAAGAAGCCATCGCAGCAGTTGTCAAGAAACGCCCAGAGGGACGAGGCTCGCAAGCGCCTCCTACTGGCAAAACGTGCGGGCCGCCAGCGCAAGGCGTCACACAGCGAGACAGAGGTGGAGATATTTGTGTCGTAGACCATGATTTGTGACCCGGGTTGTGTTGGCCGGTGCAGACGGGCTCTGCTGTCATCAATCGTGACTGTTGAGAACCACGCAAGCAGAAGAGGGACATTAAAGTTTCTGCAGTCACGCTGATGCAGAGGATTTCCTGAACACGGGTGGACACTGACTGAACTCTGTCACCCGGTACAGCTGATACCAACTCATGTCACACAACTCACATGACGGTTGTCATGATGATGTCACTAGGCAATGACATGGGACCTGTCTATACACACAGCCCCTCAAGGCTGTGAGATAGTATACACACAGCCCCTCAAGGCTGTGAGATAGTATAAACACTGCCTCGCAAAGGTGGTGGTTTCCATCCACGTCTACCGGTATAATATGGGTCTCATGTGCAGCACGAAAACCTCGACTGTCGTATCGATGCAATGTATTACCAACCGTGACTGTGTCATATTCTGGTGATGACTGTACACCAAGTGTGAAGAAGACACTGATTGTCTTCCGTTGAGTTTTTATTTTATTTCAAGTATAGGACATTACTGCTGTTTTGTTTTAACCATCTGTGATATGCCTGTCAATGTTACACCCGGCTTGCTGACAAATGCATGTCAGCGCTTTTACATGTAAATGTTTTAGTTTATTCAGATGCCATTTATCCAGATCACATTCAAATACAATGTTTTGGGGTCGCATTCAGATGTTTTGGTGATACATTTGTAAATGTGTTGTTTATTTCAAATGTTTTTATATCAAATTAGTAAATGTAGGTTTTTATCCACAATTAATAAGAATCAAACAACTATGCACCTCACACAGCAGTCATGTAAAATGTGGAAAAGTTAACCCGAAACATTCAAACAGTTGTCTGCATTTAAAAAATGTGGGATTTCATGCTAGTGTTTAGGGTGTGCATGCAAATACACTGAAAATGTCATGGCTTTATTAACAAGCCTGGTTGGCACTGTGCAGTTTGCCAGAGAAGTGCGATGTGCTTTCTGTGCTCACAGAGAAGGGACCGTGTGGTTACTGCACATGGAGGGAGCTGTTTGGGGACTGCCCAAGGCAACAACTTTCTTATGTTTACTCTGCTTCATGCACTGATAACTCTGCAGACCACCAGTACATGTAGTGAAGGGTTTACCATACATAATAGAGAAATATACTGTGTTTTAAAGTATTAAGCACCATGATGCCGGCTCCTTGTTGGTGTCTGGATGGTCTTGTAAAATAATGTTTACACATGCAGTCATGGAACTTGCCGTTTAACCAACACAGACTATTTCTTGTATGTAATTTCATATGCATGAGATTGGATCTCCTTCCTAGGCACTTTGTATTTTTGTAATGACAAAATGTCCGTTGAAGTGCCATGCCCCTCACGATGTACTGCAAGTAAATCAAGTACTTATTCTCACCATGTTACATTTCACGTTAGTTCGCACTATGTATGCGTTACCTGGTATATTACTAACCAATTGTGGTATATACAGATAAATAATTATGACCAACACACACCAATAACAACGATATACTTGGGAATACCTAGGTAATACAGTTATTTTAAAATATATAATGTCAAATGTTTTAAGCTGTGCCAAGTCTGTAAATAATGCTGAAGAAACAAGAATATTTAAGTTGACAAGATTATTTTTGTACATTTGTATGTGGAAGTTTTACACAAACGTCGCAGCTGCCTAGATTGAGGCAACTTCATTGTCACCAACTAGACTGTTTGGCAGCTGTTTATACTGTAACAGCTGAATTATGACGGGCTTCAATTAATTAATGCAAACACTACTCTGAAATACGGGTGAATTAAATGTGCCCCGTTGACCGATATCAGGTTTTGGGGCAGGACTAATATTACATGATTTATTGCACATTTCAAAACGACTGAACTAGCTGCTGCCCCGACTATCTGACCAGTTGACCGTCATTGCTGAAGTCTCTTCAACAACATATTGTGTCATTGATTGTGTATCTGCGTACAAGATTAACCAGAAGCCGTGTTACTTGCCCACTTACCAGGTGTCAAGTCGACACTAGGGACACCTTGCGGTCATTGCCAAGCACAATCAGTATTTCGATCTCAAAGTGTATAATGCAGACACTTTCAACTGATGTGAGTTAAAACAGATACCTGTTCATTTAACCACATATTTTTTCGCATCGTTTGCATTGTATATTATCACAAGGACGGTTGTGTTTCAAACACTTGTTCAACGACAGTTTCTAGAACAGTCTGAGCTTATTGTGTCAATACTGGAATATCTCTTCAGTATCATAAATTGATACTGTTAGTGTATAATGTATTGAAAATCTTGTCACTCAAATGTGTGAACTGTTTCTTGTTTATTATAATAAATATATTATGTTATAAATTACATGTATTGTTATTTTTCATCACAGTAAATTTAACTTGTTATTGTTCATCAATAGTACACTGAGCTAATGATAGTAATGACAGTTGGTAAAACCGAATCAGCAGACTGAGAAAATACGTTTTTCAATTTAGTTATATAAATTTTACTTATCAGCCTAACTTCAACACACAGATCGTAACGATTAATTTTGAATTAACTGCCTTCAAACTCACATGATGGTGCCACCATAACGTATGCTTCCCGTGGGTACTGGCTATTTGTATGATGCTGGTGTGTGTGTGAAATTGTAGAGGTCTGGATGGTCTCTCCAGTCTCTTTGGAGGCGGGACTTCAGCTGATTGATTGTCTGTGCTTGGACTGTGTCTTCTGATAGTGCATTCCAGGATCTTACTACACGGGTGTAGAGGAAAGAATGTCTGGTTCCTGTTGATGTCTGTGTAACTAGTTTTTCTCTGTGACCTCTTGTGGTTCCAGTGGTTTTTAGGTACATCTGCTTTTGTGGACAGAGTTGGCATTTACAGTCCAGGTCGATTTGGTCGAGTCCCTTGATAATTTGGAAAGTTTGAATGATGTCGGCTCTTTGTTTTCTGTAGTGCAGTGTAGGGAGTTTTAATTAATTCTTTCAATCTGCTGCTGTCGGGTAGTCCTTTTGTTTCTGGCACTAGTCGTGTTGCACGCCGTTGGACTTGTTCGATGAGGTCTTGATCTTTCTTTAGGTGAGGGAACCAGACACAGGAGGCATAGTCCAGGTGTGGTCTGACCATTGCCTTGTAGAGTAGTAAGAATGTCTCCTTGTCGAGATGCCGGAATGTTCTGGCTAGAAACCCCAGAACTCGATTGGCCTTTTTGACACTATTCTCGATATGACACAAAACTTGAGTTGAAGGTCGATGGTGACTCCGAGGTCAGGTCTTCTTGTAGAGAATTTGAGGAGTTGATGTCGTCTGTCAATCCTGCGTAGAGCTTGGTGTCATCTGCAAACATGGAGGTCAGATTGTCCATGCCTCCCGGGATGTCGCCGACAAACATTGTGAATAGTATTGGTCCCAGGACAGACCCCCGAGTACATTGCTCCAGTCCGATTGTTCTCCGTGTACCGATCGATACCTTTTCTCTCCGGTCACACAGGAATGCTTTTATCCATCCAAAGACTGTCTTTGATTCATTGACTCTCCAACTGTTTGAGAAGGCGCTGGTGTGGGACAGTGTCAAAAGCCTTTGCATAATCAAGGTGTTGTGCATTAAAGCTTCCTGGGATTTATGTCAACAACTACAAGATTTTTGTGAAATGCCTGTGGTGTTTCCTTGGGAGATCAAGTAATGTCATGGATACAGGATTATTAACCAATTTAAATATCTAAACAAATTGGGTACCATGTTGTTTTCCCACTAAAATCATCCTCACATGCCAGGGAGCATTGCTGAGCACATTAGTCTCATATTGCCTTGCGCTAAAACGCTGAAGTTAAGCCAATATCGTTCCCTTTCAAGGTTCAGCTGTTTGGGTTTTGGCCATGCTATCGTGGGTAATATTGCACGTTGTTCGGAAAGTAGAATCTAAATACACACTACCATTCATGAGAATGGTCAATGGGTAATTATACTGGGATTCCTTGGAGTCGCCCTTTGCCTTTGATATACACAGATGGCAGCACTGTTCTTACTGTCTTTCACAGGGTGTGGTACACAAAAGTATTGGTAAAAAACAGTCTTTAATGGGGTATTGTATTCATAAACTACTGGTGATAAAACAGTGTGCGTGCAGTTTCAAATGCTAACTAAGTCAATGGTGGTCAATCTATGTTGTACTCATTTAGGAAGGGTGTTTGGCAACGCATGCACAAATGTTCATATCCACTCAAAATGTAGTCCAATTTGATAACATTCTGCAAGAAACTGACCATCAAGTTGACCTGTAGTTAACAAGAGAACCTGTGTGATGTTTGGGATCAGATATTGCACAACAACAAAACACTTGACGTCTTCTCACTCATTTATTAGTGTCATTGTTACTGGATGGAGCTGGCGTTGGAGGCGACCCTGGGCCACAACTCTGCACACTCCTTCGCTACCGGCCCTGTGATGGCTGACCCTGAAACAAACAACCACATAACTGCAGTGTTCTTTTTAAACCAATCTCGATATATAAATGCTCCTTTTGATCAATCAAATACATCATCAGCAATCTCTCAAATTGTTTTCTTCTTTTCTTTGTAGATATTTTCATGGATTGTCAGTGTCATTTGGTGTGGTGGCTTATCAGTCCAATACATTTAGTAAGAACCATGTTTTGAAGTTGTTTTGAAATGCGACTAGTCTTTAAAAAAAAAAAAAAGACTACAACCGATTTTGATGTACCACAAAGAACCTGCAGCTTGTAACATTGTTCAGTTTAAATGTTGTGCCACCAAAACATAGAGAAAACATAACATTTGTAAACACAGCTCATGTGGAGACGTATAAAGCTATCCACAAATTCTTGGAATTTGGACACTAGCTTGGTTTCTGCAATCAAGATCGCAAGTGGGACCAAGTACAACCTATTCTACGTCCTGCTAATATTTACAACAATTAATTTCCCGTCATGGACCAAACAAGGTCACAGTCACTGTATATCAATTTTGTTTCAATGAATAAGATTTTACAAGTTCAGTTCTGCTTCACTGGGTAGCATCAATATCAGCATACGACCAAAAGGATATAAAACCTGTTGGGTTTTTAAATTGATATAGCTAAGCAAATTGGATTAAAACCAATACATTACAATACATACCCTTCATTTCGCCCTTGTTGTTTACAATCACACCAGCATTGTCTTCAAAGAATATGAACACACCGTCCTTCCGCCGAATGTGTTTTCGCTGTCGGATAATGACAGCCGGCATTACTACAACCAGAAGCGAACACTGATAGCAACTGATACCAATATACAATGTCAAGGATGTTGTCAACTTGTCACATAACAACAATTTATCATTCTTTTCAAGCTTCTTGGAAACAGTTTTTGCAAGCTACAAAACAGATCAAGTGCAAATTATATACATTTGTATTTATTTGCCACCACTTCTAAAAGCACTCTATTCAGTACAAAATGGTATCCATGATGAAGTAACTATGTACATACAAGATTTTTTGGTAGCCTGCTTTGCAAATTCAAAGCACTTCCACACCATACAATATTATTCATGGTGGAGCCTGTAGAATCTGCAAGTTCCCATCTTTAGCCGACATGTTTGTATGAAAACCAAGTTCTTACAAACTCCAGTAAAGTAATTAATGTGAGCATATCGTTAAAAATGTAAGTCAGAACAGCATCACGATGTAGTGTCTACGTACCTTTCTTGCGGAGTTCAGGCTTTCCTTTTTTGACAGTAGCGATGATCATGTCTCCACTGCCAGCCGCAGGCATTCTGTTGAGACGACCCTTGATGCCATATACAGAGATGACAAAGAGGTTCTTACCACCTGTAAACAAATAGGTCCCAGGATTAAAACAATGCTAGCAACATATATGCAATTATAAGCAAACGCACCCCAGCATTACAACCTATGTAGCCACATGTATACTACCAACAGTGATAACTAACCTCTTGCCTCATTTCAATTAGATACACCGACTACACAGCTGTTGTTGGTCAATATTCAAGTGTCATTTAAAAAGGGCAATTCTTTTCTTTCCTGTTTCCCTCAGTTCACTTAGCCACAGAAATGAGCATGTGGTTGCGGGGGATATGTGTCTTTGCACAATATCTGTAGCATAGCTAAGTATTTCAGAGATGCAATCTACTTAACATTAGAATTAGATTTACCAGGAGGCAGAAGTTATACTGCTTCAAGCAGTCCTAAAGATTGGATATTTTAGCAGAGTGTCTGGACCACCAGGATGTCATGGGTATGGAGCACCATCTCCATCAAATGTTGACCATTTTTTGTTAAATTCAATTAACATCCACTTACCTGTGTTATCCGCACAGTTGATAACGGCACCCACGGGCAAACCGAGGGATATCCGGAACTTTCCTCCAGAGGAGCCTCCACGACCTGCAAGCACAAGGTGAGATCTGTAGGGGATGGCAGGACTCAACAGTTGTCTCACTTTTACAGTCATTAGATCTCGCTCTCGCATCATTCCACATAGCGTCAGGTGGAACACATTTTTTTTAGGACACTTAGCGGGTAGGCAGAATAAATGGTATAATACTGTCGTTGGGAGCAATGCATCATGAAACATCATTTATGACATGAAAACAAAGGCAACCGAGAGATGTATGG
Organism: Paraescarpia echinospica; assembly: GCA_020002185.1. Taxonomy (NCBI): domain Eukaryota; kingdom Metazoa; phylum Annelida; class Polychaeta; order Sabellida; family Siboglinidae; genus Paraescarpia; species Paraescarpia echinospica. Next base: position 48,313,120 of record CM034533.1, on the reverse strand, counting down.
ACTGCAATAACATTTTTAAATAATATCTCTTGTTGTACCTGAATTTTGTAAATGGCATGCCATGGACTAGTGGAAGGAACAAACTTACATCAAAAACATTAGTAAGCTCGATTAAATAAAAAATGGTGTTTAGCAATCTAGGCAAGTGTAATGTCACTAATCACCAATGGCAATGCTATGTTCATTTCACATGGCATTTGTGATTCGATATAACCATGCGAGTCTCTCTTGGGCCTGACACTGCCTTATGCAGGTTTAGGGCCGGCTAGCCTCTGGCATAAGAGGTGAAGAGCGAACGATGGTAGCCTGTCGGCAGCTTCATCATAATTAGGGTTTATTAGTATAGTAGGGTGTATTTTATCTACTTTGTAGGAGGTAGGTTTTTTCAAATGCCAGATTCCCAGAATAGTGGCAGAATAATCAGATAATGATTACGGCCTCTTAACGGGAGAAGAGTCTCAATTCCCTCAAATCGTTGCATCTTTTCTGGGTTGTCAACACAAGCAACTTTGACAGATCTACTATTTTATAAGGTAGACGAAAACCACTGCGGACTTGCAACATCTCAACATAACTCAAGAATGTCGTCAATGAAACACGACCAATAAGCATTACAATTTTAATGCTTGTAGTGTATCCTGCATTTATTGGTTGCTCTGAACGTACGGCGAGACAAATCCAAAAATGTATAAGCTATACACATTAAATAAGTACGTTGTGACAACAGCTTTTGGTTTAAAAATTTCACCGACAACATTAAGAATAATTATGTATATTTTCTAAGGCATCGAAACTACGTGTAAGAAAAGTACATATAATGAAAGATGGTATCGGATTTAGTAACATGTAACTATCTTCACCTCTTTTCGACATGTTGGATTCAAAAAAGGAAGTAAGCTATCACGCATGCGCAAAATGCACATCCTATTCGTTTTTGTACAAACTCGTACCAATTGATCCCATACGATTATTTTTGATTACGCTCTAGATGCCGCCTGGTTTAATTTTTAACAAATATACAGTTAAAACGCAAGATATCAAGGATATACATTCACTGAGATGATGACCATTATTCCTATTTAATCAACGGACTTACCATAATTAATTTCCGCCCGATGGTTGTTTAGCAGGCAATGCATTTCTGTATACAGATTGGATCCAGAAATAATGATGTTCATGATTGACCAACTGCCAACGACTATTTTTTTATTATTATTGTGCATTTCCCTAAAACAAACTAATATTAAAAAATCTGTATTCTTTCTTAGGAAAATATGCAAATATATATAAATACCGTCCATGTCCATGAGAAAGACGGACAAGACACTAAGCGAGGGGAAGGACGTCGTTGCTTGTCTACCGGGGGCTAGGTATTGGGGCATGGCAAGGGAGGGTCTATACTAGTACACGTAGGGACAAACAGTGCAGACAAGGAGGGAACAACTGGGATAGTTCAGAAGTACATACATCTAGTGAGGAAGCTAAAGAAGACAAGAGTGGAACATATTATTCTCTCAGGAATTTTGCCAGTAATGGGAAGAAGGGGGCAACATATAGAAACTGCAAGATGATGGCGATCAACGCACTAGTTGAGCAGATGTGTGAAGAAGAGGGGGTGGGATTCACAGATTTATGGGGATACTTTGTTGGGAGGGAAGATATGTAGAAGAGAGATGGCCTCCATTTTAGTGGAAAGGGGGCAGCAGTTTTCTCAGAGAACCTGTTGTCATCTGTTGACAGTGGGATAGGTTGCAACTATTTGAACTAGATTCGCAGGGGGGGGACTCAGAGAAGCTTGAAACTGGAGGCATAGATAAAGACAGCACAAATAAATCAGCAAAGAACAGTCTGGAAAACTCTTCTGAAGCTAGATATAAATGTGGTTTATTTAAATGCAAGGAGTATAGTAAACAACAGAAATGAATTAAACATTACGGTAGAAGATATTGACCCTTACATAATAGGTATAACTGATTCCTGGATCACCACCGATATATCAGATGCCGAATTGGGACTGACTGGATATGTAATGTTTAGGAAAGATAGAGTAGGAAGAAATGGAGGTGGAGTTATTTTATATATTAAAGAATCGATCCAGGCTTATGAAATAACATTAGAAAGAGAAGCAGATTCCGAAGAAGCAGTTTGGTGTAACACAGTTACAGGAAACTCAACTTTAACAGTTGGGTTAGTTTATCGAAGTCCAAACATAAGCATAGAAGAGAATGAAAAAATACAAAACGCTATAAGGGAAGTAAGCAAACGGGACTGTATTATTATGGGGGATTTTAACCATGGGCATATACAATGGAAATCTCTACATAGTATGGGGAGTGAGGACCACAAGTTTTTAGTTTTAGTTCAATATACTTTCCTTTCTCAACATGTGCTAGAACCAACCAGGGGTAAGAATGTGTTAGACATAGTTTTGTCCTCACAGAATGAATTAGTTGACAATGCCAAGATGTGTGAGCCACTGGAGAGTAGTGATCACAACCAGATACATTTTGCCATCAAAGTAAAATCAGAAAGGAATTATAAAAAGCAGTATAGGATAAATTTCCACAAAGGAAGGTATAAGGACATGAGGAAATGTTTAGCAAAGATAGACTGGAATAAGACACTAAAAATAAGACGGCAACAGAATGCTGGAATATATTAAAGAGTGAAATTAAGTGCATAGTCGATAAATTTGTACCCTTCAAAAACAAGGGAAACGGTCCAAAAAGAAACACTTATCGAAATAAGCCATTAGAAAAAATAAGTATAAACAAATGATGTGGAAGTCATATAGATGTACTGGAAATGACGAAGACTACAACCTTTATAAAGAAGCACTTAGCCAAGCTACAGCTGAAATTAGAAATTCAAAGAGAAGCTATGAACAACAATTAGCTAGTAATTAAAACATGACAGCAAGAATTTGTATGCGTATGTTCGAAGCAGACAGAAAGTTCAGGGTAAGATCGGTCCTCTAGAAGATAGTGCTGGAAATATAATATCAGAGGGATTCTTATTGGCAGAAGACCTGGATGAGTATTTTAGCTCAGTGTTTACCAGGGAAGATATTAGTTCACTGCCAGTACCAGAGGCGAAGTTCAAGGGGGCAGATTCAGACTATTTAGGACAGCTAATTGCAATCCCGGAAATGGTAGCTAAGAAAATAAGGGCTATGAAGGATAATAAATCACCTGGAGTGGATGGGATTCCGCCCAAACTGCTACTGGAAATTGTAAAACAAATTAGCGTACCGCTTGCAACAGTTTTCAATTTGTCATTAGAAGAGGGAGTGGTTCCTTTAGAATGGAAAGAGGCAAACATTATACCGTTATTTAAAAAGGTTTGAGAAACAAGTCAGATAACTATAGACCAGTGAGTTTAACATCAGTGATTTGCAAATTATTAGAAAGACTAATTAAAGATCACATGGTGGATTTTCTTGTTAAGCATAACTTGATAAACCCATCTCAACATAGGTTTTTTAAAGCGAGGTCATGCTTAACAAATATGTTATGTTTTTTGGAAGACATCAGTAAGTGGGTAGATGAGGAATCACCAGTAGATATCGTCTACTTAGATTTCCAAAAAGCTTTCGACAAAGTACCACATCAAAGATTACTGCTTAAACTTAAGGCCCATGGCATAGAAAAGGTATAATAAACTGGATAGAAAAATGGCTGATTGACAGAAGACAACGTGTAGTAGTTGATGGGGAGGCTTCAAACTGGAAATCGGTATTGAGTAGGGTACCACAGGGATCAGTACTAGGACCTATATTATTCTTAATATATATCGACGATTTGGATGATGATATAACAAGCAAGGTGTTGAAATTTGCGGATGATACAAAAGTGTTTAGAAGGATTAAAAGTGATGGAGGTAGACAGCATTTACAAGATGATCTTGACAGGTTGATCAAACGGTCTGAAAAGTGGCAAATGCTGTTCAATTTTGGGAAATGAAAATGCCTCCACACAGGACACGGGAACGAAGATATAGAATATACAATGGGGGGGTACTGTACTAAGTACTACTGTAAAAGAAAATGACTTAGGGTTAACCATTAGTGCTGATATGAAGATTTCAGAACAGTTCGGAATTGCAGCTTCAAAGGGAAATCAAATCCTTAGATTAATTAGGCGAAATATAGCGTATAAGGAAAAAGAACTAATAATACCGCTGTACAAAACAATAGTGAGGCCTCATTTAGAATATTGTATACAAGCGTGGAGGCCATATCGCAAAAAAGACATAGATATGCTAGAAAGAGTACAGAGGAGAGCCACTAAAATGATACCAAAACTGAGGGATCTTAGTTATGAAATTCGCCTAAAAGAATGTGGTTTAACAACACTATGGACCAGGAAATTGAGAGGAGATCAGATAGAAGTGTTTAAAACAATAAATGGTTATGAAAATATTGATAGAAATATTGTTGTCTCGGTTAAGAAAGATAGAAGGACTAGAGGACATGAAGTTACATTAGCAAAGGAGCAGTGTAGATTAGATATAAGAAATTTCTCATTTTCACAAAGGACTGTAAATGAATGGAACATATTATCTGCTGATTGTGTGGGTGCTAGTAGCGTGAATGTTTAAAAATAAAATATATACACAAATACCTCAGAAGGGCGAGATACACATAGATAAAAGGGTTGGACTCGCGATAAGCCAAAGGGCTTCCTTGTCCACCTGCCACCTAGAGTTAATTCTCTGGGTGGCAATGTTGTTAAATCTTGTTAAATATATTTTTGCTACCTTGTTTTATTGAAATAATGAATCAATAATAATAACACAGCATTGCTTTCACCATAAATATGGCCATTTTCTAGATGTAGACATTGCTGTGCCCACAACAAAAATCATTTTTTTTAAATATATAGATTATAAAAAATTATTTATAAATATATGTATAGATTTCTAGAGAACCGGTCAGAGTTTTTTAGATTTAAAGAGATCTACAGAGCAGTAAATTTGTTACTGAAAAACTATAGAATAGATCCTATACTAGTGTAAAGCATACCATGTACTGATGTAGCCGTCCTAATGACTGGATACTGTGCTAGAACAATTATGAGAACTTACATTTTCTTTTACTTTTTGTAGATTATGAAGAATTCTATAATACAACATTTTCCACAGAACATATCTGCAAAATTCCTATACAATAATATGTGTCTCACTTTGGTATTTATTATTATTATTAGTATAAAGCATTTATAGAGCGCCGTGTGTCCGGATAAAAAATCTGCTCAAAGGCGCTGACAATCGTAGAATATAAGTAAAATACATTAAATGACCTCAAACATATTAAATAGAAAGGTAAAAGAAAATTATTTAAAAGTAGCATATAAAAAATACATAAAATGTCAGTTAGATAAACCTGAATAAAAATAACTATATATATGTTTACAAGTGTATATATTATACATAAGTTAAACTAAATAATGTGCTTAAATAAAATTAAACAAATACATATAATATGTTAATTAAAAAAATAATAATAACTGCAACCTACGTACATAACCGAATGTCAACATTGTACAAATGTCACTGATGCGGACAGCAAAGTTCTTTGAAATAAGTATGTCTTTAAGAGTTATTTGAAGGTGGCAACACAGTTTGCATGCCTGACTGCATGAGGCAGGGCATTCCACAGGATCGGGCCAGTCACCAAGAAGGAACGACGGCCATAATATTCAAGGTGATATCTCGGAACAGTCACCAGACCTTGTTCGGCCGATCTAAGTGATCTGGTCTTCGTGTAGGATGTTACGAGCGATGAAATGTACGCATGGCCGAGATGGTGCACTGCACGATATACCAGCAGTAACAGCTTGAATTCGATCCGCTGGCATATAGGCAACCAGTGTAGACGGTACAGAACAGGTGTTATGTGTTCTCGTCTCCTTGTCCCGGTAATGAGACGTGCTGCGGAATTCTGTACCAACTGCAGCTTTCGCAAGTGCGTCTCCGGCAGACCACATAACACTGCGTTGCCGTAATCAATATTTAACAAGATTTAACAAGATTGCCATCCAGATAATTAACTCTAGATGGCAGGTGGACAAGGAAGCCCTTTGGCTTATCGAGAGTCCAACCCTTTTATCTACATATATCCAGCCCTTCTGAGGTGTGTCGATTTTATTTTTAAACATATTCACACTACTAGCACCCACACAATCATCAGATAATCTGTTCCATTCATTCACAGTCCTTTGTGAAAATGAGAACTTTCTCATGTCTAATCTACACTGCTCCTTTACTAATGTAACTTCATGTCCTCTAGTCTTTCTATCTTTCTTAACTGAAAAAAACATATTTCTATCAATATTTTCATAACCATTCAATATTTTAAACACTTCTATCTGATCTCCTCTCAATCTCCTCTCTAGTGTTGCCTCTAGTGTTGTTAAACCACATTCTTTTAGGCGTTTTTCATAACTAAGATCCCTCAGTTTTGGTATCATTTTAGTCGCTCTCCTCTGTACTCTTTCTAGCATATCTATGTCCTTCTTGCGGTATGGCCTCCACGCTTGTATACAATATTCTAAATGAGGCCTAACTATTGTTTTGTACAGCGGTATTATTAGTTCTTTTTCTTTATATGCTATATTTCGCCTAATCAATCCAAGGATTTGATTTCCCTTTGAAGCTGCAATTCCACACTGCTCTGAAACCTTCATGTCAGCAGTAATTGTCAGCCCTAAGTCTTTTTCTTTTACAGTAGTACTTAGTACAGTTCCCCCCATTGTATATTCTACATATTCGTTCCCATGTCCTGTGTGAAGGCATTTACATTTCCCAAAATTGAACAACATTTGCCACTTTTCAGACCATTTGATCAACCTGTCTAGATCATCTTGTAAATGCTGTCTATCCCCATCACTTTTAATCCTTCTAAACACTTTTGTATCATCTGCAAATGTCAACACCTTGCTAGCTATATCATCGTCCAAATCGTTTATATATATTAAGAATAATATAGGTCCCAGTACTGATCCCTGTGGAACCCCACTCAAAACTGATTTCCAGTTTGAAGCCTCCCCATCAACAACTACCCGTTGTCTTCTGTCAATCAGCCATTTTTCTATCCAGTTAATTATACCATTTCCTATGCCATGGGCCTTTAGTTTAAGCAGTAATCTCTGATGTGGCACTTTGTCGAAAGCTTTTTGAAAATCTAAGTAGATGATATCTACTGGTGATCCATCATCTACCCACTTAGTGATATCTTCCAAAAACATAACATATTTGTTAAGCATGACCTCGCTTTTAGAAACCCATGTTGAGATGGGTTTATCAAGTTATGTTTAACAAGAAAATCCACCATGTGATCTTTAATTAGTCTTTCTAATAATTTACAAATCACTGATGTTAAACTCACTGGTCTATAGTTCTCTGACTTGTTTCTCGAACCTTTTTTAAATAACGGTATAATGTTTGCTTCTTTCCATTCTAAAGGAACCACTCCCTCTTCTAATGACAAGTTGAAAACTGTTGCAAGCGGTATGCTAATTTGTTCTACAATTTCCACTAGTAGTTTGGGTGGAATACCATCCACTCCAGGTGATTTATTTTCCTTCATAGCCCTAATTTTCTTAGCTACCATTTCTGGGGTTACAATTAACTGTCTTAAATAGTCTGATTCTGCCCCCTTGAACTTAGCCTCTGGTACTGGCAGTGAACTAGTGTCTTCTCTGGTAAACACTGAACTAAAATACTCATTTAGGTCTTCTGCCATTAAGAATCCTTCTGATATTATATTTCCAGCACTATCTTCTAGAGGACCGACCTTATCCTGAACTTTCTGTTTGCTTCGAACATACGCATAAAAACTCTTGCTGTCATGTTTTATATTACAAGATAATTTATGTTCATAGTTTCTCTTTGAATTTCTAATTTCAGCTGTAGCTTGGTTTAGTGCTTCTTTATAAATGTTGTAGTCTTCATCATTTCCAGTACGTCTATATGACTTCCACATCATTTGTTTATACTTAATTTTTCTAATGGCTTCTTTCAATAAGTATTTCTTTCTGGTCCGTTTCCCTTGTTTTTTGAAGGGAACAAATTTATCTACGATGCACTCTATTTCATTCTTTAAGATATTCCAGCATTCTGTTGCTGTCTTATTCTTCAGTGTATTATTCCAGTCTATCTTTGCTGAATATTTCCTCATTTCCTTATATCTTCCTTTGTGGAAATTTAAATATGTGACATGACTAAGGCATTCACAATGGTTCTGCAGGCATTAGTGGTAAGACATTTCCTAATCAACGCGATGCTTCGGAGGTGACAATATGCCACCTGGCAAACACGACGCACTTGATTCGTCATCGACATAGTGTTGTCGAGTAAAACGCCGATGTCGCGGATAACCGGCTTCGGCAAAACAGCCCAGCCACATACACCAGTGACTTGGTCAACAGGCAGGTGAACAAGTTTCCGATTGTTCACTGCAGATATGACGATCACTTCGGTTTTGTTCTCGTTAAGCAGGAGATTATGGAAAGACATGCACGCTTTCACATCGGTGGTACAACGAGATATTCGATCGGTGGCCATTGTAAGTGACTGGTCACAGGGAAAGTCCACATAATAATTGCGTATCATCAGCGTACATATATGATAGCACAGTTGATCGATGATGTTCAAAAACATGTTTGAGTCCAAGGCAGTAGATCGTGAACAGGAGAGGTCCGAGCACGCTACCCTGAGGCACACCACATGTTAGATCGACACTTCCTGAAATGATGTTGCCAACTTTAACTGCCTGTGTTCGCCGTGACAGATACGACTTCTGTTGTGATATAGCACATATCATAATTGCTATAGCGAACTACATTATCGCATGTATCACTACGCCCAATAAACACCAGTTGGTGAGTTAGCCGATCAGGCTGGATCGAGTGTTTGTGCATCGCTGAACGTCATTATACTTATCATAGAGAAGCACTTCATGGTGGCAGCGGTAAAAACGAGCGAATATCGACTACAAACCCGTGGCGTTCGCATCGAAGACACTCACCCCAGCCCAGTCAGCCTATTCGAACATCGAACGTGAGACACTAGCATTCGTAAATGGCATCCAGAAATTCCACACCTACCTGTTCGGAAAGCAGTTTGTTGTCATAACAGACCACAAGCCTTTGATAACGATACACAACAAGCCGCTGAAGAGTGCACCTCCACGTCTCCAGCGACTCCTGATCAAGCTACAGGGGTACGACTTCCAACTTGTGTATCGACCAGGCAACAAGATGATCATTGCCGACGTTCTGTCGAGGCTCCCCAACCCGAAGAACAACGCTGAGATCCCACTGGACGTGGCTGTGGATGCTGTCGTGCAAGATGAAGAAGAGGAAAACGTCATCGACAGCATCGATCTAATCAACTTTAGCATCGACAAACGTGCTCAGCTTCGAGAGTTGTCCACCTCAGACCGCACACTGCGAGCCCTCCAGCAAGTGGTCTACAGCGGGTGGCCCGACACGATCAGAGATCTGCCACAGGACCTTCGCCAATACTGGTCCTATCGCGACGAAATTGGCATCTCTGATGGCGTCATCTTCAAAGGGAGACAGGTCATCATTCCTGAGGCGATGAGGAAAGACATCCTAGGCCAGCTCCACGAAGCACATCTCGGAATCGAGAAGACCAGACGACTGATGCGTGAATCAGTTTACTGGCCAAACATTCACAAAGACATTGAGACAATGGTGAAAACCTGCGCAGCCTGCCAGGAGAATCAGCCAGAACACCGACAACAACCTCTCCTCGCCCACGACGTACCATCAACACCGTGGACTAAAGTGGCAAGCGACATGTTCCAGGTCAAAGGAAACAACTACCTGCTGATTAGCGACTTTCACTCAAAGTTCTACCTCGTCCAGAAGATGCAGTCAACAACCAGTTCTGCCATCGCGAACATGTCAGCAGAATGGTTCAGCATGTTCTCACCACCACTGGAAATAGTGACTGACAATGGCCCACAGTATGTAGGGCAACCATTCCACGACATGTGTAAGAAGTGGAACGTCAAACACACTACAACATCACACAGATATCCTCAATCCAACGGACTCATTGAGAGACAGGTCAGGGCGGTGAAAGCGATCATACAGAAATGTGCGAAGACGGGCAGCGACGTGCTAATTGCCTTACAACACCATCGATGCACGCCGCTGGATAGTCATCTATCTAGCCCGAGTGAAATCTTGTTCAACAGACCTGTGCGCACTACCCTACCGAGTCACCACCCGACGCTGATGCAGAGCCAGCAATCGAACAACGAGCAACTCGAGCGACGCAGAGATCGAATGATACGGGACCACGACCGACACGCGGGTCCAGAGCTCGCTCCGCTGCATGCTGGGCAACGCGTGCGAATCCTGAACAAGGAAACACACCAATGGTGCCCTGGAGAGATCATCGCGCAGAGCACAGAACCGCGTTCATACATCATACAGACGCCAAATGGCACGCGTCTGCGCAGAACAAGGTCCCATCTGAGAGAGCTGGTGTTGACGCCAACTCCAAGATCCGTGACATTCCGTGACCCGCTGGACGACGACGACACCTCCGACCAACCGGTCGCGGCGCCCGTCACAACGACCGGTGACACACCGCCCTCCGAACCAGCGATCCGACGATCAGGGCGCGTGATCAGGAAGCCGGCCAGATTCAACAATGAGTAATTTTAACTAGTTATTAATTGACTATACAATTACAATATTCATAATTATTGTTCTAGTTCTATGTATATCGTTCACTTTTATTTCTGCAGAGGGAGATGTTGTGATATAGCACATACCATAATTGCTATAGCGAACTACATTATCGCATGTATCACTACGCCCAATAAACACCAGTTGGTGAGTTAGCCGATCAGGCTGGATCGAGTGTTTGTGCATCGCTGAACGTCATTATACTTATCATAGAGAAGCACTTCAACTTCAACCAGCACATTGCGTTGCCACGCACGCCAATTCTGTGCAGTTGATTGAACAGTAAATGGTGGTCAACAGTATCACGCACTGAGATCTAGTAGCACCAGTATCACGCTCTTCTTGTTATCTAGAGAAAGCAATATGTCGTCCTGTATGCGTACTAGGGCTGATTCACAGCTGTACATTGGACGGTACGAACTATGGAAATTATCGAAGAAGCAGTTCGCATCCATGTGCTGTCGTATTTGGATTGCAATGCTTCTCTCGACGAGCTTCGATACGAAAGACAGATTTTATATTGGACGATAATTCGATATCAGTTCTGGATCAAGACCAATCCATACCACGGCATGTTTCATGGCGACAGGTAGTGATGCCGACACGATGGACATGTTAACAATGCTGGTTAACATAGTTTATGAAATAACTTTGATGTTATTTCATAAACTATGCTTTTGCAAATACAATCTGGGGAGAAAGCATGTTTGAATTTTTTTAAATTTTCATGATATTTGAAGACACAATGTCTGGTTTTTAATATTTTTTTTATTGCATTTGCTGTGACATTTTACAATAATGAAACATTTATTGTTTCATGATATTTTATCATAATTGTAAAATATTAAATTATAAATATCTTAAAGCATCTTTACATTTAAAAAATGCTACTAAATGTTTTATATATACATATTTATATATAATGTTGTTTAAAAAAATATTTATCCCATGCCATTTATATGAACTCTCTAAAAGTAAAAAATATAATAATATGTTATGCGTTTGATGGGCAACACCTTTCTAATAATGCTGCTGTTTCGATTAGTAGTTTAGGTTGAATAAACTTAGTTTCGATGGAGTTAAAATCTGTTAAGTATTTCAGTGTTTTGTTACTATAGACACGACTGAAGTTATTTAATGGAATCGGTGTATGTGCACAACCAGTAGTGTTGTGATACTGAACACCAACAGGGTTTGAACCTGCCACACACAACACAGAAACATCATTGTAATTAACAAGTTGTGGAATATTCTATCAGAAAAGTGTTAACTGTGCAGACATTAATTTGATTGAATCATTAATTTGGCGCAATATCCTAACAGGACTTTGCAGAGTATACATTATTTGATGGATATTATTTGTAATTTTATATTTTAACATTACCTGTCTTACCAGTGTGTATGTTAAGTTTTTCTAATCTATCTATTTAATAATTTATTTGTGTATTTTTTAATATATGCATTAACTTTATTGCACAGCGCACCGATCTGCTAACAAACTTGGTGCTTAATACATACAGTATTATTGTTACATCTAGATTCACTACAAACTGCCTACGGCTAGGACTAGGCTCTAGCTGTAGATAAACAATATGGTAACAACTAATTTCCCTATAATTAATTTATTATACAGCCAACTTGTCTTCTTCTTCTTCCGGATTCCCACCTACCCCAACTTGCTGAGGATACAAGCGGTGGTTGGCAGGCAAACAGGAACTGTGCTTATACCCACGACTGGAAAATTTGTGCCAAGTCAAAAATCGTGTCAATGAAATGTTGTGTTCTAATGCTCTTACTTACTTACTACCTGTTACGCCCCCTGGTGTTTAGGGCAGCAACGAAGTTCCTCCACCTCTGTCTGTCTCCGGCCATTCGCTGTATGGTGCCCCAGCTGTGGTTCATTTCCCTCAGCTCCTCCTCCACTGTTCTCCTCCATGTAGTCGTTGAGCACCCACGTTTCCGCTTCCCTTCTGGTGTCCACCAGGCGGCTGATGTTGTGATGGCGACTGCATCCATGTGAAGGACATGTCCAATCCACCTCCAGCGTATTTTTGAATAATGGTGGGCATGCCCTCTTGATGGCATTGGGCAAGGAACTCCTGGTTGGATATGGTTCTTAACCAGAAGATCCTGAGGATGTTTCTGAGGCAGGTCGTGTGGAAGGTGGACAGGCTGGATAGGTCCTGCTCGGTCATTCTCCAGCACTCCGCCCCATACAACAATGTTGATAACACGCAACTCCGGAACATTCTGAGTTTAGATTGTGCTGTATTGTGTTGATCGCCAAACTGCATGTAGGCTCGTGAAGGCATTCCGTGCTTTGTTCAGTCTGTTGCGGATGTCTATGTTAGCTCCTCCCCATCTTGGCTAATGACACTGCCAAGGTCAGTGAACATGTCAGTGCTAGAAAGGTCCTTGTTGTCCATTTTCGTTGAGGCTGGCTTGTTAACATCCAGGGTCATGACTTTTGTCTTCTTCTGGCTGATTTGCAAACCAACCTGACGGCCAAATCTACTAAGGCGGGTTGTCTTCTGCTGGATGTGTTTGTGAGTGTGGGACAGAAGAGCAAGGTCATCGGCAAAGTCCAGATCCTCTAGTACAGAAAAGAGAGTCCAACAAAGCCCTCTTGGTACATCTTCTGGTGCTCGTCGCATGACCCAGTCGATGACAACATTGAAAAGGACAGCTGACATAACACAGCCGTCTTAACCCCAAAGGGAAGATCACTGGTTCCAACATTGCAGATGAAGTTGGTAGAGCGGCAGAGCTGTGGAGTGAATGTTTGCAAACTTGGAAGCTTTACGCATGTGCGACAGGGTTGAGCGATAAAACCGAGCCGGTACAGGTATCAACCCTACAAGCACTGATTGGCGTTTCGGCGAGGCGTGTGTTCTCCACGTTCGAGTGGAGCCCCGCAACAGACGCAGAGAAGATCCAGCAAGTGTTGGACAAGTTTGAGGCATACTGTCGGCTAAGACGGAATGTGCCGTTTGAACATTATCGGTTCTACAAGCGCCAACACCAGGCCGGCGAAACGTTCGACCAGTATGTCAAAGTTGCGGCAACTTGCCAACAGTTGTGATTTTGAAAATATCACAACAGAAGAGATCCTACGAGACAGGATTCTCTTCGGCATCACAGACGGGCGAGTACGGGAAACGTTACTGCGCAAAGATGGTTTAACCTTGACCAAGGTTTTGGACACTGTTCGGGTGTCTGAACTGTCTAACGCACAGATGCGTGATTTAGAAGGCGTGTCGTCGCCAACAGCATCGCCATCTGTTAACGTGGTACGTAAACAAAAGAAAAACAAGCCAGATAAGCAGAAGGGACATAAATCGTCACGGTCAGGCGAGTGCAAATACTGCGGCCAGTTTCACGAGTTTAAGAAGGAGCATTGCCTTGCAGGAAATGTGGCAAATGCGGCAGAGAAAATCACTTTGCCAAGAAATGTTTGCAGAAATCATACCAGAAGACAGTGAGAACAGTGGACGAGTTTGACAACGAGGAAGCTATATATATACTAGATGTGTTAACAGCACAGCCCGCTCCAGACATGTTTGTTACACTTAAGCTGCGAAACTCCGGAAACTTTATGAAGTTTCAGCTTGACACAGGTGCAGAATGTAACGTAATCCCGGTACACCTATACAAACAAGCCATTGGAGACGTTACGCTGAGTAACGTGACGCCAAGCAACGACACGATCGTAGCGTTTGGAGGCACGAAATTGTTGAAGAATGGACAAGTTCTGCTCACGGTGTCACGTGGGACGACACGATGTAAACTGCATTGTAACTTGGTGGAAGCTGACGTTCGCCCATTGCTGGGACGCAAGGCCTGCGTTGGCGTGCAACTCATCAAAGTGCTCGACTCTGATGACATCAATCGTCCTGTCACAGGTAATTGACCTGTATTCGCTGTCAGGGAGGCAGACTAGCCACTGACTAAAGAGCAGTTAGAAGTTCCCAAAGGTGTTTGCGGATGGCTTAGGTAAGGTGGTCGGAGAATATCACATCCGCCTGGATCCCAGGGTGGATCCTGTGCAGCACGCACTGAGACGTGTGCCGGTGGCGCTGGGATCAAAACTACAGACTACACAGGACGACATGGTAGAACAGGACGAGCTAGCTCCTGTGACACAACCAACTCCATGGATATGCTCAATTGTGGTTGTGCCGAAGAAGAATGGAAAGTTGCGGATTTGCCTTGATCCAAAGGACCTGAACGCTGATGTTCATAGAGCACTACCCACTTCCCACGATCGAAAACATCACGACACGACTGCATGGTGCAAAGGTCTTCACCATACTAGACGTCCACAGCGGGTTCTGGCATATTTGCTTAGATGATGAGTCATCCCAACTAGCAACTTTCAACACACCGTTCGGACGGTATCGTTGAAAAAGGATGCCGTTTGGAATCAGTAGTGCACCGGAAATGTTCCAGAGGAAAATGCACGAACTGATCGAGGGTCTCGCAGGAGTTGAAGTGGTTACTGATGACTTTGCAGTGATTGGCTGTGGCTCAACTATGGAGGCTGCAATCGTGGATCACGAACAGAACCTACTCAGGTTCCTAGATCGCTGTAAAGAAAGGCATGTAAGACTGAATACGGAGAAGTTTCAGCTGCGCCAGACGGAATCACCGTTCAAAGGACATGTGACCTCAGACGAAGGTCTGAAAATACACCCAGACAAGGTGCGTGCCATTGTTGAGATGTCAGAGCCTGAAGATGTAACAGCAGTGTAACGACTGATTGGTGTGGTGACTGATCTAGCGAAGTTCCTTCCTAGGTTGACCGAGATCATGGGACCTCTGCGAGAACTAGCTCGCCAGGACACATATTGGACGTGGGGACAAGCGCAGAAGAAAGTGTTCAAGCAGATCAATGATGTGGTCTCCAGTGCTCCAGTACTGAGATACTACAGTGTGGAGGACGAACTCACACTACAGTGTGACACCTCGCAGTCTGGTCTTGGTGCAGCACTGATGCATCTGGGACAACCAGTAGCGTTTACGCCACGAGCGCTGACGTCAGCTGAAAGGAGATACGCTCAGATTGAGAAAGAGCTGCTAGCAATCGTGTATGCGTATGAGAAGTTTGACGCGTATGTGTATGGTCGAGACGAAGTCACCATACAGACAGATCATAAGCCACTGAATATGGCGCCCATGAGGTTTCAGTGCATGCTGTTCAGGCTTCGGAGATACAACCTGAAAGTGGTGTACCACAAGGGTGCAGAGATGTACTTGGCCGATGCTCTGAGCAGGGCGTATGTGCCAGTGAATGTATGTGACAGAAGGCCATCTTTGGAGAACATTGTTGCGACCATGTTTCTACCTGTCACCACTGAGCGACTTCAGCAAATCAAACATGCAACGTAGGAAGATCCAGTACTCTCCCTGCTGAGTGAAGTGATCCGGGCTGGCTGGGCTGAAGAGAAGAGGTATGTGCCGCCTGCTGTGCAGCCATACTGGGATCACCGTGATGAGCTAGTTGTGGAGGGCCAGGTCATCTTCAAGGGTCACAGGCTTGTGATTCTTGCGCGTATGAGAACTGGACTGATGGCAGTTACACACGCAAGCCATGTAGGTATAGAAGGATGTCTCCGCCGTGCTAGGGAGGCACTTGTTGACCACACGTCTCAGGACATGAAGTAGTACATATCGACGTGTGACGTATGTTTAGCACACCAAGTCTCTCAGCAGAAAGAGCCACTTACGCAGCATGAAGTGATCATGCGTCCATGGGCCAAGCTGGCCGTAGACCTGTGTACCTTGCATGGGCGCACGTTGCTGGTGGTTGCCGACTTATTTAGCAACTACATGGAAGTGGAGAATCTCACATCTGTGACATCGCAGAGCGTGATACGTGTGTTGTCATCCCTGTTCGCCAGACACGGGATACCAGACGTACTAGTATCGGATAATGGGCCACAGTTCGCATCCGCCGAATTTGCTAGCTTTGCAAAGAAGTGGTCGTTCCAACATGTGACATCTTCACCACACTACGCGCAGTCGAACGGTAAGGCAGAGAATGCTGTGAAGACTGTAAAGAAGCTGTTCACGAAGTGTAAAGAAGATGGTGTGTCCGAGTTCCTAGCTCTCCTCGATTGGAGGAACACGCCATCTGAGGGCATGGGCACGAGTCCAGCACAGAGACTGATGGGTCGCAGATGCAAGACGTTGTTTCTCATGGCTGCTCCTCTGCTACAGCAGCGTCATTCCATTGTGAACGATAGTCATGCGCTGTTAGCTGCCAAGGCAAAGCAGGAGGACTACTACAACGCGCACTCATGTCCACTACCAGGTCTGAATACTGGTGCTGGTGTGCGCATACAATTGTTGGGTGAGAAGACCTGGACGCCTGGTACCTGCGACGGAGACGCAGGCCCTAAGTCATACGACATCCGAGTTGGTACGAGCACATATCGTCGAGATCGCCGAGACATCAGACGTACATCATCCCAAGAACCACGGTTGAACGAGGACTTGGGCAATGCTGACGAGTCAGAGATGCATACGGAGCAGCCAGATGCGCCGGCTGTTCTTGTTGAGCCTCCAGTAGCTGTCACTGCGACACCTGTGAAGAGTGCATCTCCAGCAATCAGACGCTCGAAGTGTTTGCGTACAACAAATGTCAGACTTCGTGACTATGTCTGATGATGTTGCGAATCCACTTGGACTTTGAACGTTTCGATTTTTAACATTAATTCTGAACATTGAGACTATAAACAATTAAACAGGGTAATTTCGATATTGACGATAATTAACATTTTGCTGTACAATTCTTGTGTTGCAATAACTATTAGTTGATGTTTAAATTACATTGATACAGGTGTTCTTTTCTGTTAGAGGGGAAGATGTGACGAAATAAGGTATGCTCCCCATGTGGCTAAAATACGTTACGCTCCCGACGAGAAGTTGATTCGAGCCATGTTGTTACTCACTGTCAATCCGAGATATTAAATCGTATTCAAACGTGTATCTTTACAGTTCCTCAGCGTAAAAAACTGGTCAGAGCATCCCTTCCTCTGCGAAACCCAGCATGTTCCTTCCGTAGTGTTGCATGACTTGCATCTATAACCTCTGTGATCCGCTGCATGCTGATCTTGTTTGGTACTGACAGAAGGGTGATCCTTCACCAGTTGTTGCGGTTGCTAAAGGCCCCGTTCTTATTATTATTATACCGAACTTATAAAGCGCTCTTTTCATACATAAAAGCCTGCTCAAAAGCGCTGTACACAATCAATAGAATAATCATAGAGAGTAAAAACAAAGCATAAAAACGATAGCATGATAAAAAAAAAAAAAATTAGAAGACTGGATATAATAAAATGAATATATATATATATTGTTTTAAAATGTAAGAAAAACTGACTAGAAAGAGTTAAGCACCAAAAACAGCTAGAAACAAATGTGTTTTTAGCAGCTTCTTGAAAGTGTTCAGTGTTTTTGCTTCACGAATGTGAACCGGTAGCGCATTCCACAACTTGGCTGCTGAACACTGAAATCTTCTGTCGCCGTATGTAACTGTTCTAGCCCTTGGAACTTCTAGTGTCACTGAATCCATGGATCGTAACATTCTTCTTGGTTGGTACAATTTCAGCATGTCCGATATATATCCTGGAGCCTGTCCATGTAGGGCTTTATATGTGTGCATCAGGATTTTAAATTGCACACGATAGTTAACAGGTAACCAGTGCAGATTGTTCAACACTGGTGTAATGTGGCTGTTGCGTGATATTCTGGTTACAATCCGTGCCGCGGTGTTCTGTATACGTTGTAACTTGTTAATTGATGTCTGGTGCAGTCCACTGAGCAGACCGTTACAATAGTCTAGACGTGATGTTACAAGCCCGTTGACTAGTGATTGAGTGGCATCATTTGTGAGATAACGCCTAATGTGCCCAATGTTGCGGAGGTGATAATATCCAGACCTACAGACACTGTTCAAATGTTGTTCCATGTTCATGGCAGAGTCGAAGATAACACCCAGGTTTTCGACACTGTTCACTGATGTAATGTCAGTGTCGCCAACACGCACAGTAACGTTTTCCATCTGCTTGGCATTATGTTTGGATGTGAACAACACAACCTCAGTCTTTTCACTATTCAGTTTTAGCATGTTTGCGTGCATCCATCTTTCAATGTCCGTGAGGCACCTCTCAATGAGTTCCAGGGATTCTGTTTGGGCTGCACCGTCCTTCGGCTTGAACGAGATGTACAACTGGGTGTCATCCGCATAGAAGTGATAACACAGTCCATACCGACGGATAATGGCTCCTAGTGGTTTTGAGTACATGGTGTATTTCGTTGGGCCAAGTACCGAGCCTTGTGGTACACCATGTTCCAGGAGAACTGGATTGGAGTGCTCACCATCTATGACCACTACCTGGTAACGGTCGTGGAGATACGATGCTATCCAGCCGAGAGCAGCTCCGGAGATTCCGAATAAGTTCTCAAAACGATTCAACAGAATTCCGTGATCGACAGTGTCGAACGCAGCCGACAGATCGAGCATGACCAACACTGTGACACAACCATTATCCAGAGACTCGAGGATATCGCTTTGTACCTTGAGGAGCGCCGTCTCGGTCGAGTGAGATCTACGGTAGGCTGACTGAAGCTCCTCGTGAAGACCATTGCTCACCAGGTGGCGCTCAATCCGTGTATCTACAACCTTCTCTAACACCTTAGCAATGAAAGGAAGGTTGGACACAGGTCTGTAGTGTTTCAGGATGTCTGGATCGAGTGTTGATTTCTTGAGTAGTGGTCGTATATGAGCACACTTGAATGCACGAGGCACACAGCTACTATTCATAGAGGCGTTGACAATCGCGGTGATAATAGGGAGTAGCTCATCTACACACAACTTTAGAAGCCATGTGGGCACCGGATCGAGGTCGCAGGATTTATCAGGTGACTTCAGGTATCTTGACGATCACTTCCTTGGTCCATTCTGTTGGTTCCTGCTCCCGTTCCCAGATGACTGTTAACAACGGTTCCACGATGTTAGCAGCAAGCTCTGGGTCTGCTTTGAACAGTTCAGCATTGAGGTTATCATGCCCAGGTGCCTTTCCATTCTTTAATGTCCTGATGGCTGCAATGAGTTCAGGACTTCTTCTGCTTCTTCTATAATAGCTTCCTCTTCTGGTGTTGGGCTGTTTACTATTTCACTGAAATGTTCTGTCCATCGAGATTCTTGCTCCGTCTCTGTCCTGAGGAGATTTCCTTGTCTTTAATTTGGGTATCGGATGTGGTACATTTCCCACTAATGCTCTTAGTTAATTTGTACACGGTTCTTTGTTTTTCTCTCAGCCGCTTCTTCCGCCTGTTTTGCCAGGTTTTCCATGTAAGCTCCCTTGTCTGCTCGCACACATCTTTTGACCTCACGATGTTCTTCTCTATATTGCTCTTGGTATCTTTTGACCTCCTGATGTTCTTCTCTATATTGCTCTTGGTATCTTTCTTTTAGTCTTTCTGATTTTACTTCCAGTAGCTTCTTCTTTGTTGCTCTTCTGTTGTTGATGACTTTCAGTGTTGTTCATGTTATCCAGTCTGTTCTCTTCCTCTGCCCATGTCCTAGGCTGACTTTGCTCTTGATGTAGATGGAGGCTATCTGGCTCCAGGTTGTGTCGGTGTCTTGTGTGGAGTAGTTTTCTTCTTCAAGCCGCTCAGAACTCGAAATCTGTTTTTCACTTCAAGAGTGAAGCTTTTCTTCACTGCTGGATCCCTAAGCCTCTCAACATCCTATCTTTTTTATTTACTGTTCGGTGTCCTGTACTTTTCAGTTTTACCTAGATGTAAGCTGTAATCACGTGATGGTCACGTCCGACATCTGCTCCTCACTTCATTACCACGTCTAATAGAGAGTGGTGCCACTTGTCATTGATCATCAGATGGTCAATCTGATTACAGTCCCTTCTGTTTGGTGAGTTCCAAGTCAGTTTGTGGATGTCAGGTTGTTGGAGAAGGGTCCCTCCAATGTCAAGGTTGTTCATGCCACAAAAGTTCACCAGTCTTTCACCATTGTTGTTCATGATGCCACATCCGTTCCTTCCCATGACCTTGTCGTTGTGGGTCTTATCACTTCAAATTTTTGCATTCAGGTCTCCCATCATAATCGTGACGTCATGGCATAGCTACACCTTCATGATGCCGGCTGTCGTCTTGTCCAGAGTACAGTACTGTCTCTCATCTTGCTGTTGTCCGTCTTCCCTATTTGGTCCACCTGCTTTCGCTCACTCCAAGGATATGCAGGCTGTATCGTCTCATTTATGTGGTTACCTGCGCCAGTTCTCCAGTTTCATACATGGTCCTCACATTCTAAAATCCAATCCTGGTCTTCGTTTTTGCATTCAGCACTCCCATAAAGCACTTCCTTTTGGCTTTCACCACTGGCAGTCGTGCACAGTTGTAAAAGTTGTCTTCGTCGCTGTTTCCGTAACATTAATTTTTTATAA
Source organism: Paraescarpia echinospica (assembly GCA_020002185.1). Lineage (NCBI taxonomy): Eukaryota > Metazoa > Annelida > Polychaeta > Sabellida > Siboglinidae > Paraescarpia > Paraescarpia echinospica. Next base: position 48,291,924 of record CM034533.1, on the reverse strand, counting down.
GACAGTTGTTAGCCCTGTGCTAAACCCCCAACCTGGAGGACCAGGGTGCTTGTTTTGTCTTCCCCCGTGATCTGTCCGGCTTGGTTGAACCTGCCAGGAGCACAAGGCTCCCGACTTTTCTAACAGGTTGCTTGCAGAAATTTTACAGAATAGGTGTTAAGAGATTCATCGTTAAAATGGGAACAAACGATTGAACGCATGATTTGTGCCCCCACCATCAGTATATTTTATTATATATATACTATAAAACAGTTCGTTCTCTGTTTGTTTGTGCACCCAGTTAGTTTTGCAGGTATCGGGCTGAAGTTTTGCATGTGGTCTACCGGGCCTATTGAGATGGTTCGTAGATTTAAGACATTTTCGAAATTCGCCCAGGGAGGTGGAGAACTTGAAGGGATAATTATGCCATCTACAAATATGTTGCTGGATGTATCCAGAAATTTTTTTAAGTTATTGACGTTTGAAAATCCTCGTTGCTTAACATGCACCAGGTTTATCTGTCGCTGGTCACGTCCTCATGCTTACAAGTAGCGCCCTCTTTCACATTTCCTACATTTCCTACAGATGGAGCTATGTGTCATTTAGCGTCAAAATTATCGCCCGTCCAGTTAGTGTATTATAAAAAGTGAGTGTCAAGAGTTATATTGGATAACTAGGAATACGACATATCTATATTATAAAACAGTTTGTTCTCTGTTCGTTTGTGCATCTCCGTTAGTTTTGCAAGAATCGGGCTGAAATTTCAACCCAGCATCCGCTATTGCTGGTTACGTCAGTTAATCGGGTGAGCGATTGAGATTTCTAGCAAAAGGTTGTCCTAACAACTAGACCAGTGACCAATAACCATTTATTACTGTGGGTAGGCTGGAAACATTTGGGATGGGTTTGGGGTGTTTGGTACATATGACTGCCTTTTTTCCCGGGCAACGCTGGGTAACTCCGCTAGCATATGACAATATGTAGAGTGCAATTTTTTTTTAATTAACATGTGCAAATGATGTGTAAATAACAGAAATAGGAAGTTTTAGAACATTTCAAGGGAAAGATATTTAAGGAAGAACAGAGGTTAACTTAAGTATTCAGCATTAGAAGGCACTTCAACGAATTCTGCTAACTGGGTCGTTTTGCATGGCGCGACTCGCGATCACCGCAGCGCCATCTCGTTTGCAGGTGTCATGGAATATGGACCCCATGGAAAATGGACCCCAGGTCCATTTTCCCTATACAATATAGACCCGCCCTATAGAATTTTGACCCGGGTGGGGGTCCATAATCTATGGGGGTCCATTTTCTGTATGTGTCATAGAATATGGACCCCCATAGAAAATGTACCCCGGGTCCATAATTTATGGAGGTCCATTTTCTATATATGTAATATAATATCGACCCCATAGAAAATGGACCCAGATTCCATATTCTATGGGGGGTCCATATTCAATGACATATATAGAAACACATATAAATTTTCCATACAAAGTAATAAGGTAAATTGTGATTGAATATATCTGAGTAAGTTTAAAGGAAAACCAATTTGTATTTATGTTTTGTTGTTGAAGAATTCCTGATTTAACTTTGAAACAGAGCCATGTTGTGAGTCAAATGGAGTTGAATATAGCTTCTCACACGACCTCTTAGTGGTTTATGTGAACACTGTTGAAAGGGAGACTGATCAAGTAACTCAAAGGTTCAAAGCACCAACTGGTTTTATATGAAATATTAACACAGGCAAAGTGTAACAAAGTGAATGGGCAGGTAGGAAGAAAACATAAACAAATATCAAAAACAAAATATATGTTGGTACAATTTGGTTGTTAATCCCCAATTGGTTGGGCTGGAATCCAAATGAAAGTTTTGAGTTCACCACGAGATATAAAATATTCGATTCAAGGTACACTTTATAAACTGAATTATAATTTTCATTATGTAACAGTAAGTGTGCATTTTTGGCAAATTAACAATGTACAATGTTATTATGCAATTTATTTACTATGAATATTAATATGTACCCTTCAAAATGTTGTTCTTCATAATTAACTGGAGACAATGCATTAAGACATGTATTTAGCTGAGAAGACAATAAATGAATGAATGAATATAACTCTTACTTGTACTTATTAAACCATCTCACCAAACGGAACATAAACTAGATTTATATTCACACATTTTAGCAATTGATAGCATACAAAGTCAATGACGACTGGCATTTTAATGCAAAGGGTGGCTAAAATGTAAAAGTAATATATTTTTATTGTTACAAAATTTATATAAATAATGGCCGATATTCAAGTTACAATCTACAAACTGCACTACACTATTTGTTCATTTTGTCAGCTTTTTAATAGGTGGTCCAAATTCTATAATAGAATGTGGACACACGGGACCATTTTTTATGGGGGTCCATATTCTATCTGACACCGGCATGCGGTTAGCGTTTTGTTTCAACTCGTGTTTAGGCGGGTTTTTTCCAGTCATTTACCTCATTCATTGCTGTGCTGTTGTCAGAAGTAAATTCAACTTTGTTTACATCATTTAAATTTTGAAATTTGACCAGAATTAAGCTATGTTACAAATACATCAATTTTGTGACTACAGTGCGTTTCATTTGCAATTAAATATACAGTGCAGTTATATTGGTCTATCGTGAGTTTTTTTTTTTTTTCTTCATAACTATTATGTTCATTTAGTCTGTGTTGAACAAATTTGTTGTGTCCTCTGGTGCGCGATATTATGGTTTTGGGCCATTCATAAATCATGACATTTGAGAGTTCTGTGTTGGCGAAAACCAGTGTGTGCATCACCGCAGCCGGAGCCAGATGTGATTTATTACATTTCTTTGAATTAAAATCTTTGCAAAATGAATAGTATCTTTGTATTATTTATACAATCCATGCCAATTCTGCAATACTTTACAGACTTTAGACTAGTCTTACATGATATTTGCTAGAAATAAACTATAGCCTTGGACTAGGCTCCTAGCCTAGGCTGTGCGTACTAGGTTTTAAAATGTTTTAATTGTAGTTATAATATGCTATTAGTTTGAAGTATGTTAAAATTTGCTAACAATTAATTATTTGTTTTATTAAATGTTATATACATATATTTTCATAATCATGGACATTAAGGCCTTTTCTTGAAATGTCTCAGTCTGTTGCGGTAGCACAGTAATTAGCCAAAATTGACTTATTAATTATATTACTATTAAATGAATGGTTAGATATATTTAACACCATAAGTCATGTGGTTTTACAGTTTGCATAAATTATACAAATATCTTCATAATCATGGACATTATGGCCTTTTACTGAAATGTTGGTCTGTCAAGGTTAGGTAGCGTGCTAATTTGCTCAATATTGACTTATTCATTAAGTTATTATTAAATGAATAAATAATATATATTTATTACCATAATTAATGTGGCTGTACACCTTGCATAATATATATAAATGTCTTAATATTAATTAATATTATGGTCTTTTATTGAAATGTGTCGGTCTGTTGAGTTTGCATGCTACATAACTAAAATTCACTAATTAATTTGGTTATAATTAGTACAACAAATATTAAATATTGTAAATTCATTATTCTAGTCAATGTGTTTGAAATCCCTGAAAACAGTATTTAAATATATATATAAATAAAACATTTTGACATTTTAAAGCAAATATTTATCCTCAGAAAACACAAAAATTAGTTCATTTTGTCATTGTAAGAGATACACAAAAATTATACTGTTTTGCCGTCTTAAAATTGCAATATATTTTGATATATTAAAGATATCTTAGACTTAGTCATAAATCTTAATAAAATAGATAGTTATGTGATCCTTAATCCCATTCCCAATGTTCTAGCATATTACTTTTTTTTTTGAAGTGCCTAGCATTAGCATAGCCATTGGATTGATACTAGTATTGGCATAGGCATAGCCATGGCATATGCCATAGGCATAGATCGGCACTGCAGCAGAACCCCCACGGCCCCAGTTCCAACGCACAGCCAGAGGCAGAGAATGCAAAATCACATCGAAAAACAACCACTGAAATGTAGTGTAGAACTCTGATCAACACTAAAGTATTCACCTAAGAGTAGCCTAAGTGTTATTATTACGGTTACCATCATTACATGCTCGAGAATGGGCTGTTTGCAGTACAATTACTTGAATTGACACTCGAAAATATACAGGCGCAGCTGCAGGCGATATTCGGGAGATTCTATAAATGGCATCGCTCGAGAATTGTGTGCGTGCCGTGTGCACGAGGACAGCTTTGGCTCGAAGCGCCGCTCAGCCGAACTTCTCCCACAGAACAGTGCGTAGAACGGTAGGACTGTTGCCGTGTTGGTTTCCGTAGTCATCGGTCATGTAACGTCTGCTCTCTGACTGCACATTTCGTACCACGGATTTACTGTAACTGTCGAGGGAGAGACGCTACTAATTTTGCGGCGTCCCACCACTGCAGTCAGTTGAGCGATTTAGCGACATTTTCGAGATGGCGAAAGTATGCGCGCGTTGCGAAAAGACCGTGTACCCCACGGAACTGCTGAGTTGCTTAGACAAGGTAAGAACCGCAAGATGTGTTATGATGATTCACTCTATTGGCGTTTTGTTCTGGCATTGTGTTGAATATTGACCGACTCTGACTGTTGACTTTTCCGTGCCTACTGTAATGTTGGTAGCATTATCTGCTGACATTGAAGACCATTGGCATTGTCAACGTCCATCAGCCGGCCTATCCCGGCGCCTGTCAATCATGAATCAACGACAGCTATGGCTATGCTTATATATACTAATATAGGTCAACGACCCAATTATTACATTTTTGTCCATGTTTTTGCGCGGTAGGAAGATAAGTCATTGGCACGTTCCAATAATTGATTGACAACTTGTGTCCGATTTTGTTTATATCAAAATATTATCACATACACTTTGCTGAATTAACGCGCAATCCAAGACGATGTGCCAAACAGTGGCAGTAGTAACTAAACTGAATTAAATAATTTAAGAATTAACTTCTAGTTTGTATTAGGTCACATTGCAAATTTGTTGTCACAGTGAGCTGTAAATATTGATAAATATTTACCTTATGACTTATGTCCACACATTCAAAATTCTGTACCTGTGATGGTTGTTTATTAACAACTTACCAGTTAGTAGATGTAGATGTGATATCTGCATGAAGTAAGCATTCCCATCAGCAATGCTAGTATGACTTCTATGAGTCTTTACATAAAAATATGTACTTCATCACAACCATCCTGTTTCAACTCGCTTGCCCTTTTGCATGATTCACTGCATTGTTGGGTTATCAGTGTTCACCAGCCTAGACCTACCTCATTGGTTGTCTGTGTACCTGTAAATAACACACTTCATACCTTGAATGGGTTTGGGGCAGGGAGCCTACTGGCTCATACATAGCCCCCCAATATTTAGTTTTGAAACTGTTAACTGTTAGTGCATTGACACAATCGCTTGGTAGTGAGTTCCATGTCTTAATTATTCGTTGAGAAAAAAAATTGTGGCGTGCCTCTAGACGGCTTTGGTGTCTTACTATCATCTTGTTGTGTCTTCCTGGTCGAGGGGTTTGATTAAGTTCGAATAGTGTTTTGAGGTCAATGTCGGTAAATCCATTAATGACCTTGAAGACTTCAATCATGTCAGCTCTGTTCCTCCTATCCTGTACAGAGAGGAGGCAACACTTTCAAAGGCATAGATAGTATGGTAGCTTCGAGTTTCCAGTTATTATCTTAGTGGCCCTCCTCCTCTGCACACTTTCTAATTCAAGTAATTGTTGTGTTGGTGCTAATAACGTGAATATGTTTAAAAATAAAATCGACATACCTTAAAAGGGCGGGATACACGTAGATAAAAAAGTATTGGACTCTCAATAAGCCAAAAGGCTTCCTTGTCCACCTGCCATCTAGAGTTAATTTTCTGGATGGTTAAATCTTGTTCATTTATCAATATCTTTCTTGAGATGTGGGCACCATGCCTGTTGACAATGACAGTTTTCGACGAACGGTCGGACTAAGGTAATGTACACGATTTTAATGTTTTTCATGCTTTTGTCTGTGTACATCCTATGAATTGTCCCTAATATTCGATTTGCCTTCTTGACTACAAAGTTTACATGGTCTTTTACTTTTAGTGTTTTATGTACAGTAGTCCCTCTCTTCAGCGGACCCTCAAACGCTTTACTGAAATCTAAGTAGATCACATCTGCTGGATATCCCTTGTCATTATAAGATGTCACTTCTAGAAACATTAGCAAGTTGCTAAGGCAGCTTCTTTTTGGTCTAAAACCATGTTGCGAGTCTAGAATCAGCTTTATGTTGTTTGAGATGTTCAAATATGGAATCTAGAATGAAGAACTCCATCATCTTCCATACTTGTGAGGTTAGACTAATTGGACGGTAGTTTCCCGGCTTGGAACGGTGTCCTTTCTTGTAAATTGGAATGACATTTGCATCAAACCAATCTAGCGGTACCTCCCCACTTTGAAAGCTCTTGGTATGCAATACATACAATGGTCCAGCTAATTCTTCAGTACATCTATTCAGCACAACTGGGAATATCTCATCTGTTCCCAGAGATTTGGATTCATTTAGCTTCTTGAGTTTATTACATATGCTCGGCTCATCAAAGGTGATACTGTTTAATTCCTCTTCGCTACTTCCTTGAAACCTCTTAACTGGGTCAGGAATTCTGTCTAGATTCTCCTGCGAGAACTGTGCCACAAAATGATTGTTGAAGGTTGTTGCCATCGTGAGATTATCATTGATAACTATATTTCCATGTTCATCTTCACGTGGAAAGCTTTGAAAGATGTCAGTGAGTCGAATGTAAACATGTACATCTGACACTTTGAACCACAACAGGAGACAATAATACCAACAGTAATGGTAGTTAGTATTGTGTATGTATTCCAAGAATTCCTGCTGAGTTTCTGGCCCCAGATGTTCACCTGGGGCCAACAAACCCTGTCTCAACAGCATCAACACGCAACTGTAGCTGTCTTCAAAGTAGAGCCAGTCTGAGCTGACATACCAGACTCTTGTCTATGGAGGTGCCACAGACCAGCAGCAGATATGTACAGCATTGAATAACTTTGAATCGCCCCAGGGGTGACAATCGCTTCCAGGTGTTACAGTGCCATATTAGGAGTTGAGACTGTTGCTGCGCTGGGTGAATTGTTGGGTTGTGTCTGACTGTAGATAGGGGCTTACTAATGTGTACCTCCTGTTGACTCTCTCATCTCTTCACACCAGACTAGATAGGGCTCTTGTGTTTAGGTAGGCTTACCATGTGAGATACGGCCAGGTCTGACTAAAAACATAAATTTCAAAGAATGTACAAATGAACCGGTTGTGTGTGTTTTTTGTTTCTCAGAGTCAGAATTGTTAGTTTCCATGTAGACGATGATGTGGCATGTGGAAGTGTTTTAGAGACTGGCAAAGTTTGGCTTCTGTGTTTGTAAAACATAATAAATATTACTACTAAAATACTAGACTAGCACGGTCTGAACAATATTTACAACAGTTGTAGATCTAAAATGAGTTTAAAACATAGGCTTCCCCAAAACAATTTTTTTTTATTGAACATCCTGCCATAAACATTCACGTTTGGTATTTTTTTAATACTGCTGCATAGATCTCGTAAGTGATAATATGTGTAGGCAATGATATTAATTGCAGTTAGCAGCTTATAACCCCAACTAGTGCATTTCCTGTGACTGTGTGTAGCCATGCATTGGGTAAGGCATGTTTATCATTTGGCCAGCCTGTCCGCCCAATGACTGAGAATGAAGTTTGATGTTCCTTTTAAATTCCATCCATAATCAGGGAGTTGTTTTCCACTAACAAGGGAGCGTTTCCCTATTGACTATTGTTACGGGACTCGAGCAGTATGATTCCCATGGGATTTCAAACGACAACGCCTGATGGTACATTATAAGCCCTTTAGTATCATACATGTCTGCATTACAACACGACAAAGGAGCGACTACTCTACAAAAGCTAGCTGTTATTGTTAACAGTCATTCACATCATCCTCTCGAGACCAGCGTGTTGGGCGCGATCACAAACTGTCACGCAGAACGCGAGCACATAGTTCACGTCATGACGTCATCACCAACAAGAACCAATTCACGCAACACCATGTTTACAAAATGTGCATATTAGAGTTTAATTGAGTGTGAAAGATGAGCTTTCTTAGCTAATGGACAATTGAGGTCATTCATGGGTACTTCAAGGATCAAGTAATGCTAGTAAGTACTAGGCAATACTTAGTCAACTGAGGTCAATACTTCTAGAGACAACTAGTAGCGCTGGTGTTCAGCAACTTATCCACTTCGAAAGTTTACTTCGGATTGTCTCAAGTTTTTGCGTCAATATTTTGACAAAATGCCTGACAGTATTCATAAATAAGGTTATTATACTAGTTCAGATAGTTAGAATGACTGGAGTGTTTTTTAATGTGAAAATTCAACAAGTTAGCAGTGCGATGTTTCTCCGGGCACAGTATTGATTGGTGTTTTTGAATCTATTTTTACGTTGTGTTATTTGGCAGCTATGTATGGCTACATTTGTCTCATTGGATGTAGGGCGTACAGCCACTCAGTAATTATCTGGCAGCATGATGAAATGTTTGTTTTTTAAATATTTTTTTGGATGAAGTTCAGATAGTAATATCCCCATGATTTTAGTATGTGATATAGTTATTATAATTTTATTACAATAAAGCATTCCTTTAGCAATAACATGATACCTCATTAATATTTTTATGACAGATATTAGCAAAGTTATGATTTTTATAGGAACAGTATGCTACAGAGGATTTCTAGGATTAATACCAGAGGTTGTTTAATGGGGATTACATGATGTTTTGTTGCATTTCTGCAAGTTTATCTTCTATATTTTGATAACAGATGGGTTTCTGTATGTGGTCGAGATGGGGTAGTAATACGGGTATGAGCGGTACTAGTGAAGTTACAGAGCCAGGGTAATAACATGGGGACAGCATGGCGTCAGGATTCATTCACATCCATACGTTTTGGGACAGTGAATCTAATAATTATTTTGGGACAGCTGAAAATGTAATTATTTTGTTAAGTGTCTAAAACATACGGTATAGTAATGGCAGCGGCCAACAGAGGTCATAAGTACTTCTAGGAACATCTACTAACATTAATGGTCAAGACAGTTGAGGTCATGAGTACTTCTAGGCAGACATGGGGTCAAATACATTGAAAAGTATTTAAATGCAAATACTTTTGAAATTTCAAATGAAAATGCAAATACATTTTGTTTATGGCAAATGTAAATACTTTTCAAAAGTATTTCAAATACTTTTTGTAATTCTCTTGATGTCCTTGTGTTCGTGCACAATAAATAGTGACAAAAAACGAGCTATACTTGACCATTGTTTATCCAGAATTAAGGGAGTTCATTGAGTCAATAGTACCATGCTATAATTGGTCACACATTATAAAATGTTCCCCCTGTGACAGGTTAATCCTGTTTTCCAATTCCTATGCCCACTGATGCACTGTCTTCCAATAAAGTTAGATTAAGCCACCCACTGTTAATTAAATGCTTGCTAACCTGACCCTGTTGCAGGCCAGCTGATACACTGATCATCCATCTAATAATGCCCAAGTTAAAGCTGAGTTAATGATCAAAGCATGCTACTGGCTATAATTGGTCAGCTAATAAAAGAGCTATAGGATTAGGAAGGCCAGTTTTCTCTGGGTGAATGTCATGCCTCTGTGATCACATAAGTAACATGAGTGACCTGTATCAACTGCCTATACCAAGCAACAATTTAATTAAGCACAGCTGTGATAACAGTTTTCATTGACATAATTAAATGCTATAAGTATTTAAAAAGTATGTGATTTTTTAAATACGTTTAAAATGTATTTAAATGCAAATAGTTTTGGCTCCAAATTTTCAAATGCAAATACTGCATCAGTCGCATTTAAATGCATTTGCATTTGACCCCATGTCTGCTTCTAGGAATAAATTACATAATACTACTACTGGTCAGGTGAGGTCAAGAGTACTTCTAGGACACCTAGTAATACTAGTGGTCAGCTGAGGTCAAGAGTACTTCTAGGACATCTAGTAATACTAGTGGTCAGCTGAGGTCAAGAGTACTTCTAGGACATCTAGTAATACTAGTGGTCAGCTGAGTTCAAGAGTACTTCTAGGACATCTAGTAATACTAGTGGTCAGCTGAGGTCAAGAGTACTTCTAGGACATCTAGTAATACTAGTGGTCAGGTGAGGTCAAGAGTACTTCTAGGTCACCTAGTAATACTACTGGTCAGGTAAGGTCAAGAGTACTTCTAGGACACCTAGTACAGTGCAACACGCTTATAACGAACTACTTTGTTGGTAGCTAACTAGTTCGTTATATCCGTGAATTCGTTATATGCGTGTACGCTTTTACCTGCTAGGTGGCAGTGTTGTATGCGACATTTTAAAACTATTCGCCAGGTGTCTATCAAACGCAAATATATTTTGTTGTGTAACATTTATTTAGATGACACATAAAAGTTACAAATATTATTATTAAGTGTAGCTATGGTATAAGAACGCAGTCCACCGTCTGTAAAAAAGTAACAAAATACTGTATGACGTAAACACATATGGCGAGCACGTCGCGTCCAAGCACACTAAAACACGAACTGTGGCAGGATGGAGCCACGGTAACTACTTCTACTACTTCTTGTACAACACACACACAGAATGATACCAGTTAATCTGATTTGAAGAAGTCCTGTATTGACGTTTGTTTGCTGTTGGCTAGGGCACCAAACAAAAGGAAATCCTCAAGCCAGTCCCAGTGTGCTGCAGCGTCCTCTGACTTCGTAGCCATGTTAGGAATGATTTCCCTCATTGACCTAATTACTTTGGCAGTGGCGCTCTGCACGGCCTGGCATGGCTTCCAGGTCACGGGCGGGAAGTATTTGCGAACAACCAGGCGATTTTCAGTTGGACAAAAATTAATTATACGGCAAATTTTTTCGGGAAAAGGTGTTTGTAATAACCGTCAATTCGTTATACCTGTGTTTGCAATATGCATGAACGCTTATAATGGAAAAGATAGGGAAAAAATCTGTACGTAAGAAATTGTTTTGTTATATCCATCAATTCGTTGTATCCGTGTTCATTATAAGCGTGTTGCACTGTAGTGCTGGTTCGATACCAGAATTCTTCGATATCGATCGATACCAGAATTTAGTTCGACACTTACGTTGTAAGTCTAATTCATATACAGTATAAATCCCAATAGAAACACACTATCCATCTAGACTAATGGCATAGAAGCACACACTGTTTTTCATTAGGGAAACATGTATAAAAGTAGATTTTTCATGAATGAATGCATGCTAGACATAACTGGTGGCAATACTGTTGCTAGCGCCACCTTGCAGATGCTTGATAGGTCATTCATAGTGTGCTTGTGTGCCTTTAGCTGCAACATGTTGCATTCTTGTCATGTGTCGATGTTGCATCAGTCAGTTTGGTAGATGTACACTGCTGACTGTGTGTTTGAAAAAATGTTGCCTGGTACCACTTTTGAGAAACAAATAGTCGTGCACCAAAGTCTTAGCACACGCTCTGAGCGTCTATTGGGAACTATAGTAGTCTATACGGTACACCTATTCAATTTTCAACTTAACCATTGATACATACTAATTGATATAGTTATGCAAACAATTATTAATATGCAATTTTCATTTTATTTCAATAACCAAATAACAGTTGTAAATTGTAATTGTTTAATTCTAATGTGTTAATGTTATAAAAGTAATTGTAATGTAACATTAAAACAATACAGTATTACAGACAATAGCAATAGAATACCTAGTAATAATAAATAAATAAAACTGGTAGTCATATTGCGTATGTCACTTCTTGACGCTGTCGCCGCAGTAGACTCTGCAACCGATGGCGATTCACTTCGACTGTAACTACTACTAAATGTCCATTGCTTGGTTTCTGACGACCATTTTGATGGAACACGTCGTTCTCGTTGACGTTGTTACTGTTAGTGTTACCACGACTTCCTTAAATCATCATGTTTTGGTAGTCTCTTGGATGATGGACAGTGACATGTTTCGCCAATTCGATGTATTTCCCCAACTAGTTTGGGGGAGCGTTTCTGGCATAGTAGACACTCTACAGTGTTTCCGTATTTGTTATAAAAAACTCAAATTGGCGATGTGCATTTTGACGTTTTGTCGTTCAACTTGGTTGAGCGAGTGCGGCAAACGGTGGCGCCATCAAACAGCAAAACATAGCGCCACCAAATGGAACCTGGGTAAACGAGTCTAGTGTGTCGCGCTTGAATAATTATTTATATTATTATTAATATATTAAACTAGATTCATGAATACTAATGCGTGCAATAAACACTATAAAATTACTGGAATGTTGTGTGTTTTTGGTACGCTGTAGAGCGGGCAAGGTAAAGTGGTGAAGCAAACGGTAGTGCCACCCAACGTTGTAACGAGGCTTGAATAATCGAGGCTAAGCTGAGATCGCACTCAAATAATAATTTATATACAGACTTTTTTGGAAACTGACTCCACAATAAAGCTTTATAAAACCACTGAGATGTTACATTTTATTATGTTTTTTGAAAAAGAACCACGCCTAAGCAGCCTAATACATACAACATAGTCCACCCTGTCAAGTTAGGAAGCGAAGCCCGCAGCGGAATAGCCGTACTTTCCGTACATCCGGCTGTAACTTCATCTTCGAAAACGATGTTACGTCTTCGCATCGACGTCGAATGGACTCAATATAGAAGTATAGGTATCGACAAAGTATTGAAGGTATCGAAATATTGACGTATCGAAGATATCGAAATATCCAAGATATCGAAGTATCGCGATACCACGAAGTATCGGTATCGAACTTTCACAAGTATCGCGATACTTCGATATATCGAATATCGAACCAGCACTATTGCACTGTAATGCTAGGCACACACCAGTCGATTTTCGACACACACCAACCGACTAGTCGGCATAAAAACCGTCAGCCGACGGCAGTCGGTTGGTGTGTGCCGAATTTAAGCCCGGCGGTCGGCCTTATAGCGTCAACTAACACCGATTCGAATGTCAGCTGAGGTCAAGAGTACTTCCAGGACACCTAGTAATACTAATGGTCAGCTGAGTTCAAGAGTACTTCTAGGACACCTAGTAATACTAATGGTCAGCTGGGGTCAAGAGTACTCCTAGGACACCTAGTAATCAGTACCCAACGTATCAGCTTAGACTGCACCTCCCAACCTGTGACAGTTTGTGATAATCTCTGATGGTGTAGCACTAATGGCATTGCCACTGTAGGCACAAGATAACAATAATGTAGATCGTTGAATACAAATAAACTACTTGTAGGCTGCACTTGTGAGGGTCTGGCAGTGTTGGTACTAGACCCGTAGAAACCATCATGTTCTTTCTATCACTAGTCATTATCTGTATCATGCAGTCACATATTATCAGACATTTAATGTTGTCATTATATTGGCATAACTTATTCGCTATGCCAACAAGTTCCCCTGGGGTAGTTTTTCTACGACTACATCCTGAGTGTTACTATGCTGTGTGGAAACCACTGTTTAAATGTATTGGATTAAAATTTGGCCCGGATATGTATCTTGAGGGTTTCTTAAAATTAAACATTGTAGTTTTAAGTTTAACAATGCATGAAGAATACATACAAATTAAAGTATCAGTGAAGTTATATTCACTGCTGGCATTCAGGGAGTCTTGTCTCAGTGAAGATTATCTGGGTTAGTGTCATGAGTTTCATTTGGATAAGATGTTAACTATTGACTCAATGTTGTGTTGATCACTGAGGTGGGTGTCCATGGCAAGTTTGAATGTTTTAAGCAAGCAGTAGATTTACTGGTAACACAAACTGCTGCATGATAAGAATAATTTGCTAAGAAGTAATAGTCAACCACAACACAGGCTACTGAAGTAACTCACTGGTAAACACAGCATCTGACTAAGAACCCCCCACAGAAAGAAGTCAGCCATTTCTGTGTCACCCTACTTGGGATATCTGTCAGCAAGCTTAGATGGACGGAGTGAGAGCTTGGACCTTGGCCGGGAATGAAGGCAGGAAGCAGTATAGAACTCTGACCCCAGACTGATCTGACAAAGTCCGCTTGTCAAAGTAAGCTCTGTCCCCTTGGCTTCTGAATGGTTTCCTGTTTGGGTGTCCAGGCTGATGTTGCTGTGGACTGGTCCTTCACCTCATAATGGGAGGAGATATCCCAGATGTCATACCATTCTAGCGAGCATAATACTTCCACCCACTCCCAGCTCCACCAAAATGTTAGTTTTTTCTGTGATCAATGACAATTTGCAAAGAAAAATAAAGTTCTACCATAAATTTCTGTGTATAATTCGCAACCTGACTTTGCTTGGAGTTGTTTCCGCCTTGCAGAAAGAGAAATATACAAAGTGAGAGATTATAAATAATGAATATGATTTAAATAGTTCCTGTACATCTTCATCTACTGAATTTCAGTTATTGTATCAGGCCTTGTAAAAGTATGCAAGTCTTAATACCCTGGTGAAAAGCTGTGTATTCACCTGCATAAGGTTTCAACAGGGATTCCCTTGGAGCGCGGAAATGCGCCAATTATGCGTTGTACGCGGGAATACTTTTTTGTCACATGTGCCCAAAAGACGCATACAAAAATGTGTCTGAGAAATCTGATAAAGTTGAGGGGTACTTGTGTAGAATTTGGGTCCACCTCGATTTTGCCATTATTAACTATTGTTTAACTGTAGCATTCGCCAAACAACGCGACATCTTCAAGAGTATCTTTGGAACCTGCTTGAAGAGGCAAGTCTACAACTCATGCCTACTTCCAGCGATGACATACGGTGCGGAAACATGGGCACTCACCATCCAGACAAAGAACAAGCTAGCAGCCGCACAAACAAAGATGGAAAGAAGTATGTCAGACATCACATATCAGAAGAGAAAAACAAACATCTGGGTAAGAGAGAAGACAAAGGTCATAGACGTGATAGAACAAATCAGAAGAGAGAAGTGGACCTGGGCAGGACACATCAGCAGACTACGAGATAACCGATGGACATCGCGTATCACAACCTGGAGACCTTACGAATGGAAATGATCTCGAGGAAGACCGGCAAGACGGTGGAGAGACGAACTAAATGAATACTGGAAGGGCACCATCTGGCAGAGGGTAGCGCAAGACAGGCAGATTTGTAAAGTAAACTATGTATGCCTTCTAGTGGGGCCACGTTTACCTGTCACTACTACAGCGTGATCCAGGAATAAAGGCCCATGGGTAGTGGCCCTTGGGGTAGTGGGCCAGGTAATAAGACATTGTTGCTATTATTACATTTTTGTTATGTTGAGTTGTTATCATTTATCCCTACCTAATTGACCGGGAGATGAAAAAAAATACTGGTAGATGCCAGTGATAGGTAATACACGGCAGACACAATGCAATGAGAGCATCACAAGAGCCAGTGGTCTCATCAGTGTTTGTCCTTTTTATTTATTGTTGTACTGTGTTTGTGACATGAATGTCAATCTGAAGTCACTTTCTAAACATAAGCAACATTCTTCATTGTGATAACGATAACAAATGATGTCGCATTGAAATGTAAGAAAGGCTGTCATTTGTAATTTGTAGAAATAGACTTTGTTTAGTTCAGGTGGATATTGATTGTATCATGTTATAAATGTAGATTCTCCATTCTGCTTGTGTTAGATATATATTCAGATAGCGTTGATCACCTTCAAATCTCCTGTGGGCAAGTGCTTCATAAAGCATAGATACATTATTAAGACACCCTAGATAATATTGTGTGTGGTTACTGGACTTTGTGTGCCATTTGGAAAAGTATCTTTCACGGGCGAAATCTCCACTTCTGTGTTGATGCAGTAGTGTGCATGTGCGCGTGACTGTGTACATACCTGTACATGCACACGTCATCATGTGACACAACTGACCACAGACTCGGGTTGACCCACTGACCTCATGAATGGAACAACCAGCCTTCTGTTAGCTCAGCATCACATAGAACACATGTACTGAACAATGTACTCTAGCTGGTGGAGGAGACAGGTGTCTGGAGCAGGTGTGTGGAGCACAGGAGCAGGTCTCAGAGCAGTCATGTGGAGCATGTGTGTGTAGTAAGTGTGTAGAGCAGGCTGCCGGCACGTGTTGCATGAGACAGGGCCTGTGTGGCGTCTGGTGTCTCCACCTCCTCATGCATGAGAAGTCTATTAATTGTCTGCCTTCCTGGAGACGACCTCACTGTGTCTTCAAGGCAGGCACCTCACTGTGTCTTCAAGGCAGGCACGACCTCACTATGTCTTCAAGGCAGGCACGACCTCACTATGTCTTCAAGGCAGGCACCTCACTGTGTCTTCAAGGCAGGCACCTCACTGTGTCTTCAAGGCAGGCACGACCTCACTATGTCTTCAAGGCAGGCACCTCACTGTGTCTTCAAGGCAGGCACGACCTCACTGTGTCTTCAAGGCAGGCACCTCACTGTGTCTTCAAGGCAGGCACGACCTCACTGTGTCTTCAAGGCAGGCACGACCTCACTGTGTCTTCAAGGCAGGCACAACCTCACTGTGTCTTCAAGGCAGGCACGACCTCACTGTGTCTTCAAGGCAGGTACCTCACTGTGTCTTCAAGGTAGGCACGACCTCACTGTGTCTTCAAGGCAGGCACCTCACTGTGTCTTCAAGGCAGGCACGACCTCACTGTGCCTTCAAGGCAGGCACCTCACTGTGTCTTCAAGGCAGGCACGACCTCACTATGTCTTCAAGGCAGGCACCTCACTGTGTCTTCAAGGCAGGCACCTCACTGTGTCTTCAAGGCAGGCACGACCTCACTGTGTCTTCAAGGCAGGCACCTCACTGTGTCTACAAGGCAGGCACGACCTCACTGTGTCTTCTAGGCAGGCACCTCACTGTGTCTTCTAGGCAGGCACCTCACTGTGTCTTCAAGGCAGGCACGACCTCACTGTGTCTTCAAGGCAGGCACCTCACTGTGTCTTCAAGACAGGCACCTCACTGTGTCTTCAAGGCAGGCACGACCTCACTGTGTCTTCAAGGCAGGCACCTCACTGTGTCTTCAAGGCAGGCCCTCACTGTGTCTTCAAGGCAGGCACGACCTCACTGTGTCTTCAAGGCAGGCACCTCACTGTGTCTTCAAGGCAGGCACCTCACTGTGTCTTCAAGGCAGGCACCTCACTGTGTCTTCAAGGCAGGCACGACCTCACTATGTCTTCAAGGCAGGCATCTCACTGTGTCTTCAAGGCAGGCACCTCACTATGTATTCAAGGCAGGCACCTCACTGTGTCTTCAAGGCAGGCACGACCTCACTGTGTCTTCAAGGCAGGCACCTCACTGTGTCTTCAGGCACCTCACTGTGTCTTCAAGGCAGGCACGACCTCACTGTGTCTTCAAGGCAGGCACCTCACTGTGTCTTCAAGGCAGGCACGACCTCACTATGTCTTCAAGGCAGGCACCTCACTGTGTCTTCAAGGCAGGCACGACCTCACTATGTCTTCAAGGCAGGCAGGTCTCACTCATGTCTTCAAGGCAGGCACCTCTTCAAGGCAGGCACCTCACTGTGTCTTCAAGGCAGGCACGACCTCACTGTGTCTTCAAGGCAGGCACCTCACTATGTATTCAAGGCAGGCACCTCACTGTGTCTTCAAGGCAGGCACGACCTCACTGTGTCTTCAAGGCAGGCACCTCACTGTGTCTTCAAGGCAGGCACGACCTTACTATGTCTTCAAGGCAGGCACCTCACTGTGTCTTCAAGGCAGGCACGACCTCACTATGTCTTCAAGGCAGGCACCTCACTGTGTCTTCAAGGCAGGCACGACCTCACTGTGTCTTCAAGGCAGGCACAACCTCACTATGTCTTCAAGGCAGGCACGACCTTACTGTCTTCAAGGCAGGCACCTCACTGTGTCATCAAGGCAGGCACAACCTCACTGTGTCATCAAGGCAGCCACGACCTCGCTATGTCTTCAAGGCAGGCACAACCTCACTGTGTCATCAAGGCAGGCACAACCTCACTGTCTTCAAGGCAGCCACAACCTCACTATGTCTTCAAGGCAGGCACGACCTCATTGTGTCTTCAAGGCAGGCACCTCACTGTGTCTTCAAGGCAGGCACGACCTCACTGTGTCTTCAAGGCAGGCACGACCTCACTGTGTCTTCAAGGCAGGCACAACCTCACTGTGTCATCAAGGCAGCCACGACCTCGCTATGTCTTCAAGGCAGGCACAACCTCACTGTGTCATCAAGGCAGGCACAACCTCACTGTCTTCAAGGCAGCCACAACCTCACTATGTCTTCAAGGCAGGCACGACCTCATTGTGTCTTCAAGGCAGGCACCTCACTGTGTCTTCAAGGCAGGCACCTCACTGTGTCTTCAAGGCAGGCACCTCACTGTCTTCAAGGCAGGCACGACCTCACTGTGTCTTCAAGGCAGGCAAGAGTAGGGCAGGTTTGATGGACTCTGGGAACTGTGACAAATTGTCTACTGTTAGGTGATTTTCTATATATGTGTGGCGGCCTAGGAAAACCAGTCACTTTGACAAAAAAAAAAATATGTACTTTTATTCAAGAAATGGAAAGCAACACTATTTTTAATTCCAATACAGTTTACTGTATTGAAATATTCCCACCAGAACCAAAGTTACAAGAATTTAAACAGGGCCCCTATCAAAAATTAGTTCAAGAGAAAAATCAGTTTTAAAGTCGAGAGTCATTATTCACATGAAAATAAAACTTCATGATGGTACAACAAAATATCTGCTGCTATTACCGTATACAATCCAGTGAAGCAAATGTAGCTGTGTTTGTTATCTTTAGCTTACAGAAATAATTATTAAATTCTGATGTCTACTTTTAAAGTTACAAGAATTTAAAGAAGGCACCCATCAAACATTATTGCAGGGGAAAAGTACTCGTAGTGTCTGGAATCATCATAATTCATGTCAAAATAAAATTTTGCTGCAGTATTAATATTTACCAAAATATCCAGTGCTATTACCATGTCCAATGTAGTGAAGAAAATTTAACTATGTATCTCAGCTTTGGAACACTAAAACTATTATCAAATTCTGATGGTTACTTTTAAAGTTACAATAATTTAAAGAGAGCACCTGTCAAAAAAGTTGTAGTTTGTTGGCAAAAATGTATATTACTAATCAACATGCAAGAGGTAGCAGACTCTTCCATGAATATGTGGTTAGCTCTGAAAAGAACTGTTGTTGTTTGGGTCTGAAGAGAGGCGTTTGTGTTCTCATCTTGCGCCTCGGGTCGTCATAAACAGTTTGACTGTCACCATTGATAGATCCGCTCACTTCCTCTGCCAGCTCCGGGTCAAAGTTGTCCTCGCACAAATAAGACAAGTCCGAATCACTATCATCATTGCCGATTGGGTGTGTCACAAAGTAGTCATTCACAAGTTCGTTGAGGATGTCCCCACTTGCGATATACTGCATGTTCGCCAATGCGTTGAAACACCGAGCAACATCGTTCGACTTCGGTCCATCCATGACCATGCCCATGGCCATGGGCGTAGCCATCTTTGATTTTTCAAAGATCGTAAACACGAAACGAAATTCGTCCCATAGTCTGTATTTCCAACGAAATCCGGTTCGATAACACGTCAAACTGTTAAGAAATATGTACAGATATAAACTACAGCTACATCAAACTAAACTAATAATTAATCGAACTACATAAACAACTCCAATCCAACTTTCTACTTCCAAATAAAATCCTGTTAACTTTCACTGCGTACTCAATTTTCTTCTAACATATTCATGCACACTGCTGTTAGGGAACTGCGTGCTGTAAATAGCTTTCGAACGGTATGCCATTTATGGGCATGGGAACTTCTGTTCTAGGTTTTAAGCGTTTGCAAAATAGTGCGCTTTTAATTCTAAAACGCTGCAACCTACAATGAACTTCACGGTTACAAAAACACAAAAAAGTACAACTTTCACTTAGGTAATCAGGAAACTACTTTGTGAACTTATAAATAAGTATGTTAGCTAAAAGATTGCAGCGAAATCTCAAAATCAACCCAATGGCGCAAAATCAACTTTATGACGTGTTTGCGAGCAATTACGCCTGGCGACTTCCGACTGGTTTTCCTAGGCTGCCACACATATATATATATATATGTGGTGTTAAGGTGATTGTCTAAAGATGAAAGTTCTAATTCAGTTGTTGGTGACTTCACCTGCCAACTAAGGCACCATTTGTGGTCTGTCCAGTAATGTCTCCACATTCTCTATGTTCATTCAGTTTTTAAATATGGAAGTCTGGGTCTGACAACCCAGCTTATGCCACCCAACAACAACAGATATTTTTATCCTACACTTTCTAAAGAATTCTTCCCCGGATTAATATGATATGATGGACCACATCAGAGAATGTATTTAACCTTCTCAGCAAGTTGTCTCCAGTGCTCCAACCATTCCACTCCTCTGCCACCCCCCCCCCCTCTTGACATCCCATTCCTCTGTCATTCTCTTCCCCCCTCTTGAGATCCCAATCCTCTGTCATTCTCTCCCCCTCTTGACATCCCATTCCTCTGTCATTCTCTTCCCCCCTCTTGATGTCCCATTCCTCTGTCATTCTTTCCCCCCTCTTGAGATCCCAATCTTCTGTCATTCTTTCCCCCCTCTTGAGATCCCAACCCTCTGTCATTCTCTCCCCCTCTTGACATCCCAATCCTCTGTCATTCTCTCCCCCTCTTGACATCCCATTCCTCTGTCATTCTCCCCCTCTTGAGATCCCAATCTTCTGTCATTCTCTCCCCGTCTTGACATCCCAATCCTCTGTCATTCTCTCCCCCTCTTGACGGTTCACCCTTGCCATTATGGCATCTCTTAACACTGTCTCACCATCTTAATTCTGGTTGTCTTGTACCAGCCTCTTCTGTTTTCCATGCTCTTTTTAAAACAATCACCAACTCTAAACAATCAAACCAGGGAACAAACAGGTTTAGGGCAGGGAACAAACATGAAGTTATTCACCATTTATAAATGTGAGCATCAATGACTGTAGACTTGACTAGATGTGGGGGCAGTGCACACAGAACTGTGTCAGATGTTGGAGGACAGATCATTAGTCATTAATTAAGTAGCCAAGTAGTAAAGTGTGACTCATAGAGCCAGCCTTTTCTAGCACTACAATTATAACTTTCCCGTGTAGCACGTGGAATATCAATGTGTTCAGTTGGGCACCTTTTAGCTTGATTGATTTGTAGAAAAACTACTAAGAAAGATGACTGTTCAAGAAGACAGGTGCCTCTGTACGCACCTGGTCCACCCCTCTACTGGACACCTCTCTTAGTCTACATGGTGCCCTTGACATCCCTCTACTTGGCACCCCTTTACTTGGTATCCCTCTGTATGATAGGACTTAACCAGAGTATTGTATTTTGCAACCAGTACAGTTTCATTTGACAATGTAGTCAGTGTGCAGCTCACACAAATGTATGACAAGTTGAAGTTTTAAGTTGGACCTTTTGTTGAATTTCCTTATCCAGTCACTATAGGAAGTATCTAACTAGGACATTGGTGGTATGAAACTAAGTGTATGAGTCACTTTGGATCATGGCCAGTAATAAAGAGCTCAACATTTGATTATCTAGAGCTGAACTTGTAGATTTGGCAAAAGCTTTGCTTCAAGACTGACTGGATGAAGAGTGACCTGTGCCATTATTGGTGTAGTCTCAGCATACTACACTCACACTCAGGTCTCAAAGTTAACATTCTGAGCTAGGAGCACTGTGCTCCTAAAGTAAAATAATTAGGAACAAGATATATTTTTAGGAGCATGCATGCTTTAACTAATTAAAAAACAAAACTAAACATGATGTAGCAATTTATTGAACATAATTATTTCTCTGCTACTAACACAACATTTTGTTTGTAATAAATTTGAGATACAGTTGTGTAATTTGATCTGGTCATGCGTGCTACCGGTTAATTTTGTACATATATATATATATTAACAACCATAACAATTATTTATATGATTGAATGCTTTTATGAAACTATACACATTTATCTTGACTGTATGTATGTCCATATAGTAATCACACAGGGGACATTCTCCCTTTTATATTCTGGCAGGCTTTATAAATGTTGAATTTAGCATGGGCACACATTGTTTCACTGTTTAAACATTAAACAAACAAAAAACAGTTATTTAGTTAGTTAAGAGGTGCCCCTTTCGGTCCCTGATTGCCCAAGTCACTAAGTGATATAAGGATGGACAACACTGGTGCCTGCATAGGACTTTGTACCTATAGCATTAGGCAAAAACTTATCATTCACTTGCTACAATTTATCAATATTTTGCTGCCATAGATGGTAAGCAGGGGCAGAGCAAGGGGTTAAAATGTGTGATCATGCACAATTTGTTTGATGGCCCAAATGGTCAGTTGCCTAGCAGGACAGTAATTACTGAACAAAGTTCCAAGTCACACATTGGGACTAAAGCAATTTATCTTGTCGCAGGCGTAAGATTATACTCGCAAATGCGACTAGGTAGTTGCAACTTTGAGCCCTGACACTGTACCAAGTTTAGTGGGAAAACAAGAACCAGTTTGACCCCAGTCGGGAGGTCGTGGTGTACTTGTTGTAAATCTTGCACTGTTTTCTACCTCTAAGTTTGGGTGTCACCCAAGGATGGTGTGATGAAGTGGTGAAATGGGCAGGCCACAGCGGAGTCTGCCTCAAGACTGCCACTTGCTGTTTGGTGGAGTCTCTCGTGGTACCACAGACACCTAGCCAGTCCAGAAATAGTTATTTATGAATTATCCTATAATATTAGACTTTTTTAATCACAAGAAAAACCTAATCTCTGAGACATATATCTTGCTTTGTGAGGTCAATGATGTCCAGTTAAACAAACCAAGAAACTGCAGTTTCAATTTCTATTCTGGGATTTACAGTTTATCTTATTAAATAAAATACTATGTGTTGACCTATGTAGTTAAACTGTAGCAATGTAACTTTTTCTGCACCTGGCATGCCCTGTCTGTCTGGCGGGCTAAATAAAGGTCATTTTGTGTTGTCACATTCCTACACCTGGGAAATGTTGGCCTGTGTGGAATCTGTTTATGTGGGAATACTTACACTTGATGCAGGTTTTATAAAGTTCTACAGATTGTGTTAAATTACAATAGAAGTGTACACAGTACACTATAATAGACACATATACTAACATACTTTTGTAGTTTGTCACTTACATACTTTTGTAGTTTGTTTATAACACACCTTTGTAATTTGTCTCTTACACACCTTTATAATTTGTCTCTTACACACCTTTGTAGTTTGCCATTTACACACCTTTGTAGTTTGTCACTTACACACCTTTGTAGTTTGTCACTTACACACCTTTGTAGTTTGTCACTTATACATCTTTGTAGTTTGTCACTTACACACCTTTGTAATCTGTCTCTTACACACCTTTGTAATTTGTCTCTTACACCCCTTTGTAGTTTGCCATTTACACACATTTGTAGTTTGTCACTTACACACCTTTGTAGTTTGTCACTTATACATCTTTGTAGTTTGTCTCTTACACACCTTTGTAATTTGCCTCTGACACATCTTTGTAGTTTGCCATTTACACAGCTTTGTAGTTTGTCATTTACTCACCTTTGTAGTTTGTCTCTTACATGCCTTTGTAGTTTGTCACTTACACACTTTTGTAGTTTGCTTCATATCAGAGACATAAGTGTTATTGCATAGATGACAACTACAGTGAACCAATTAATTTTCAGGTCACAGTTCTGACAGAAAGACCAATGCATTTGAGCAGTGATGTTTATCGCTACTAAAAGGCTATTTCCATATATAGTATATTAATGTTGAAAAATACAAATCAATGTTTTTGACAATTTAAAAAAATAACTTGATGGATGGGAGCATGTATAATAATGTATACAGTGTTCATGTTAACACAGTTTTTCAGCGATATTATGCATTTTTTCAAGGCGGGACATCGTTTTTAAAGTTTTGCCACATCCCAGGAAGAAGTTTTTCAAGTTTTACTGTGTCTCTTCAATGCAACTCTACAGTTGTTCAAAGTTATTTCTTCATTCTTGGCCTTCGAACACAGCCAATGGCCATGTGGACAACAAATTGAACAATGATCTGAATGGGAATTATTTAAATCACATCATACATTGATGACTGGACATTGAGAACAGTTTAATCAATACACTTTAGCTTTGCATGCACCATGAACTGAGTTTGTTGCCGCCAATACCCTATTATCACCCATCATACATTTTTCAAGTCTTGTTGAACAAAGTGCAATCCATTAATATTTACACAAATAATATCCATCCATACATCTACATGATATGCATGTTTTTAAAATCATTTATGTTTGTTAAATATTATAATTTGGGCGCATTATAATTGACATTTTTTAAATATATATATGCCTCCATCACCAAGGCTCACAGATAGTACAATCATTACAAATGCCTCTGTCAGCCAGGTTCACAAACTGAAGAACACGACAATGCTAAGTTCTAGTAGTCTTACATGTAAAGATTATGTCAGTTGTGTGCGGGCATGCGTGCATAATAAAATATGATGTAGCTGCTGCTTATCATGCCTCGCAACATGATACATATCAGGAGTTGAACAAACGTGCTAATGTTATAAACATTTATTTATGTATCAAGGCCACACATTAATTTTAGTCCATTTAATAGTAATTGGTTCCCATTTTTTTTTGGGGACCCTGTTTTTTCAGATTCATTGACTCCCAAGACCCCGTTTTTTAAAACCCTATTGCAATCAGTGTATTATCTAAGATAAGATCTCATTCAAACATGCATCTTATACCTATTGCGCAAGGTAGTGAAGAAATACTGGTTCTTTAGTATGATTAGTGATGCGTGTCCTATGTATTCATGATGAACTATGTATGAATACAAAACACATTGTGTGACTAGACACTCACTGCTTTTGACTTTTTAGACATGATTGTTATCTCAGATACGTCAGCAACTTTTGACTTTTTAGACATGATTGTTATCTCAGATACGTCAGCAACTTCTGTTGCATGTTATGGAGATCAGTTGGCTGAGAACTTTACTGCTTCAATAATTCATTTATGAATAAAATGACCAAAATCGCCAATAGTTGTGTGGCACTAAGTCTTCCTGCTATTGCAGTGTACATTGTGATAACATGAAGACACGGATGTGAAGTTTCTGCTACAGTGACACAGACTACAGCCCAGCTGTAGAGTGTACGGGTACTACACTAGGCTGGCTACTGTGTGAGTCAGTCAGCACACGGCATAAGAATCTATTGTTAGCTGGGCCTTCAAGGTTACTACTACTCTGCTTGCTTTGTTGTTAGACAAAGTCTGCAGTGTATGTGTAAATCTTCCCTGTCACAGGTCACATACCTTCACGCAGCTCTAGTATACGTTGTTCCTTTGAACTGGAGTGTCTCGTGACTGCTGCTACAGGTCACACGGTCATATATATATATATATACTAAATGTTATATTTTTAAACCCAGTCATAAAAATGGGTCAGTCAATTCTACATTGTGAGCAAAGGTGAAATTAGGCCTTTGCAATTTAGACCACTATTTCCCTACAAACAATATTTTGCATAGAACTGTTTGATTCAAACATAGTGTCCAATGTTGTGCAGTTTTATTTAATAGAATAAGCACGCTTGTGCTACAATTCCAAGAAGTAATGTTTCATTTAGATTAACAGTTACTATCTTTTGGAAGTTTTGGGCAAAATAAATATCTGTGATGGTAGAGCAATTTACCTGAGTTGTTTAATTAATGCAATTAGCACTGTAGTTTTGCTAGATACCCCCTGAAAGGTCCTGATAGGGTATATACAAGTCTAGCCACTAGCAGGCCCAAAAAAGGTCAGTGTGTATGTTTCTGGGTCAAGTCTGGTACCTGGAGCAGATCCGAGCAGACCAGAGCAGATTGGAGCAGGCTGTATCAGCTCTCATTCACCAGCAGATAAATCTCACATCTCACATATCATGACTGGTAGAGAGCAATGAATCCATGGCATTAGCTCCGTGTTACAACCCTCACCTTCAGTCAGGTCACTAAACTCTACCAACTGGTTGTTTCTGCATTAGAAATCATGTCAAGGACCATCTGCGCTGTGGGTGGGAATCTGATTGAGGTATATGATGCGAGTCTTATATCACTATAATCAGATTCCCGACTATTGTGAAGTAATGTTAATAGTTGGTAGTTGCTGGAAATGAATTGTTAACACGTGTGTATGATTCCAATATCTCTACGTCTGAATTCCGATATATTTTCTATACATTTAGGCCGCCAAGTAGACATGGAGTGGTGTTTTATAACTGTGCCTGCCCAGCTACATTCCTGCTGCTGTGTGCCTGCTATGTACTTCAGCTAAATACCATATATGGCTTTTTAGGCAGCACCAATGATAGGTGTTATTTTAATGCATCATTAATCAGATACAATGGCAACTCGGCTGCGGGAAGAGGTCACTAATGTAGTTCACATATTTCCACTACTACTAGATAACCATAGATATGACAGGACTTCAGAAAATGTTGGTTACACTTTCAAACACTTGTGATTGTACTAAACAAATATTTAGCATACTTAGTGTGATGGTGTTATATATATATATATATATTTATATATATATATATATATATATATTTACAGTTTTGAGAGATGTTGGGTTGTCATTTATTTTTACAAGTATAAATAATAATAAATGTTGTTCATATTTAGCATTTTAAAATACATTCTTATTTATGTAATTCTTTGTGTTCTGTTTTAGTGTAATGAAGTAGACAATGTGTCTGTACACAGGGCAATGGAAGCAGGCCTGCAAGGCAGGCAACTTAAAGTAAACATCTGGTTCTTATTGCTTTATAGAAGCCAATGTCAAGATGAAAGGGGACTTTCCTAGATCTGTGGCATATTTACTGTGGTTGGCGGCATGCCAGCCCTGGAAATACATACCCAGGCAGAAACTGCTGGATAAGTTCCTTGCCTTGGAGATTATCAGGGTAGAGCTAGGCTTGTTATGTAAGACCAGAAGGAGAGTTCTAAGAAAGTAGACTACTGACTGTGTGTAGTGAGAGAGTTACAAGCAGTTCCTATTCTTCTTTTACATGCTTTTATCTTATAACCTTCGATAGTTTTTTCCGTATTCAAAATGATGTCCCTTTTGTTAGGTATTGTTAAAAATCACCCTTCCTTGAGAGCATTCTCAGTGTTCAGTGCACCCCAATCAGTGCACCCCACCCAATCAGTGCATCCCAGTTGGTGCACCCCAATCAGTGCACCACAGTCAGTGCACCCCAATCAGTGAACCCCAATCAGTACTTGGTGAGTGAGTGGTGATAATAGAACTTCTCGTAAAAGTTGTGAATCCTGCATAGAACAACCTTCTGTAGTCAACAAGTGCAGTCAGAATGAAATAGACTAAAGATTACGAGACAGTGAAATAAGTGAAGTTTTTATGGGTTGCCCGCCCCATTGAAGGAGTGCCTACCTAATCCAATTATAACACACAGGTAGCTCTTTTCACCTTTCTCTTATTGGTGCTGAGTAACCCTATAATCCTTTGATAGTTTTTCTGTTCTTTAACTGTTTATCAATTTCTAGGTCACTGTTTACTAGAGTCTAGAAGAATCTTAAGATATCTATTTTATAAACCTGGTTGAATTGACATGTAGATGTTGTGACAGAGACTTAACACACTGTCTGCTGTGACTGTGGCGCACCTGTGACTGCTGTAGGTGGTTCTCCCTGGGTGTTACTTCCTCAACAGCAGTTTCAGGTTCCTGTAGACCTGTCTCTTGTGGCAGTACTTCATTGGTCTATCTACAGCGTCTAGTGCACTGTGTTTGTGCCGCAGTGCACCAGAGAGTGCACTACAATGCGTGGTTGAGATGTTGAAGGTATTGGTGGCAGTCCTGAATGTTTGAGATCTACGCCACACTGACACTCCAGTCCCATCTGGGTTCTGTTGGCAGGCCATGTGCACCAGGCAGCTTCTTGTAATTTTCATGTAAATACACATGTATATAAATAGACACAATATTACTCATGCTGTAACTGTCTCTGTATTGTGTCTTTCTGTGTGTGTGTGTGTGTGTGTGTGTGTGTGTGTGTGTGTGTGTGTGTGTGTGTGTGTGTGTGTGTGTGTGTGTCTGTGGGTGTGTGTCTGTCTGTCTGTCTGTCTGTCTGTCTGTCTGTCTGTGTGTGTATGTCTGTCTGTGTGTGTGTATGTGTGTATGTGTGTCTGTCTGTGTGTCTGTCTGTGTCTGTCTGTCTGTCTGTCTGACTGTGTCTGTCTGTCTGACTGTGTCTGTCTGTCTGTGTCTGCCTGCCTGTCTGCCTGTCTGTCTGTCTGTCTGTCTGTCTGTCTGTCTGTCTGTCTGTCTGTCTGTCTGTCTGTCTGTCTGTCTGTCTGTCTGTCTGTATGTCTGTATGTCTGTATGTCTGTATGTCTGTATGTGGTTTGAGAAGCGTGAAAGCAACACCCATAACAGAACAGTGATAATAAAACCGTCTTGCTTGAAATAGCCTTAACAGTCAGTCTAAGGTGTGTTAACCTAGTCCTAAGTTGACTACAGTCAAGTTGTACTGGAGAAGCGTGTGGTATGATGTAGGAGGTGTGGCCCAGGAATGGGTCAAGTTGTTTATGGTGGTCAGATGTCGTGATTGAGGTCATGTTTTCACCTCAGTGTCTTTGTGGTCACAGGTGACAGGGTCATTATTTACATCTTCCTCACTGACTCATTCACGCATCTTAAAATAATATTGTCATGCTACGTTTAATACCAAAGTGTTTATTTTTTATCTTTTAAGCAGACATCCTGAATTGCACCCTGAGAATGTCTGGTTGTGTTATTTGTGAATGTCACTTGTATAATGGAATGCAGTGATGTGTAGTTCTCATGCTATTCCACGTAATGCATGCAGGCATGCAGGCATGCACACGAACTGTGTTCTACTAACTAGTTGTCACTCCACTCCTTTTGTCGTACACCAAGGGCTACGCTGTAGGCTACCAAATGGCAGCTTGACTGCCTGAAGGACAATATGGGGTCAGAACTAATAGAGAACTAAAGTTACAAACCAAGGGACAGAGGAATCTGGAGACAGATTGTAAAAAACCAGGAAGGTTCAACCCCAGTGGCCAACATGAATGGAAATGAACATGGATCTAATGTAGATTGATGACTTGCCTAGCTGAGGACAACTCCAATTCACTGATTGAATACAAGACCTGTTTCCCTTTTTTGATGAAGCAATAGTTCTTACAGCCAAATGTCCTACCTCGCCTCACCTCACCTTGCCTTACCTTGCCTCACCTTGCCTTACCATGCCTCACCTTGCCTCACATCGTCTTGCCTGTTACAAACTCTCTTGACCCTGTTCTGGTTGGTTTTTCTGTTTTCCTAAGATGGATGGTCCAGTGTAGTTGTTTAATATTTGAGGGCATCAGGACCATAAGACAGGGCTTATATAAGTGCCTGGCTGGTATGAACTTTGATCCTTGCCGAGTGATGTAAACTGGGTATTTGTGTAGTGCATTCCATTACCAAAATAGTGTCTTGTTTACTTCATCGATTGTTGCTGGTTTTTTAAATACAGTATTTTTGTTTTCAAACATATTTATTGCAGTCAACACTTTGGTGCTTGTGGTGTCCTGACAGTCAGTTGTTGTCATCATGATACAAGATTGTTTGCATTGTGAATGTAGAAATTTAGGATAACGATATACAGAGGATGTATTTAAGGATATTTCTAATAAGGTTGCACAATGTTCAGTGTGCAAGAAGTAAGTGTAAAGATCGTGAAGAAATGACACCAGTGTGCCTGGCTTCAAGAGCATTTACTGCCAGTGGAGCAGCCTGTTGGCTCCAGGTGGGCTTTGATGGATCACGTCGTCTCTTACCTAGACCCTGTCAGGTGAAAGAGTGAGGTACAAGACTTGGTTGTTGGCAAGGGTTGGTTCCTACACCTAGACTGCAGGCAGACATGATGGTCCTACAGCCTGGGGGTCTCCCGCACTCCCAAGCCCTGTATCCCTTCCTGGGAGAGGAGCTCACAGCCGCATGCCAAGCTAGCTTAGAACTATGTTACCTGCACGAGAACAGTTCAGTGGGATTCTTCTACTTCATAGTTGCAATTGGCAAATGTTGTTATCACAATTAGAGAGTGCAATGTTTGTGTGCAGCGACACCCCCAGAAGTATCTTATGTATGTGATTTGGTTTAATTTATTGATCTGTAAAGATAATGAACATATTCAACACCGACATTTAAAAGGAAATTAAAAAATAATTATAATAAAAACTTTATATGAACAGAATTCCAAAGTTCTGGCTGATGCAATTATGATTGTCTTTTCCTCATCAGGCTCTGGAAGAATAGCTGATATTGGTATAACTAAAACTTAATTGTATCCTGTCAATTTGGGCACATTTAGCAAGATTTTAAACATAACAACTTTTGATTTCTTTGAAATGCCATACTTTATATTTTATAGTATTCTATTACTTTAAATTTGGGTACTTACCTATATAGGGGGAATCCTAGCATGGTAAAATGGCCTAGGGTTGACATACAACATTAATGTCA
This sequence comes from Paraescarpia echinospica, assembly GCA_020002185.1. NCBI lineage: Eukaryota > Metazoa > Annelida > Polychaeta > Sabellida > Siboglinidae > Paraescarpia > Paraescarpia echinospica. The sequence continues at coordinate 48,261,210 of CM034533.1, read as the reverse complement.
CTTTATCAAATGGGTCAAAAAGTGTATCACACTAGCAAAATAAGTACCAGGACAGTTTTTGTTTAAAAAAGAAGTTACAATTGCAAAAGACCATGTTTATGTTCTACAAAGCCTGTGAATGTTGCCACATCTAGAAACTACTAAATGTATCACCTGTACTAAAGAGAGAGTTAAAGCTGTGCTTGTTGCCTGTAATGTGTGTAACTGGCTGTGACTGTTGGTACCAGAAGGACTTGGTGGAATCACATGTGTCTGGTGTGTGCAGGGCTAGTGGGGCTGGAGGCAAGCCAGCACTCTGTATGTTTAGTCTTCAATTGTGACTTGTTTACAACCTTTACATGTTGCCAATCCAGGCTCGTATTTATTAGAAGGCAACTGGCGGGTTAATTTATTTGATTAAACTGACAATATTATAGTTTATAATAACTGTGATGCAGTGTGTTTCAAGAAATGTCACTGTACAGCACAAAGTTATGCCTTTAAAATATGTCGTCAGATTGAGTAAGGAATACTACAACACAAAAATACTGTATAAAATTAAATTATTCAATTCACTTTGGTTTATTTAGGTTGTGAAATCTATTGGGAGCTGATGCCACCATTTCTTGTGACTGTTCTTGACTGTAGCCCAGCCTTGTCAAATTGGCCACAATGTGTCGTCTTGCAAGTGAAATTATGAAATATGATATTGTGTGGTGGTGTGTTGACTGTAGAGTGTTGTTGGCCTGTCCTGGTAGATGTTTGTTTTTGCTGCAGCCTCTGTGCTCCTGGGTCTGTGTGTACTCTGGGCCTAAGCTGGCCAGGTCACGCATGCCTTTATACGCCCTCTTATCACACACAGCCATCTAATTATTATTAATAATATATCTGTCTATCATTTGGTGAGACTGGCCACTAGATGATGTGATGTGTGACTGTGGTGTGTGATGTGTGGCCCGTGGTGTGTGATGTGTGGCCCGTGGTGTGTGATGTGTGGCCTGTATGATCCCGTGATGTGTGGACATTAATATGTGGCCAGTGGTCATATGGTCATGTCCTTCCAGCATTCAATAAGTGCTCTACGAATAGTTGTGTCCAACTTGAAGGAGAGACCCTAATGAACTGTAGATGTGCCTAAAGACACTTGTCCCCTCAGATGTTAACTACTGGTGTACTAAGTGGTGTTGACACTAATTACTGTGTTGCAAATTTAAACATGATATTATAATGTTTGTTTTAAAGAAATATGTTTTCTTTTGTTTGTAAGTAATATTACTACATCTCAAGTATATTATCGTAACACAGTGATACCAGTAATTGTACAACATTTTACAAAGTTCACTAATACTACCCTTGTATGCATGCAGTTGCACGATTTCAGAACAAAACTGGCAGTCAGATATTTCATTGTATCTGCAGGCTGCGAAATAAGGCCGGTCCGATCGTCCCGGACGAGTAGTTTCAGTGATCGGACTAGTCCATGTTTAGTTGAGCAGTCCCATCGGACTAGCTGTTATTATGTAAATTAATTTACGCTATGTATACGCTAGTTGGGTGTTGTGATGGAATAAAACAAAATCAGACAGTAAGGTAACATTTTGTCACAGGCAGCTAAATATTCCGTACGACCGTCTGATCGGAAACTTGCTGAACGCAGTGAATGTAAATGGCGGCTGTTTACATCCGGTTAGAGTAGGATAGGTAGTGCCACCTAGCGACCATGAGTGATGGACAAACGTACATGCGCGGGTTACTGACATCGTTACGTGCTATCCCGTCGTGATGGTAGTTGCGTTATTCCTGCATTGGGTGATTATTTTAGCAAGTTACCAAACGCCAGCAATGTTACTGATTGTTTAGTCAGCTTCGGGAAAGAAAACGCTAATGAAAAGTATAGGGCAAATGATGCAACTTAGTCCGACAATGTCGGTCCTTTGTCGCCGTCAGGCTTCAAATTCTGCTGGAATCGCCTTGTCCACGACTCCTGTTTGCTGCCCCTGATTAAACTAGTTATTTCTTCTGATAACTTTGCAATTGGATCTACGAAATCACATGTATTTGTTTCTTTTAATGACACATTTAGTTGAACATTTAATTGAAATGGGAAACGGCTTGTTTTCTTTATGAAATAAAGCCACTTTTACTATGTGCTATAACTGTCACACATATATGATACCACAGTATGATTGATTTTTAAGGACTAGTAAAACAATATGAGGACTAGTTGTTTCTGAGTCAGCTAGTCCGACGGACTACCTGTCAATTAAATCCACCGTGCACCCTGTATCTGGGATGTAACTGACAACATATACGTGTACATTAAACTATTGATGTGTCACTATATTTGATGTAACAATGCAATGATATTGATAATAAATTATATATTTAATTATTGTTTGAAACTTTGATATTATTCCAAATCATTGATAACTAGTAATCTTGGTTGGGAAAGCAACTGAACAGGGTTACATGTGTCACAGCAATAAATAGTAAGTGTTTCACGGGAGGGGGGATCCCAGTGTCACAGTATACAGGCTAGGTTGAGGTCAGTCTTCACTGATAGCATCTGTGTGATAACTTAATGAAATATGACTGGCGTCTAGTCCTGGGCACAGTGCTTGTGTTATGACAACTGCCCACTGCCAGTTGTATTGTGTAACTGTGTTTGTATTGAGGTGTTCCGTGTGTAACTGTGGTTATGTTGAGGTGTTCTGTGTGTAACTGTGTGGTTATGTTGAGGTGTTCTGTGTGTAACTGCATGTTTGTATTGAGGTGTTCTGTGTGTAACTGTGTTTTTGTATTGAGATGTTCTGTGTGTATTATATTGAGGTGTTCTGTGTGTAACTGCGTGTTTGTATTAAGGTGTTCTGTGTGTAACTGTGTGGTTATGTTGAGGTGTTCTGTGTGTAACTGTGTTTTTGTATTGATGAGTTCTGTGTGTATTGTATTGAGGTGTTCTGTGTGTAACTGTGTGGTTATGTTGAGGTGTTCTGTGTGTAACTGTGTTTTTGTATTGAGGTGTTCTGTGTGTATTGTATTGAGGTGTTCTGTGTGTAACTGCGTGTTTGTATTAAGGTGTTCTGTGTGTAACTGTGGTTATGTTGAGGTGTTCTGTGTGTAACTGTGTTTTTGCATTGAGGTGTTCTGTGTGTATTGTATTGAGGTGTTCTGTGTGTAACTGCGTGTTTGTATTGAGGTGTTCTGTGTGTAACTGTGTGGTTATGTTGAGGTGTTCTGTGTGTAACTGCGTGTTTGTATTGAGGTGTTCTGTGTGTAACTGTGTGGTTATGTTGAGGTGTTCTGTGTGTAACTGTGTTTTTGTATTGATGAGTTCTGTGTGTATTGTATTGAGGTGTTCTGTGTGTAACTGTGTGGTTATGTTGAGGTGTTCTGTGTGTAACTGTGTTTTTGTATTGAGGTGTTCTGTGTGTATTGTATTGAGGTGTTCTGTGTGTAACTGCGTGTTTGTATTAAGGTGTTCTGTGTGTAACTGTGTGGTTATGTTGAGGTGTTCTGTGTGTAACTGTGTTTTTGCATTGAGGTGTTCTGTGTGTATTGTATTGAGGTGTTCTGTGTGTAACTGCGTGTTTGTATTGAGGTGTTCTGTGTGTAACTGTGTGGTTATGTTGAGGTGTTCTGTGTGTAACTGTGTGTTTGTATTGAGGTGTTCTGTGTGTAACTGTCTGTGTGTAACTGTGTTTTTGTATTGATGAGTGTGTTATTGTATTGAGGTGTTCTGTGTGTAACTGTGTGGTTATGTTGAGGTGTTCTGTGTGTAACTGTGAGATGTTCTGTGTGTATTGTATTGAGGTGTTCTGTGTGTAACTGCGTGTTTGTATTAAGGTGTTCTGTGTGTAACTGTGTGGTTATGTTGAGGTGTTCTGTGTGTAACTGTGTTTTTGCATTGAGGTGTTCTGTGTGTATTGTATTGAGGTGTTCTGTGTGTAACTGCGTGTTTGTATTGAGGTGTTCTGTGTGTAACTGTGTGGTTATGTTGAGGTGTTCTGTGTGTAACTGTGTTTTTATATTGAGGTGTTCTGTGTGTATTGTATTGAGGTGTTCTGTGTGTAAGTGCATGTTTGTATTAAGGTGTTCTGTGTGTAACTGTGTGGTTATGTTGATGTGTTCTGTGTGTAACTGTGTTTTTGTATTGATGTGTTCTGTGTGTATTGTATTGAGGTGTTCTGTGGGTAACTGTGTTTGTATTCAGGTATTCTGTGTGTAACTGCGTGTTTGTCTTGAGGTGTTCTGTGTGTAACTGTGTGGTTATGTTGAGGTGTTCTTGGTGTAACAGTGTTTTTGTATTGAGGTGTTCTGTGTGTATTGTATTGAGGTGTTCTGTGTGTAACTGCGTGTTTGTCTTGAGGTGTTCTGTGTGTAACTGCGTGTTTATGTTGAGGTGTTCTGCCTGTAACTGTGTGTTTATGTTGAGGTGTTCTGTGTGTAACTGCGTGTTTGTATTGAGGTGTTCTAAGTGTAACTGTGTGTTTGTGTTGAGGTGTTCTGCCTGTAACTGTGTGTTTATGTTGAGGTGTTCTGTGTGTAACCGTGTGTTTGTGTTGTGGTGTTCTGTGTGTAACTGTGTGTTTGTATTGAGGTGTTCTGTGTGTAACTGCATGTTTGTATTGAGGTGTTCTGTGTGTAACTGTGTGTTTATGTTGAGGTGTTCTGTGTGTAACTGAGTGTTTATGTTGAGGTGTTCTGCGTGTAACTGTGTGTTTGTGTTGAGGTGTTCTGTGTGTTTGTGTTGAAGTGTTCTGCGTGTTTGTGTTGAAGTGTTCTGCGTGTAACTGTGTGTTTGTGTTGAGGTGTTCTGTGTGTAACTGTGTGTTTATGTTGAGGTATTCTGTGTGTAACTGTGTGTTTGTGTTGAGGTGTTCTGCGTGTAACTGTGTGTTTATGTTGAGGTGTTCTGTGTGTAACTGTGTGTTTGTATTGAGGTGTTCTGTGTGTAACTGTGTGTTTATGTTGAGGTGTTCTGTGTGTAACTGTGTGTTTGTATTGAGGTGTTCTGTGTGTAACTGTGTGTTTGTATTGAGGTGTTCTGTGTGTAACTGTGTTTATGTTGAGGTATTCTGTGTGTAACTGTGTGTTTGTATTGAGGTGTTCTGTGTGTAACTGTGTGTTTATGTTGAGGTGTTCTGTGTGTAACTGCATGTTTCTATTGAGGTGTTCTGCGTGTAACTGTGTGTTTGTGTTGAGGTGTTCTGTGTGTTGTATTGAGGTGTTCTGCGTGTAACTGTGTGTTTGTGTTTGTATTGAGGTGTTCTGTGTGTAACTGTGTGTTTATGTTGAGGTGTTCTGTGTGTAACTGTGTGTTTGTGTTGAGGTGTTCTGTGTGTAACTGTGTTTATGTTGAGGTGTTCTGTGTGTAACTGTGTTTGTGTTGAGGTGTTCTGTGTGTAAATGTGTGTTTGTGTTGAGGTGTTCTGTGTGTTTGTATTGAGGAGTTCTGTGTGTAACTGTGTGTTTATGTTGAGGTGTTCTGTGTGTGTAACTGGGTGTGTTTGTTGTAGTCATGGCACAAGATGTGTTTCAAGTGCTGGGAGTGTGGCATGGTGCTCAACATGAAGAACTACAAAGGTTACCAGAAGTTACCCTACTGCAACGCGTAAGTCACTTCATACTAAGTTACCCTATTGCAAACGCTTAAGTCATACTAAGTTACCCTACTGTGGCACATAAGTCACTTCACACTAAATTACCTTACTGCAATGCTTAAGTCACACTAAGTTACTCTACTGTGGCATGTAAGTTACTTCACACTAAGTTACCGTACTGTGGCATGTAAGTCACTTCACACTAAGTTACCCTACTGCACCATATAAGTCACTTTACACTAAGTTACCTTAGAGTAACGTGTAAGTTACCTCATACTAAGTTACCCTACTGTTACGTGTAAGTCACTTCACACTAAGTTACCCTACTCCACCGCATAAGTCACTTCACACTAAGTTACCCTACTGCAATGCTTAAGTCACACTAAGTTACTCTACTGCACCATGTAAGCCGCTTCACACTAAGTTACCCTACTGCAACGTGTAAGTCACTTCACATTAAGTTACCTTTCCTAATCCATCAATACGAGAGCAAGTTATCGCTGGAATCATTCACTGGTTGTAGCACCCTCTGGAGGCGAAAATAGACCTGTCTGTTTAGTTGAGAAGAAAATTAGTTGTGGCTATCATTATTAACCAAGGTGACAATATTAAAGGAATCACTGTCAATGAGACAGCAAGAATTAAACTTACTTTGGAGCAGTTGTCTGTTGCAGGTAAAAGCTCTGCATGGTATGAATGGCAGAATACCAACTCCATATTGCTATTATTTTATATGCATCTCAGGCATCAACATGGGTGCTCCTTTTATACTAACATACACTATTTCTAATGAAAATGCTATGTGAGTTATGCTCCTATAAAAAATTCTGCCAAATATGGGTTAATGTGAAGAATGGAGGCCAGAGATTGCAGTGATAACAGTGTCACTTTGACTGGTCCGTGACCCATGACCTGATGTGACAGGCAGAAATGGGGCAGTAAAAAATCAACAGATTTCACACTAAAAACAGCTGTCTCTCGGGATTCTGCTTCACTGTGTCCTGTGCTTCCTTTTGTGGCAATGGAAGACTCATTGAGTGTATCTGTGGGATGAGTCTCCTGGAGTCTCATGAGGAGTGAAGTAGAGGTAGTTCTCACAAGCCAGACACTGAATTCCCTGCATAGCTTCATCCCACACACATCTGGGGCCGAGGTTGTGGCATGCCTAGTGCAGATAATTATAAAGATAGTGAAAGATTACCAGTTTGGATTGAGCAACTTGTGTTTTATTTAATTTATACTAAGACAAGTCTCTGCGTAACCTGTTGTTTGTCACATGACAGGCTGTTAAAATTGTAACATTTTCTAGTCCAGTAATGTAGTTTATGCGTAAGTAGATTTGGTTAGTTCAAACTTGCTTATATGTCGTCCAGTTAAAGTGATGACTTGATGAATCCCACTCATTGCAGTGTTCAGTAGACCAACACCTCTGAGCAGGGTGTATTTCTGTAAACTGAAATGTGGTTCTCAGACTTTGTTAAAATAAATTGGGTTAGCCCAATTTCAGTAACATTCTGACTTGTTTAGCTGACATATGGGTAATATGAATATATCTACGTCAAACTGTGGATGCAGTGCTAGCAGTGCTAGCACTGCACTTATGTTATTGCAGTAAATATACTTAAATAGAATCCATCTATAGTAGATAACTTAGACTTTACACGTTATTTAGCCAAATGTGATTTCATCAAGGTCTCATTTTGTATGTTTAAAATATATACTTTATTATTGCAAAGTGCAAATGTCAATTTATGTTGGGTTAATGTGATGTGACTACAAGTAGAGAGCACTGACAGATGAGTTGGTATGGGAGTGATTTGACGAGTCTGCGTGCTGCATGTGTAGCAGACAAACAGTGTGGACTGTGGGAAGGTGGGAACATACCTGGCTTCTTGAGGGAAGGAAACAAGGAAACAATGCCATTATGTGCTTGTGAAATGTTGCAGTGGAATGTTTCCCTGTTAGTGGTGAGGGCTGAAGCAGACACCATGCAGGTCAGACCACCGGGAGGGAGATAGCCTGATTGTGGGACACAGTGCTCTAAGTGTACCACGGGGGAGTTGTGGCCTCTTCCTTCACAATACATGTCTTCTCCAATGCCAAATGTATCGTATAAGAACTAGTGTGGCATTGACATGTGAAATGTGTCATCTGTCTTTAAATAAATATCTGTCGTATAATGATACTTTAGACGTTGACTTGTCTTTAAAGGATTTCTACAAAATTGTTATGATTAGATGTCAAAATGGCAATCAAGTAAGATAATTAGGCATGCTGAACTTGGAGTGGATGTTAGACTGGGGGAGGATGCTAGATTGCAGGTGAATGTTAGACTGGGGGATTGGGGATTAGGAGGAGTAACTGTGGAGGTTATTGGCCTGGATACAATAAGAGGCAGACCTTAGGCAGGGAAGTGGCCTCGGGCAGGGAAGTGGCCTCGGGCAGGGAAGTGGCCTCAGGCAGGGAAGTGGCCTCAGGCAGGGAAGTGGCCTCGGGCAGGGAAGTGGCCTCGGGCAGGGAAGTGGCCTTGGGCAGGGAAGTGGCTCAGCTAATGAACTTAAAGGAAATAAAAATAAGGCATTAGCTAAAATCCTTTTTCCATGTGTACACAAAGTTTAACCTTGTATGTAACATTTGACAACATTAAAAAAATACATTTGTAGTGTAAATTAGATTCTAAACCCGTCTGTGTAGCGATTCCCGTGGAAAATTAAAATTTAATGAGCTAGGCGATCACGTGGTATCGGGACGTCACTTATGACCCACACTCGCATCAGGCCGACCCTTTCCATGCATTCAGAGCATGTTTACAAGTATAGCTTTTGGGTCGAAACGAGTGTCAGAATGAGTTATTGTGCAATATTCCGATGAAATACAAACTCTAGTCATCATAGAGGAACAAGCAGTTATCTTACGGTTCCACATCGATGTATGAAGGAGGAGTTGTACCATTTATCATAACAACTTAAATCAGTCCATGAATTTCTGTCGGTCCAGCTAGCTCAGTTAGTAAAGGCGTTGGTTCCTTGGCATTTATTTTGCAATCAGGTGACGCCGGTTCAATCCCCACACCAAACCATTGATTTATTTTTACACTTTTTTTGGTTTATGTTTTCACGATGTAATATAAACCAAATCATTTTTATACTATGATGCACTGTTTGTAAGTTTTTATTTTATTTTTGTAGTAATTATTTATTTGCCACAAAAATTAAAATATGGGAATTATATAGCGATGTTTCTAAATTTTATTTATCCAAGCAAATATAATGTAATGGATATATAATTTATTAATTGTATATATATATATATATATTGTACGGTAATATATTGTAATTATGTATGTGAAAACAAATGGTGATCTGTCTGGATAAATAAAATTTAGAAACATCTCGTTATATATAATTACCATATTTTCATTTTTGTGGCGAATAAATAATTACTACCAAAATATTTACTTTATTTATATTTACTCAATGGTTTGGTGTGGGGATTGAACCGGCGTCACCCGACTGCAAAATAAATTGGTGTACATTATCTCCCGTTGGTTACATTCGATATAATTATTCTGAAAACGAGCCCAAGCTCGGTGATACCTAGTCGACTTGTAGGCTCATTCGCATTCATTGTTTTAAATAAAATTGAATTTATGTGGAACTGTAAGATAACTGCTTGTTCCTCTATGATGACTAGTGTTTGTATTTCATCGGAATATTGCACAATAACTCATTCTGACGCTCGTTTCGACCTAAAAGCTATACTTGTAAACATGCTCTGAATGAATGGAAAGGGTCGGCCTGACGCAAGTGTGGGTCATAAATGACGTCACATCTCGGCATCCCGAAAAGCGCGCCAAAAATATGCATATTCGAAAATGTCCGGATGCACAGCATTAAATGTGGAATTTCTAATTCATTGATTTTTTGTTTTGTTTTTGGCTTGGTGGACGTGGAAATAGATAGCAGGATGTAATATAACATGAATTCAAGCCATAGATGTTTTTATTCCCTTTAATGAATTTGCTGTGTAGAAATGTATTTGAAGAGGAAACAGATGTACTTAGGAACTGTGGTGTATTGGCAGAAGGGGGAGTTGTATGGAGGAAATTGACATTTAAATGGTGATTAAGCCAATTAAATTGAAAGTCCTGATAACAACCTTTGCATACTGCCTGTGTTGATAGTTGTAGTTGGAAGTGGGTTGTCCCTAGTTGATGTAACCGTGAAATCTGAGAGCTCCCATCATGTGTGTGTGTGTGTGTGTGTGTGTGTGTGTGTGTGTGTGTGTGTGTGTGTGTGTGTGTGTGTGTGTGTGTGTGTGTGTGTGTGTGTGTGAATGTGTGTGTGTGAATGTGGTGTGGTGTCTGTGTGTGTTTGTGTGTGTTTGTGGAGGTGGTGTGTGTATGTGTGTGTGTGTGTGTGTGTGTGTGTGTGGTGGGTGTGTGTGTGTGTGTGTGGTG
>CM034533.1:48227956-48250172 GCA_020002185.1 Paraescarpia echinospica | reverse complement strand
TTTTATTCTTTTCCTAGGCCAAAACTACATCATACCAAATACATAATTTTCAGAGAGGAGATTGTAAGGATATTCCATCTATATTCCATCTATATGCCATCTATATTCCATCTATATTCCATCTATATTCCATCTGATATTTTTATATAGGTGTACAATAAAACAAGTGTTTTAATGATTGATTCATTCATATGCCTTCCCTGTTAATTCCATATATGGCAAGAATTACAGAGACACCATATAAGGGATGATGGGGATGGATAATAAGGTGGGTAATATGAGTAATAGAGGTATTGTTATGGTGGTGACACCTAGTGACTAGTAAGAACAATACTTTGATGAGACTTTCCGGTGGTCAACGAGAATGTCATTGTTTGTGGCACAACATAAAAATAATGATAACAAACTTTGTACAACCATTCACTAAAAATGATACAGGCTTGTAGTGTATCCTACAGATACAGGCTTGTAGTGTATCCTACAGATACAAGCTTGTAGTGTATCCTACAGATACAGGCTTGTAGTGTATCCTACAGATACAGGCTTGTAGTGTATCCTACAGATACAGGCTTGTAGTGTATCCTACAGATACAGGCTTGTAGTGTATCCTACAGATACAGGCTTGTAGTGTATCCTACAGATACAGGCTTGTAGTGTATCCTACAGATATGCCGGACTGTTTTGCATTATGTAAGGAATCCTCCAAAGTCGATACCATCTCAACACTGATAACATTATATTTGGCATTTTATTACGACAGACTAACAATCTGTCCCTGTGATGGGAATATTTGATGTAGCACTATCTAATGGATGATGATTATTTACTACAAGGACCTGACGGTAACACCTAGGACAAGGAGACAATGAGGACACTAACTTTTTGTGACAAATGGACATTGAATATGTGTGTGGCTCCACCTGGCGGGCATTCAGTATAATGCCCATCTAATGGGCATTGTGTACACATATCATCACCAACAGGCCAGTGACTACTGTTGTGTGGTCAAACAACTAAACATGCCCTATTGAATGACCAATTGTGATCTGAGGATGTGAGTGTCTTAGACAGTGCTTGTAAGCTGTGTGTTTTATAAACCATGTGTTATATTAAGTAAGCCATGTGTTGTGTGTAACTGTAAGCCGTACATGTGTTATATTAAGTAAGCCACATGTTGTGTGTAACTGTAAGCCGTACATGTGTTATATTAAGTAAGCCGCGTGTTGTGTGTAACTGTAAGCCGTACATGTGTTATATTAAGTAAGCCACATGTTGTGTGTAACTGTAAGCCGTACATGTGTTATATTAAGTAAGCCGCATGTTGTGTGTAACTGTAAGCCGTACATGTGTTATATTAAGTAAGCCGCATGTTGTGTGTAACTGTAAGCCGTACGTGTGTTATATTAAATAAGCCGCATGTTGTGTGTAACTGTAAGCCGTACATGTGTTGTATTAAGTAAGCCACGTGTTGTGTGTAACTGTAAGCCGTACATGTGTTATATTAAGTAAGCTGCATGTTGTGTGTAACTGTAAGCCGTACGTGTGTTATATTAAATAAGCCGCATGTTGTGTGTAACTGTAAGCCGTACATGTGTTGTATTAAGTAAGCCGTATGTTGTGTGTAACTGTAAGCCGTACATGTGTTATATTAAGTAAGCCGCATGTTGTGTGTAACTGTAAGCCGTACATGTGTTATATTAAGTAAGCCGTGTTGTGTGTAACTGTAAGCCGTACATGTGTTATATTAAGTAAGCCGCATGTTGTGTGTAACTGTAAGCCGTACATGTGTTATATTAAGTAAGCCGTGTGTTGTGTGTAACTGTATATTAAGTAAGCCGTGTGTTGTGTGTAACTGTAAGCCGTACATGTGTTATATTAAGTAAGCCGTGTGTTGTGTGTAACTGTAAGCCGTACATGTGTTATATTAAGTAAGCCGCATGTTGTGTGTAACTGTAAGCCGTACATGTGTTATATTAAGTAAGCCGTGTGTTGTGTGTAACTGTAAGCCGTACATGTGTTATATTAAGTAAGCCGCATGTTGTGTGTAACTGTAAGCCGTACATGTGTTATATTAAGTAAGCCGTGTGTTGTGTGTAACTGTTGTGTGTAACTGTAAGCCGTACATGTGTTATATTAAGTAAGCCGCATGTTGTGTGTAACTGTAAGCCGTACATGTGTTATATTAAGTAAGCCGCATGTTGTGTGTAACTGTAAGCCGTACATGTGTTATATTAAGTAAGCCGTGTGTTGTGTGTAACTGTAAGCTGTACATGTGTTGTATTAAGTAAGTCGCATGTTGTGTGTAACTGTAAGCCGTACATGTGTTATATTAAGTAAGCCGCATGTTGTGTGTAACTGTAAGCCGTACATGTGTTGTGTTGCAGCCACTATCCCAAGACGACGTTCACAGCTGTGGCTGACACGCCTGAGATGCAGCGACTGGCCCAGAACACAAAACATCAGAGTCAGGCAAGTACCAGGGTGTAGCACCAGGGTGTAGCACCAACATGTAGCTAGGATATATATAAATTCCGACAAAGTTGTGCAAACACATTTTTGGGAAAATTGATTTGAGTGAAGTACTTACGAATATAAATCACCGAAGTTCATATCTCATAAAAGACACCTATTGCTCAAACCCATGTATACTAACAGATTATCAATACCTTGGGCTAGGCAATGATGTTGGCAAATAATGTGGATATACTAAACAACGTACACTGTCTTATAAAAAGGACACCATTTGAGAAACTTTCTTGTGATTAATAGAAACATAGTTTTGTTGCATTCCAAAAATGACTGTTTAATTGATATGCTAGCAACAAATAAAGTATAATCTTTGAAACAGAAGCCACCAATTTAACATCAAAATATTATGATATGATAATCATTTAAAGGTGATGATGGGGTGAAGAGTCTTCACATAATACCACTGTCACTGACTCTGTTAGTGTGGTAACAAAGCTTAGGCTTAGGGCAAAAAAACATCACAACCAAGTACCAGTGGTCAAATGGAAACCACACCTCAACACAATGAAGCAATCATGATTACTGACTTTTATCAATCATGATTACTACATTTACAGTAGTGTAAACATGTTTACATACTGTCTTGTTGTTTTATATCTTCTCTATATTCAAGATTAAAGGTTAAAACACACCTCATAATGCACCATTTTAAAGCTAGTTTAAAAAAATCTCATCCCCCGGACCCTCCTAGCAACACTTGGCACCTATGGTGCTTGCATACCCCACCCCTACTCCTCGCCCATCATTTTACCCAAGGGAAACACTGATCAATGTTTGTCTCCTCAGATGAGACAGTACAACTGTGCATGTTGACCAGTGGTAAAATGTGTCCAATTGGTGGTCAAGTAGACACCGGCCATCTTCTGCCTCAGACAATAAGTTGACCAGTTCAGCTGGTCACTAACTCCATTGCCTCAATATCAATTGTTCTCGTCTTTAGATAGTGTCTGTCATTTGTCCTATGTCTGTAACATATCCTATATCTGTCATGTGTCCTATGTGTCATATGTCCTGTGTGTCATATGTCCTGTTTATGTCATGTGTTGTGTTTATGTCATGTGTCCTGTTTATGTCACATCACTCACATGTCCTGTTTATGTCACGCGTCCGGTGTGTCCAGAGTATCCCATGTCTGTCATGTGTTGTGTATGTCACAGATCAAGTACCATGCTGATTTTGAGAAGGACAAAGGCAAGTACACAGTGGTGGCAGACGACCCGGAGATGAGACGGGTCATGTCCAACCAGCAACAGATGAGTCTGGTGAGTGTAGGGTAACTACAGCACTGAGAGACACGACAACCTGTCCAAAGTTGTTTAGTACGTTTTGTACTCATAGAGTCTTGTTTCTCCCTGTCAGTACCCCTACTTAGACAGTTGTACTGGTTTCTGGTTAACAGACAGACAGACAGACATATTTATTTTGACCATAACTACATACATACATGTACAAACTGAAATAATTTACATAAACGTGAAGGTCAATGAGACTTCCATTAAGACATAGCATGTCGCTAACATGGGAGCCCCCTTTTAACAAAAAATAAATTGAATAATAGTAAATATTAATAATCATATAATTCAATGGTAGTACATAACTTTCAGATCGAGTGTAAACTGTCCACTCAGGCGCATCCACCAACACAAGACAACACACCTGGCCATCTCCTGCATCTCTCAAATATCACAGACAGCTCACATTGTCTGTCTCAGAACAGCTTATTGTTCCTCAAATAAGCTCTACATGGGCAAGTGTGACTTCTCTGTACTGCACCCAACATCTGGAAGTAACTCCCCTTCACTTTAAAATCATCTCAAACTATTGCTACCATCAGTTAAAATCTTGAGACGTATTTTTTGGAAAGAGCATTTCCACTGTAAACCATCACTTTGATGATGACTTCTGCACATCCTGTTCATGATGTTATGCTTAGCGATTCTGATTGTTCCTTGGATTGCTGAGAATGTTGACGTTAATTTATTAAGTAAGTTTATTATTAATCATCGAGCAACTGTCCTGCCAACAGCTTACTTTGAACTGTCAACATTTTGAAATATACTGTTCAGTCTGGTGTGTTCTATGTTATAGTGTGACTGTTTTTTTACAGTCTGAATAAAAATTTGACATGCCTATTTCTAACATAAAAATCTATCTGAATATATTGATTATTTTGGCAAATAAACTATTATTTATTCTCATAAACTAGCTCTTTCTTATCTGGAGTAGTTGTTGGACAAATATGGCAGACATACTTGTTAAACAAGTAGTGGCAAGAAATAGCCGTTTTCATTGTATTGAGGTGTTATGTCTCGGGAACAAAAATGTTTCTCTGGAATGTAGATGGGGAACCCAAACACATGTTTGAGTGTAGCACATTGTGTTGTCAGGTGGCTTCTCTTACACATATATTTAATTCAGTTCAGTTCAAATTATCGCATTGTAAAATATGAAAATATTATCTACAAAGGCTGTTTTAAGATTGTCTTTCAGTAGTTGGTGAATTAAACTGCACCATTAATCATGTATAATGTAACCCCCCCACGTGGGACAGTGCTTACAGCATGCTGGAGGTAAACACCCTGAGCGGGTAAACAATGTATCAGGTATTTGCTTTGTAGGTGAATTACCACCAAGAATTTGAGAAAAACAAGGACAAATACACTCCAGTCGTAGATGATGCCGAAATGCAGCGAAATTTGAAAATGCAGAATCAACGGAGTCTGGTAGAGCATCCTCTATGTCCACGTTGTCACTGCATGCTCACTCGCTTCGGTTCCTTTTGGTTCTTCCTCCACTTTCTCCTTATTTCACATTCACCCTCTCAGTTGGGGTATCTCCACTCACCCTCTCAGTTGGGGATTCTCCACTAACCCTCTCAGTTGGGGTATCTCCATTTACCCTCTCAGTTGGGGTATCTCCATGTACCCTCTCAGTTGGGTATCTCCACTTACCCTCTCAGTTGGGTTATTTCCATTTACCCTCTCAGTTGGGGTATCTCCACTTACCCTCTCAGTTGGGGTATCTCCATTTACCCTCTCAGTTGGGTATCTCCACTTACCCTCTCAGTTGGATTATCTCCATTTACCATCTCAGTTGGGGTATCTCCATTTACCCTCTCAGTTGGGGTATCTCCACTTACCCTCTTAGTTGGGTTATCTCATTGCCCACCATGGGTGATCACTTCTTTATTCACTCATAGTTCGTCATCTTTGGTTGCAACTGGGGAAGGAACTGGTCTATGAAGCACTAGTTCGTCAGGCATGTTGTAAGTGTTGTCTGAAGGGTTAAGAGCAGTACAGCTGATTTACTTTAAGAGCACTTTATTTAGTTCTTGGTTGGTACAATTTTAATTTTTCTTGCTCTGCAAGATGGGGACTTGACCGTAGAGATGAGGACCAACATGGGTAGGGTAGAAGGTCTTTACTTGGTGGCACATAGAGATAGTTGCTAGACCACATACACAGCACCCACACCATATGAAGCACACCATAGTTCAGTTAGACAGTTACCAAAGTGTCCCAGGAAAGCTAGTTTCCTGCTCTGAGTTAAGACCCTCCCATGACTTTAAGACTATCCACAGTCTTACGCCAGACACCACACAGGTTAGTTTATCTGGCTAACAGTTAATTTGACTGACCAGTTCTCTGAACTGTTAAGTAAAGATTTATCATGACATAAGCAGTTGTTTGATTCCTGTTATGTGCTGTTTACATGGTTCCTTTGTTGTTCAGCCACCTCAAGGAACATGCCTTGCTTCTCTAAATAACAGTAATAACACTAATAACAACAATAACATGATATGTTCCTATAAGTCCATGTCAGTTCAGAGTCTAAATGATTCTTGTCTTGGAATTCTTGATTGGAGGGACATTGACTAACTTGCAATCGTTTGATTTTTTCTAATGACAACATTTCATGTGGGAAGAGGTTCGTAGAAGGTGATTGGTGGTGTTGAAGGAGGAAGATGCAGTTGTACTACCTACATCTCAGTTGTTGTGCTGATATTTTAAGATTAGCTTATTTGTTTGTTACTTAATGAATGTTATTGGCATGAATAGTCATCGATGGAACATGTTGCTTGTGTGGGCATGACGGTAACTACCTGCTTCATGGCATTTGTATTCGGCTGTAATGGCAGTGGGTGGTAGCACTTATATAAACTTAGGCAACATTTCTTAAATAAATTGTATTGAAATTCATTGTGTGTATGGTTTAAGAATGCTTACAACTAGTCTTTGGTGCTAAATGATGTGAAGAATGAAATGGAAAGTGAATGGACTACCAGGTGTTATCATAAACCGTTAACCTGAGCTGATGGGTGTTGATAGAGATGTTTGCTTCCACAGCCAGGAACGTTGTTGGAATAGTTCCTGCTTCTGCTAGTGAGGTGCCTGCAGCATCCACGCATCCACCCTCACCCGGCTTCTGCTAGTGACTGTCCGGCGTCTGTGTCTACATACTTGTGTCAACATAAGAACATTGTATTAAGAAGATTAATTTGCACATCTGTTGTACCTTATCGTGGTGGATGTGGAATGGCAATATCTTCCTGCCAATGAGTACTTTCCCTTTGGTGGCAATAATGAATTATTGCAACATCTACAATGAAACCTTAAGAATCACACATCCCTGTCTATAAAACTTGCTAAATGTGGGTGTTTATAAGCAAAAATTTAGTCTGCTGTAATAATATTAATTAAACGAAATTAAACTATTCAAATGTGGTCCTCACCCTGAAATAATTGTCCAGGAATTCAGTATCAAAAGCCATATTTTGGGAACAGAGAAAAGTAGTCACATATGTGAGGTGGTCGTAACATTGGGTGGATGTTAGACAGGGTTCCATCTTGCAGATGTTTCCTTGAAGCTGTCGATGTTTTGATATGTATCTAATTTAACAAATATCTTGAGGATTATACAACTTGCTAAAACTATGTATTTTTGTCACTCTGAGTTCGAGAAATTCTTACCTGTTGTTTTCAGTGAGTTTGTCGTCAGGGATGCCAAGTAATGTCATCAAACTGTCCTTGTCTTATGCAGTGCAGTGTGAATTTGTGTCGTCTCATCAAATATTTTCACTTAGTCATTAAATATTGAAGTTTCTGTTCAATCCCCTTTAGCTTCCAAGGTGGCAATAATTAAATTCCATGTCTTCCACAAATGTACTCTTTATTTGCCAACATTTCTTGCAGCTGAAGCAATACAAAGATTGCAGGCAGAGTCCAGTTACTTTTTCAGTTTCTCACTGCTTCCATGTATAATGTAGATATTAAATTGTGAATCCCACTTCTGGCACCATTAAGCCACTTCTGACATCAATGTCCCGCTTCTTACACCATTATATCCTACTTCTGACACCAATATCCCACCTCTGACACAAATATCCCACTTCTGACACCATTCTGTGCATGCCTGCAGCTGAAGTACCACGAGGACTTTGAAACCAACATCAAGGGGAAGAAGCTTCAGGTGACAGATGACCCGGAGACTCTACGCCACAAGCAGCTGTCGTCCATCATCAGCCAGGTGGAGTACCAGGGCCACCACTCAAAGCAGGCTGACATGGAAGCTCGTAGGAACCTCGTCGACACAGGTGCGCATCACACTTCGAGTCTTCGTGTCTTTATGGTGTACTGGTTCAACTTCTCCTTATTCTGCTCAGAAAGAATTTCAGCCTGCATTCAGTGTAGAGATGATCTCTCAAATAAGTAGCATTCTGCTCTATGGTGGGTCGGATTTAGATGTTGTTGAGTAATTCTTCAGCAGTTTTCATCTGCTATTGAAACTGTTGCTTCTAAAAATGATATGTTGCACCATTGCACCTGAGCAGTTTTATATGCAACAATTTATGTTATGCTCATTGTTAATAAGCATTTTGTTACTGTTTATGTTCTGTTTATTTTGTCAAATTATTATGTTATTCAGATTACAAACAACAATTTTGAGGGTTACTTTTATGTTATGTTTGTATATTCTTTGCTATTTTAAATATGAGTTTCACCTGTTTGCAGTTCATGCCGGTAAGTATTTATGTTGTCTGCACATGGGTGCTGTTAAAGTCTGTAGACGAATGTTTATCTTGGCATGACATTGATGTTGCCACCTGCTGTAAATCAGAACCATTTTGGAAGTGACAGTTTAGCTACTTGACGATAGAAAATGTCAATATTTCACCCATGGCAAAAAATCATGTTTCATATGTGACAAAGTTGTGACCCATGACATAAATATCATACCATATGTGGAAAAAATATGCACAATGTTGAGATAATTAACAAATATTTATTTTTAAATACTATCAGTTATCTGTAACTACAATTATATAGTGTTTTGTCAGTATTTGTCGCTATTGCTCTAGTAATTGATTTTACCCATGACATAAATATCATAGTCCCTTTGTGAAAAATATGCACATATTAATGAAGAATACATATACAACTTCCCTCGTTTATCACCATGGTTACGTAACCAAGAAAGCACAAGTATGGTGTCACGTGAACTGTGTATCACATTCTAATTTCTTCATGTTCTTCAACATTTTATTTTGGTATTTTAGGTGAAGTATAAATACCCTATGAACTATATTTCTGTCAGCCGGCTAAAACAATGTTTGCGTTAGATTTGTTTAGCATTTTACAGAATGAAGCTTTAAGTGTGTGTTAGATAGTTTAAATAGAGTAAGAAACAATTAGTGAAGATGGTTTACAGTAGGTGGGTACACACATGGTATGTTGTCATTGTTCTCGTTGACATGTATGGCATGGCACACAGTGGATCCTGGTTGTTCTGCAAATATAACAGTCACACCAACCATTTGCCCATTTTATCACATCCACTATATATTTGATTTATATCTGTGACATTTTCATACAATGAGGCGGTGTTTGCAGACAATGAAACAAAATGTACTGCCTACGTAGAAAACATGGGATTCATTCGTTACTTGTGATTGCAGTGGTTTTGTGTCGTTTTGGTTTTATTACATAACCAGATTGGATTTGTGGTTTGTGCAGTTCTGATCTGGTTATTATGACTGCTTGAAAACTGTGTGAAAACGTTAATTCTGCTGACATGTTGCACACAGTGACATTTCGTTGCAAATTGTCAAACTCTGTCAATTTGTAGATCTTTGGCATTTGAAATGAGTGGTTTTGTTCTGTAATCCATTAGTCTGTCCTGTGAGTGGACAGATTAGTGAACCAGTCAGCCGTTGGTGGACACTGTGTGAAGTTTGTCTTGTTGTATGTTGACTTGACACTCTACAGCTAAACCCTGGTTACGTGTGCCCTCTGTGATGTCGTGGTCAAACAAGACCTCCTCAGGTGTACCTGCGGAGTGGCACTGTTGATGACAAATCAGACTACAGCATCATCTCGCTTATGTAATCCCCACTAGCTTCAGTGTAATCAGTAACGGGCAGATTAAAGGAGTTACCATGCCGCATCCTGCCAGTGTGGACTGTTGCCCGGCAAAGTAACCAATGTTTGGCTGCAGAGTTTCTCACTAACACGTTGCACGTTTCTCTTCCGTTTCATGCATGTTGTTTGCTGCACACACCGTACATGCATGCGTGCGTAGGCAACTATCCCGCAACGTACACGGCGCAGGAGCCCACGCCTGACTATGGTGGTGACACCCAGTATCAGCCGTCACCGTACCAGGCTCGTACTGCCAGTTCCTCCACTATGTACAACTCTGAAGGCAAAGGTAACAGTGGGCCCTAGAGCACGCACATTGCATGTCACGGCTAGTGTGTACTTAACTGTTCTGTTTGAGTTTCACTTTGAATAATTTCTTCTGTCTCTGTAAATATGATGTTAATGGCCAGTTGTTTAGATGGATGTGGCGCAGAGTGTTGTGTTCAATTTGCTTTTATCTTGCATACAATGTGATTATATTGTCCTATGTTATATGTATGAGTTTAATCGTTTCGTTTATTGTTGATTTATTCCTAAAATATCGGGCCTTAATCTGACCTTTCTGATTAATAAATAAATTGATGTTTGTAGAACGCTGCAATTCACTCAGTACATTTGAAAAGTCAAGCTTAAAACAAATCTGCCTTAAAACGTTATTGTTGCTATGACACTGGCGGTTGTCATGGCAACTGGCAGTCACTTGTGTTAACGTTGGTGTTTGCGATGCTTCAGTTGAGCAGAACGCTCCAAGGAATATCGGGTCAATAGTGGACTACGACCCCGTGAATGACCGGTTCGGCTCCCTCAGTCACGGCTACACCGCCAAGCCCGGGGACCAGCACCACGAGTGGGAGGAGACAGTCCCCGAATCACGGGGTCAAGGTCGGGGTCAAGGTCAGTCACTCTTATCTCGCATGTATCAAGAGATATTTGTCCGGTCTTTTCCCCCGGTTCCTAAGTTCCTCGTATTTATACATGTTGGCCATATCATTGTGTATGAATACACACATATATAATTATGTAAAAGTAGCCTTAGGTTGTCATACACTAGTAGGTGGTAAAATTAGCCATTTTAACTCTTGCTACGGAGTTTTAAAAAAAAACATGATTGGATGGAGTTACTTTTAGGTTAAAAATGCAGTCATGGGCTTGTCCATTGAAATATGTATAACTCAATTACTACCAGAGATAGAGAAAATATATATATATACATCATTGGAATCATAAATAAATTGGCATTCTCTACAAATACACCTAAATCAGATGTAACCAGTATAAAGACTAATACATTGGTAATACAACAACAAATATGGACACCCACACATAACCACACTATAGGACCACACACCCACACATAACCACACTAGGACCACACACCCACACATAACCACATTTTAGGACCACACATCCACACATAACCACACTTTAGGACCACACACCCACACATAACCACATTTTAGGACCACACACCTACACATAACCACACTTTAGGACCACACATCCACACATAACCACACTTTAGGACCACACATAACCACATTTTAGGACATCACACGCACACACAACCACACTTTAGGAGTACACACATAACGACACTTTAGGACCACACATCCACATATAACCACACTTTAGGACCACCCACCCACACATAACCACATTTTAGGACCACACATAACCACATTTTAGGACCACACACCTACACATAACGACACTTTAGGACCACACATCCACATATAACCACACTTTAGGACCACCCACCCACACATAACCACATTTTAGGACCATACATCCACATATAACCACACTTTAGGACCACACACCACACATAACCACATTTTAGGATCACACATAACCAAACTTTAGGGCCACACACCCACACAACCAAACTTTAGGACCACATAACCACACTTTAGGACCACACACCCACACATAACCACATTTTAGGACATCACATGCACACATAACCACACTTTAGGGCCACACACCCACACATAACCACACTTTAGGACCACACACCCATACACAACCACACTTTAGGACTACACACCCACACATAACCAAACTTTAGGGCCACATATTCCACACATAGCCACACTTTAGGACCACACACCCACACATAACCACACTTTAGGATCATACACCCACACATAGCCACACTTTAGGACCACACAAACACATTTTAGGACCATATATCCACACATAACCACACTAGGACTACACACCCACACATAACCACACTTTAGGACCATACACCCACACATAACCACACTTTAGGACCCCACACCCATACATAACCACATTTTTTAGCCATACATCCACACATAACCACACTAGGACAACACACCCACAAATAACATAACCACATTTTGGGTTCATACACCCACAAATAACTACACTTGAGGTCTATATAGTCAATTCCACATATGACCACTCTTTAGGACCACATCCCCAGACCTAAACATAATCTAATTGAGGACCATACACCAACACAAAGTCACCTTTTATGACCACATACACCCACATGAAACACATCTGTGTGTGAGAACAATGTGTAGATGTTGGAATTAGAGCTGAGGTTCCCATCTGGATGTTTTGAAAGTGTACTGGAACCATTGTCCTGCGTCTTGTGCAGTCCTCTCATGTAATTGTTGTTGTTATGAACAGAAGATGTGGACCAACCCAAGGGACCATTGGTCCCCATCAACCAGCCCCTCTCACTGATGGTACAACACCCAGAAGGTGGCGCCACTTAGACTTTGTTATTTCGCCTCACCTCGGTGTAGTGACATTTAGCGTGCACCCCAGTCGTTCCAGAGAGGTTCCGTCATGGAGGAGTTAGCTTGTATGCAAATACAGTTTTCTTCTAAATTCTGCGATAAATGCAGTTATCAGTTCTATAGAATTAATAACTGCATTTAGGCATTTTAATCCTTTTCCTGGAAGTGTTATTTTCTTGGGTGACATTCAGAACCTTTCTTTTGAAGAAGTTCAGAAAGTGGAAGGAAATACAACAACAAATAACGTAAAATAACATTTGTTAATTGCTCATGAGTTGAACGTCTCTGGAACGTGCTAACAGAACTTTTGGCCACAAGAGTGTGGTTGAGATGCACCTAACAGTTGTGTTAACAGCACGGGTTATAGTAAGGTAACTTTCTGTTAAACTCCAGTGTAGAGTAACATTCTGTTAACAGCCCAGGATAGGGTAACTTTTTGTTACCAAGGTAGGGTCACTTCAGCCAGCCCTGGTGTCAAGCGTGGTGGTAGTTCTGGTGGTGGTTGTCAGTGTCAACAGGGAGAACTTCATGAGTAAAGACATCAGCTTTAAGGCAGGACTGGAATGCTGGCATTATGTTATGTACATAAAAGTGTTTACAATCCAACAGTAAGTGGTTCTTGCCAGTCCATGGGCACTTGTGAGTGTACAAATATTGTACATTTACTTCTCTTAATTGATCAGTAAAACAGTACTTGGCAAGCAATGGTAATATTATATATAATATAGAGTGAGGTTCATTATATTATATTATTTATATCAACGATTTATGGAGAGAATCCTTAATATATACATTGTGGGTAATTTAATTGCGTAAAGTTTGGTTAAAAGGTATTTATTTGTATTCAACGTTTCACATTGTTATAGTTGGTGTGTTGTTGCACTCACTGAACTCCAGCCCCCAACACAAGCACTCTCTCTCTCTCCATCTCCCTCTCTGTCTCTCTCTATCCGTCTCTCTCTCCATCTCCCTCTCTGTCTCTATCTATCCGTCTCCCTCTCCCTCCCTCTCCCCCACCCTCTCCCCGTCTCTCTCTATCCGTCTCCCTCTCCCTCCCTCTCCCCCTCCCTCTCCCCCTCCCTCTCCCTCTCCCTCTCCCTCTCTCTCTCTCTCTCTGCAGGCTAATCGATGCTGGCTAACAGAACATATCTGTTAGTTGTATTACAATTTAGTCTCATAATCATAACAGTAATGCAAAGCTTAACAAAACTGGTGTTATTAAATTATTGTAAATATAAGTTGTATGCCATCTGATTAGATAATTTCCTACAGTTTCTTTCAGTGCATGTTTCAAACTTTACTATATCAAGCATTTATGAAATCATCGATTCACATTATTAGACATTTGCATAAATCCAACCATCGTGATGTTTATTTGTCTACAGTTCTTAATTGATACAATTTCCCAGGTACACACAAAAATTCATTGCCATATGCCCACATCCTTGACTTGTCAGTGCTCATTATTTGTTGACTGCAGTTTAACAACATAATTCTTTTACTGTTAAATATCATAAGATTGACACATAAATGCATGTATGTATGTACACAAGGGTAATTGCCTGTGAGTGCTGTGTGCATGTAACTGGCTGAGGGTAAATGCCCTAATGTGTGTTTGTTGTGTTTGTTTTGCAGAGAGAAACCGTACGTCAGCCAACGCAGGTCCTGGCCGCAGACCGGGGTCTGGAGCTGTGAGTACTCGCACTACACACTCGACTACACGCACTACACACTCGATGAATTAGAATGAACATCTATTTAAAACACACAAGGAAAGTGGTAGAGCGCTCTCCTCAAAACTGAGGATAGCCCAGATGATAAAACGTTATCAACAATCTATTTATGAAGTTTAAGAAAACAACCAGATTTAACAGAGTGAACTGCAGTGGCTATTAATAAGACTTGACGTTTTAGTGAGCTGTCTGACTGACTGCATGAGTGTTAAGATATTACATAATACCAACATTGCTATGTTAGCCTTGATCATCAAGACTCCATATGTTGGCTCTTCTATCGCCATGGTTGTATGCAACATTATGATCAAAATGTGGTCTTAGAGTGTAATCGTTAGTACAAGCCTATCCCTAAAACTTTACCCTAAACCTAGCAAAATCGTAAGAGTTGGAATTTTGTTGTCAATTTCCCATAGGACACTAATCTACTCTCTAACATTTATAGAACTTCTAGTGTTTTAGAAATAAAACATTGTTTTGTTGATAATTCATCCCAGAAACATTGCATGTTTCTATGAAAATGTGCACAGTCTTTCCTATATTTTTACTCCTGCCGGACGGACTAGTGTAGATTTTAGTACTATAATGTTTGCAAAACTTGCTTGTTTTCATTACCTAGCATGCATTATGTTTCAGTGTGCTTTATGTCGCCTTGTTTCAGGCAATTGTTTACCAGGCTATGTATGACTACGACGCGCAGGACAACGACGAAGTGAGCTTCCGAGAGGGTGACGCTGTCATCAATTGTCAACCCATTGATGAGGGCTGGATGTTTGGAACGATCCAACGCACGAACAAGCGCGGAATGCTGCCGGCCAACTATGTGGAGCGTGTCCAGTGAGGGCGCCACTGTCATACAGAAGATGTTTCAGTGCGAGCGATGACAGACGCCTCCCGAGGTGTTGGTGTGCACTTGGTGGTGTCTCTGACTGCGCCTGTCCCCTCACGGGGGGGCGAGGTGTTCTCTCTCTCTCATGGAATCAACTTCCTCGCTTTCATTCTCATTGTTTATCTGCCGCTCTCATAATCATCCTCGCATCATTATTCACACTTATATCATCATTGTATCTCGTGTGCTCTCATGTCCTCCATATACGCGTCACGTCAATGTGTACTCAGACATCAATCACCAGTCAATTTTACTTTACTCTGCGATATTGTTCAGTAGCATTATGTACTTCCATACTAATTAGTTGCGAGTGTACACGCACACACGCATGCATGCACGCACGCATGCACGCGTGAACCTGACACGTGTGTGCCTGTGTGTTACTTGAGGTGCTTCAGTGATAGGTAGGCTAGAGTTGTGTTTATTTCTGCTTGTGTGGACCGTTTCCCCCCATCCCCAGAGAGAGAGGTGGTGGAGAGTGAATTCACTGGGAAAGTCTGATATTGATATGGCCCCCTAAACCGGGTGAATACTTGAACCCTATTGTACAATCTGCACGTGGAGTCAGGTCATTATTTGGCAGTCGATGGACAGTAAACTGAGGAAACATTGAAGAATGCCGACATCTTCAGTCCTTTATTAAATCTCTATTTAAAATTTAAGTGTATAGCCTGTTTTATAGCCTGGGTTACAGCTGTATCCGAGTCGCACCTTACACCCATAGCTATGTCTCGTGAATGCTGTCCAAGTCTGGACAGTGGCTCCACCTAGCTGGTGCGACACAATGTAAGTATAGTTGCCTAGTGAGTTGCACAGTATAACAGATCACTGCTGTGGAATATGCTGTGTATGCCGTGCAGTAGCAGTAAAACAGATCATCATCTCATTTCACTTACCAGTCGTCGAAAAACTTACGAGTTGTGCAGATATGACCAGGTAACACTGCGTATTTATCACATGCAAGGGTTATCTACACCAACTGTTGTGCCTTGTGTCTGCAGTAAAGGGACAGATCTTATCAATTATTTTTTCTCAAATAATGGTTAGCCTATTATGGTACAAATGGTGACATCTTGGTTATGATATGCTTTTGAGAAATTCTATATATGTGTATATATACGTACATGTATTGTGTGTATATATATATACACATACACATACGTGTATTGTGTATGTATGTGTGCACAGAGATTACTGTTGACTTGTCTCTACATGGACTGTGGTGTTATTGCATGTTGCAAACGAAATGGATGCTTGGCTAGGTCTTAGATAATTCCATCAGTTACCAGCAGGTGGTGCCACTTGGTCAGAATGAAAACATCCGAGTGAAAGTTGCAGATTTATCTGCCTGCAATATTATAAATCGTCGGTGATATACTTGTGTTTTGCATGAAATGTTATATTTAGTGTAGCTAAGAATGCTTCATGTAACAATCAGAGAGTTTACCCATTCACACCAGTAGTGATGGAAAGGGTGGATTATAAGGTAGATTTTTAATTTTATGAACGGTTTCATAATTAATTTCTGTTTAAGAAATATTACGGAAAGACGGAAATGCTGACATACATGAATAGACGAAGTCGGTTCTGTTCTCCCACTTACGTCCCAGAGAGTTGCTGTTAAACAGGGTTCTTTAGGACATAGCTTCATTTAGTCATTGCTTTTGCGACGTTAGCGGTAGTTGCTCGATAATATAATTAATTTGTTGCAAATATTTTAGGTTATAAAGTATCCACATCCTAGAGGTACAAGCGGTGTACCGTGGGCTGGGTGCACAGTTTCACTTCTGCTTACTTTTAAGTTAATGTTATGTGTTTTTTCTGAATGACCATGAATAATAATACAGGAAATTGATAAAAGTTTATAATCAAAGATTCAAAAGCAGGTATTTCTGCCGTTATATAAGTTTCTGACGCTTCGAGTTGTTGTCTGCGTTCGTTGTAATCAAGTGTGCGATTTGGTGTTGATAAGTTCCAGCTCCAATGATACACATTATGGCTTTGCGTGGATTTAACAGCGCTTGTATATTTATATGGTGATTTTGGTGCGGGACGTAACCAAATGACGGGGACGTATTATTTATTCAACTACTACGGTGCTCGCCTCCGGGCTGTGGATATGGTCATCGCGATTGGACAGTGTGTCTTGAATCCGTATCCATTATACAGGCCATGTCCAATAATGTTTTAAGAATTTAGTCCGAAACGGTTCGGAGGTACCTAAGTTGGCAGAAGTGGACAGCAGCCATATACCAGAACATTAGTTTTCCGTGGCATATTAGCATTGCTGTAGTCGGAAATGGCATTGTTTGCTTTGATGGCTGGCTGCATGATGCCAAATAAAATGTTGCAAATACAATTGACACAGACTGAAACTATGCGTTTAATTAGAACGTGTGTCGTTCTGACTAAGACCTGCCGTTGTACGTGTGCTCGCGATGATCGTGCTCAAGGAAATAACACGCGCCAGTTCCTCGTAGTTCGGTCATGTCTGGGTTCCATTCTCTTCTGATTAGTGTTAAAGGTGCCTGATTTAGAAGAATAATGTCGCAAACAAAACACTTTTGTTAATGTACGGTAGACTCGAGAATACTACACGACAGCCTGTCGTTAGGTGTGTGACAACATATCCTCTTTGACCATCTACATTATATTTATAGCATTTGCTTTAATAATGCTCGATGAAAGCTGTCCGTGCTAAATCGAGCACCCGTGAGTACACCATCGACGATCTGATGCCATTTCGACATGTAGGTCTATATCAACAAGTTTAACGATTCTACTATAGAGACAGACTTGTCTTATACAATCTCCATGATTACAAGGACATTAATTATTATTTAAAAAAAGAAACATCGTCTCATTCCGAATCGTCTCCTCTGACACCACACCCATAATCTTCAATAGATCGTCGTCAATAATGGCAGTACAGTCTTCTATATATTATAATATTATTATTGTATTTCCTGTGACGCACTGACACCCGTGTGTAGCATTCAGCGACACTAGTGTCAGAGATAGGATAAAGTCCCAATCCTGAAGCCCTATCGTAGGGCCTTACACGCGGCTAGAATTGTTACACATTATGTGCTGCACCTAATAATTCCACATAAGATATTCCTCAAATGTCGCCACAGATAGACTGTGGATCTACAGTTACCAGCCGTCACAGCACGACAAGGAGATGATGCTGTTAATTCTGGTTTCATTAAGGTCGGTAGAACATACTGGATTGTATTCGTTCGTATCCACAAACGAATTTTATTCAGCATATCTTCTCGTGAATATGTCATGTATATATAGGTAATATATAATTAGGAAGTCGCATACAATGTGGACAATATATTAATTATGGTGACCTACCAATCAGGAAGGCATACCTAACAGGTCACGATGATCTTATGTAAGAAACACCAGTTGTGCTACTCAACCGACATGCCAACATAGTTATTGTCACGTCATTTTATGCTCAACGCCAATACAGACGTAATATGAATCTGGTGACGCCACACAGTGTGCCACTAACGCGCACGGCAGGTATGACGCTTTCATCCTGGCAGCGTCCGACACGGCGTCAATTCGACACACCGACATGTCATTGACATACACGTTGTAAAACACCGTCGATTGTGAGACCTCGAAGTCGCTTTTATTCTCTCTAGTTTATATAAAACATACATTAGAAACAATTACTTTGGTGCACTACCATGCTGGTTTTGTAGGCCGTTTTCACGCGCAGTAACCGCAGCGAGCTGAATGCTTCCCTGATAAGTGGGTGTGGTGTTCGAGTGAACAGGTCCGCCACGAATGAAATGTAGAGCGTTATGAGCAGTCTCAACGAATGGATACCGCGCTATATGAGAACTTACCTTTATCACAATTCTTCGATACGCTGACATGACGTTGTTTGCACTGAGCAAAAAGGACTACTTGATGAATGTAATTTCCAAAGACAACTATAAAGATAAAGCTATTTTTGTGTGTCTACAAAAAGAAGTTGGAAGTGCGTAATAATTTCTCGGGTTTGAAGTTGGCACTTGTGATTCCGATAGAGACATTCGTAGAACATTGCGTTTTGGCAGGACAGCAATGACGAACTTAGAAAAGATCGGGAAGGGTACGTACGTAACAATAACAACGAAGACAATACTCGGGAACCCCTTCGTTTTCCCCATAGGCCTAGTCTAGTGACATGCGAGTGGTGGACCATTAAACAAGGAAAAAGGAAAGGGAACGTTTCTAAATGTGGTGCTGTAGGGGGTACTTGCCTCGAATACCATAGACGGCGATGAGAACAGGCAAGTTTGTCCTTGGAGAAGTCTGTCGAGTCCACCCACTAGAAGTGTTTGTCTAAAACCACATTTTTGGGGATATTATACGTGTATAAGACGACAGGCTTGAAAACCCAATAATGCTCGGAAAGAGGGAAGGCAAGCGGAGGAGGGGAAGACCACACATGAGATCGATGAGATCAGGGATACAACAAAGAGAGGAAGACCACACATGATATCGATGAGATCAGGGATACAACAGAGAGAGGAAGACCACACATGAGATGGATGAGATCAGGGATACAACAGAGAGAGGAAGACCACACACGAGATGGATGAGATCAGGGATACAACAGAGAGAGGAAGACCACACATGAGATGGATGAGATCAGGGATACAACAGAGAGAGGAAGACCACACATGACATGGGTGAGATCAGGGATACAATAGAAAGAGGAAAACCACACATGAGATGGATGAGATCAGGGATACAACAGAGAGAGGAAGACCACACACGAGATGGATGAAATCAGGGATACAACAGAGAGAGGAAGACCACATATGAGATCGATGAGATCAGGGATACAACAGAGAGAGGAAGACCACACATGAGATGGATGAGATCAGGGATACAACAGAGAGAGGAAGACCACACATGAGATGGATGAGATCAGGGATACAATAGAGAGAGGAAAACCACACATGAGATCAGGGATACAACAGAAAGAGAGGAAGACCACACATGAGAGCAGGGATACAACAGAGAGAGGAAGACCACACATGAGATGGATGAGATCAGGGATACAACAGAGAGAGGAAGACCACACATGAGATCGATGAGATCATGGATACAACAGAGAGAAAAAGACCGCACGTGCGATGGATGAGATCAGGGATACAACAGAGAGAGGAAGACCACACATGAGATGGATGAGATCAGGGATACAACAGAGAGAGGAAGACCACACATGAGATCAGGGATACAACAGAGAGAGGAAGACCACACATGAGATCAGGGATACAACAGAAAGAGAGGAAGACCACACATGAGAGCAGGGATACAACAGAGAGAGGAAGACCACACATGAGATCGATGAGATCAGGGATACAACAGAGAGAAAAAGACCGCACGTGCGATGGATGAGATCAGGGATACAATAGAAAGAGGAAAACCACACATGAGATGGATGAGATCAGGGATACAACAGAGAGAGGAAGACCACACATGAGATGGATGAGATCAGGGATACAATAGAGAGAGGAAGACCACACATGAGATGGATGAGATCAGAGATACAACACGTTTGACAAGGACGAATTAAGAGACGATTGACTGGACATCACACCAGGTTGAACCTGCGTTTACTTATAGTATTATAATAGCTATTATATTTATATGAATCTCGTGTCGGGTGTGGTGACAAAAAGTATTATTGTTCCACTTCTTATTATAACCACGTGGGAGTTTCTTCTCCACCAGTTCTCCGTTTTAAATTAACACCTTATATTTTATGCATATCAATAAACCGCAGACCTGTTTATGAAAACTGTATAAACGGAAAAGAGTCACGAAGTCAACACGATCCGTGGCCTAGAACATACGAACTTGCGAGCGGCGCATATTAACAATACGTGCTTGACGTATTTGGAGACCGAACCGATCTATCCATCGACTAGTTTACTTGATGCGTGCGAGCTTGTGTGTGTTTGCTAGCGTTCTCACGGTTACTGCATCAATATTAATACACCGAGTGATACTGCTTTGACCGATCGCTATGAAACACTTTCGTCGGATAATTCCACCTCTTGAACGAAATGAATTCCTTGCAAGGTTGCTTGAGCAGTCGCTATTGATTCTATGATAAGTGAATATCAGTCATGCAAATATATCCATTCCCGTTCCAATGGCGAATCGTAGAAGTCGACACCGCATTCTTGGTGAAGTAATTGTGAATGCGGAAAGGTGTGCAAAGACGATGCCATCATTTAAATTCTTTTGGAACCATAATTGTCATCTAATACGAACGTATGGTGCATGAAACAGAGAGAGAAACAATATTACAACTATTACAAGGGCTAACCAGCTTGTTCTATGATGACACACACCGTTAAACCGGAAGCTATGCAGACGCAGCAGACAACACCTCTTCACCTCGCCGATATCCGGCGGGAACAGAGGCGTGTCACAGCCATGATGACTTGTGCAATGGCGCATACGAAACCATTGATCCAGGTTAGTCAACTTATTCCGTATTTTGTTGTTGTTGTTTTAGTCAATACGATACTAGTCTAATGTGATATATGCTGTAGTGATGTGTTTGAGTTAATTCTCTCTTTTAGTTAATTCTCTCTTCATACATTTTATCCGTTCCCCTTGTCCGACCGTCCGTCCCTAGCTCCGTCCGTCAGTCCCAACTGTCCTCCGGCCCTCCTTCCCTCCCTCCCCATCTCCTCAGTCCTCTCCATTCCTCCCTCCCTCCCACGTCCTTCCCTCCCTCCCTCCCTCCCTCCCTCCCTCCCTTCCTCTCTCCCCCGTCCTTCCCTCCCTCCTCCCTCCTTCCCTCCCGCCTTATCTCCCCCATCCTTCCCTCCCTCCTTC